>JANAVB010026199.1:13687079-13802079 GCA_029216955.1 Iris pallida
CTATATGTAACTTTGCCGTAGGTCTGATCCCGCGTTTGTCCATGGATATACACCGATGCCGTTAGTGCACGTATGTGCATTCCAAAAAAATTGATATGTACCACTGTACATCCTATTTTTCTATTGACCGATCACGTGCATGCTATGGTTTTAAATTTTAAACAAACATATGTTGCCATATCTAAAAACCAATTAAACCATGATATGCCATGATTCCAGTTTATTACACTTCTGTTCATTTCATATTTTGTATATTTTACTTTGTTAGAATCAGTACTTGCTTCCGTCCTGACAGGATAACGTTGTAGGTATACTTACCGAGGAGGAGTTGCTATGCGATTTCTATTATGGAGTTGCTGCCGAGGATCAGGCTTTACTTTACGAGGATGTACCTGCAGGGAAACTCGTCTAGTTTGTGTAGTCACTCGGGACTTTGAGAGTAGTCATATTTTAGACTACGTATTTTGTAACTGGACCTGTATCCAGTTTTATATTTTGGCCATGTACTCGGAACATATTTATATACGAGATAATTTTGTGTTTGGATATATTCTAACTCATTATTACATATAGAACTATTAACACACTTTGGTCTTTTCTTATTTGTCTTTAGAACAGCTTACTATACTTTATCTCAAGCGTAGGCTGGACATGACTCGGCCTGGCCCAACAATTTGGGTAGCGGATCGTGACAGCAGCTTTGAATCATCATAAGAGCAACTTTGATTGAAACAAATCAAATATGAATTCAAGGACGTAAAGTCGTGCTCTGAAACCATTCTATCATGTCCCGATCCCGAAGGATCGAAAACTAGCCACTGGATGTGATGTTGTATAAGTTTATATTGTACTTGTATAAGGAAAAACCATTACGGTTCCTAGTAATTCTCAGAAATCAACAACATCGCAGCAAACCGAGCAGATAAATTGAAGTCACAACAAGATATGAAAAATATATTTTCTTTATTGATAATTGTAATAGATTATAAGACTTGCAGTTGAATACAGAGTTTACAATAGATTACAATGACTTTTGAATAGCTAACTAAATCACTTTCCATTTAGGCTTAACCAAACATGCCGAATTGGCTTACAATTTAGTAAATCCAATTACACTCGACATGACATGTAGACCCAACATATTAGACTAGACATATTTGGGCCCTATTAAGCCATTTCATTTCATAATTAGTGAGTAGAATAATTACCATATTAGAGTTAGAGGCTTCCATAATTAGGTTAACCCTTCATGACAACTTAGAAGGGTAAATGAGATATCTTACAATTGGCGTGAAAGGGGGGAGAGGTGCCCGACCCTAATATTAAGAAGAGCGCTCTCTCTCTCTTTTTCTCTTTATTTGTGCCATTAAATTCCTATTTGGTGTCCTTCCTTAAATTGATCCTTCCCACATCAATCCTCTTCAATTCTATTCCTTGGAGGAGCATAGGAGCTTCGTGGCTAGGAGCACTAGTGGAGGAGACTATTGGCTAGAAGTTCGTGTCCGAATCATGTCCATCAGGCTTTGCATTGGGAATCCATCTCCCAATAGGTATACATCTCAAATTTTCCTCTATTTGGACTCTAATTGTGCATTTTGACCCTTAGGAATCCATCCATGGACTAGGACTACCTATAGGAGGAAGAATTAGCCTCTAATGACCCTTTATGTGAAAGTTACATTGAATTTTGTGTCCAATTTGGGGGAAATCCGAGATTGATGCACCAAGTGTTTGTCATTTGGTAATTTAGATATATTTCGACTTATTTAAGTTGTGTGTGTCTAGATCCGTGTCCACAATTGGATACGAGTAGTCCGTATCATGATACGCTAGGATACAGAGTCATTTTGAAGATTTTTTCCTCCGACACTTGTGCCACACATATCAAATTCTACATGACACATTGTATTAGCTAGATATTGTTCTAATTAGGCTCTAGTTATTATTTTAGACATGCTCATGTGATTTGAAAGAGTCGGACAATTTTTGGTATAGATATCTTGGACATATCACGAGAGTATCGGAGTATTGGTGCGATACTAGTGTGGTGCACACCAAGTGTTTGGTGTTAGGCATATGAGTGAGTGTCATGTGTATCAACTTGCCCTTATGTATCATATATTTATGTGGGATACGAATTTGGTATCATGTTGACAATTTAGATTGAGGGATATATATGTATGCCTATATATATTAATAGATGTGTGTGTTTATAGGTGGATAGATACATGTGTCTATGTGCAATAGATTGAATTAGAGTGTATGTGGGTATGTCATGGTAAGGGGTGGCTTAGGATACCAATTGGAGATATGCAATATATATACATATGTGTGTGTGTGTGTGTGTGTGTGTGTAAGTGAATGTATATGTATCCACATAGGTAGATAGGTAGCAGTGTCAAGAGGGAGGGAGGGGGGGGACAAGCAACTGCTTGGCAGCAACAACAAGCAATGGCTGATTCTATGCTCAGCAGCAGTAGCTACAGCAGTAGCTACAGCAGTAGCTACAACAGTAGCAATAGCTACATTTGTACCTGTACAAGGCAGCAGTGGAAACATCAGCAATTGCTTATCCAAGCAATAACAACAATAGAAGGAGGATCAGCAGCAGTAGTCACATAGAGAACACAAACAACAGTAATATTTAGAGCAGTAGTAGTAATGGCATTAGAGCCTACAATCGTAGTAGCAACTCTATTAGGTAGAGAAAAGAAGTGAAGGGAAGTATCACAACAGCAAAGGGAGAAACAACAGTAGAAGTAGGTCGCAGCAGCAGTAAGGGGCAGTTGCACAGTAGCAAGGCAGCTAGGTGTACTAGCAGCAATGTAGTTGTAGGAAATTAGGTAATAATGTTAGTGAAGTGTCTATGCAGATATCTATATATATGTGAAGAGTGAAGGATTAGGTGAGTTACCTACATGTGTAACAAACTGTCACTATACTATCTTGTGCTGGAAGAAAATTTAGTATGTGAATGTAGTAGCGACCAGCCCTGTATGGAAACTGTATGCCCACTTCCCAAGTTTTTAAAGTTTTTATTTATTTTATTTTAATTTTAAATATTTTTTTAGTTAGAAAATAAATTTTATTTGAATTTTTATAAAAGGTAACTATAAATATTTTTGAATGACAACAGATTTGCCAAATTATTTTAAAATTTGAGTTTATAAAATATGTTTTAAATATTATTTGATAATATTAAATATTACTTTTAATTATTATTGTAATCAAATATTAGAATTAGATTTGATTAATTTAGTTTTAAAATTAATGATTATTATCTCTGGCCAATAAAAGATTTGCTAAATTATTTTTATAAGATTTGGATTTATGCAAATAGACTTTAAATTTTATTTGATAATATGGATATTATTTTATTATTATAACCAATTATGGATTGAGATTTGAGCAATATAGTTTTGAGGCTGATTTGGTTTGAACTTATGGAAATATTTATCCATAGGATTTCTAATCCTTCCCTATTTAGGATATCTCCCACCTATATATAGGAGAGACTTTTTCTTATTTTCTTCCAACACCAAAATCCTTCCAACCTAATTCTCTAATCATAATTAGGTGATTGCTACCCATTATATATACTCTTATGAGCATATCACATCTTTTTCTTTCTCAAATTCTCTCTTTTTCGTCCAAAATAGTCCAAAATGCGTCATAAATTCATTATTATTTTTTTGAAGCTATAACAACTTCGTGAGGCGATTGCGATCAACTCCGACGTCCTTTTCGTGCGTCATTTTTTGTTAGAACCGTATCGAGGTTAGTTTTTCGAATACGTAATTTGTATTCTAGAATTTTATGTAAGACTTTCTGGAGAATTATTTGAGTGTCGGTTGTCCAAAAATTGATGCATCACAATGTTTTTGAGATTTCGGGAAATCCTGAACTTCGTTTTGCGATCCATTTGAAGTTTTGGAAAGCTGACACAAAGATCTACAACATATAGATATTCCAGAAATTCATAAATTTATTTTTTATTTTATTTATTTTGTTGAACTCAGATTTGATCGGTGATTCTTCGAATTAGTAGCGGTCAGCCATAATTACAACAATTTTCAACCAAATCGAGATTGTGTTGCACACGTCAACTGCAAATTAACTTAAGACAAGTATACTATTGCTTTATATGCTTATTACATTATAATGCTATTCGTCATTGTGTTTTCATTGATATCCAGTTGAGACATGATTGTGACACGATATGCTCATTGTGTCATTGCTCGTTTATTGATTGTTTAGTGACTCGGAAGGGAAAATGCTAAGTAGACGTATGAATAAACCCAATAATATTTAATGAATGATAGCTAAGTCATACATTTCACGTATGTGTTAGCCATACCAAAAATGTGTGCCATCGTATGATGTGTCGTATTAGCCCAGTCGTTCACATGCCAGAAGATATTTCAAAGCACTGTTTGATTAGTTTTACTTGTTCATTTTCCAGTTGTCTTATTCCTACATGTTCCTGCTAGTAGTTTCTTGTACATGTCGTTTTCAGTTCATATACATGCTCCTTTACTGTTACATTGCATCTCTATTGTCTAGCTTTATTTTGTATTAAGTTATATTATTGCAATAGGGTTGTACTTTGCTCCTTTCCTGATTGGATGTTACAGGTGACTTGTCATCTATGCCGTCGCACTTAAACCATTCGGGGGAGATAGAGACCTTGGAGGCCTACCTTAGATTCTAGATTAGATAGTTCTTTTATTTTTAGCGGGTTTGTTCCCAAATATCATTTTGATGAATTTTTAGTTCTGTAATTTGAATAATTATTGTGAATGAGCAATTAGATATAATTTTGTTGTATTTGAGATTGGCATTGAGACCTAGACAGCTTACTACCGTCAATGTTGCGGCGTAGGCTGGACTTGGCTACGTACTCGTATTCCAAAAAGTTGAAAGTTGGTCGTGATAGAAACTAGTATGCTGTATCAGATTTATGTGCCCAGTATGAAAGTGAGCATTGGGGTGCAGGTAAGCCTACAGTTTTCTGTGTTATGGGTGCACATGAGTGAGTATTAGCTGTAGGAAATCTATAGTTAGTGATTATATCTTAGGTTGTGTGTATCCTAGTGTTAGGTTGCAAATAGGATCAAGGGGCAGCAGTGCTATAACTGCAGTTGTTAACAATATCAGAAGATAGGTTAAAGTGTGAGGTTTTGCACATGTGTATGAGTGGATAGGTAAGTGTCAACTGCAGTGGTTAGGCTAGGTAATGAGATATAAGAGTTGCTTTGTAGTACCATGGTATGGATACCTATGCAACATATGGTTATAATATGGTATAGGCATATGGCATCTTGGTAAACCAATGTAATGGGTACATATGCATATATGGTATAGGTTGGGTATATCGATATATATGTATGTATAGGGTAAATGAGTTAGGGTATTAAATTGTATGAAACTATAGGTATGTAGGGTACACAGTATCCCTACTTCTATGTGGGTATGGACCTAGAAACCTAGGTATGACCCAGAAATGAATAGTTTGACTCTAGAAGTAGGGTATTGACCTAGTTTGACCATAAAAGCAAGGTATTGACCTAGTTTTACTTCCATGACCTAGAATTAACCTAGAAATCATATTTCAATTTAGATATCAATGTTTATCACTCTAAAACACCAATTGCTATTGATATTTCAATTTAGGTCTTTGTGACTCCATTTTGGATATCGATCCTCACTTAATGCTCGAGACCACATGCGAGTACATTCTCTAATAGATATTATGTTGATATTTTCTATAATTCATGTTATAGTACTGTTTTACTTGATGCTTGACACGATGGATACATGGAGTATTATTACATGGATTCATCTTGGATATGTTGTCTCGTGCTGGACCAGTATATCAGGACTCACTTACAGGCATCACCTTTTTTGCTGGCATCACTTGTCAGGGGGAGAAATACTTTAGTAGACATGTAAACATACCAAAAATCTGGAATCATTCATGCTGGTATTACCCCCTCTGGTCTAACCAGGAAAGATAGCACTCGCACGTGGAGCATGTGCTAGATGCCATACATTATCCCCTATCCGTTTACATGTCGAAAGTGGTATTTAAAACATACTAGATATGAATAGACTTTCTGGTCTCACTTCACAATGTTGGACTCATTATACGTGTTAGATATCTTCATACTTGCTCGATTCATGATTAGTTTATTTTATTTACTGGTTTTCGTTTACATGACTTTATTTACTGTCTTAGTTATCTATTTCACTATATGCTCTGTATTATATTTCTATGTTTCTTTTTTATCATGTATCTCATTACTATTTACAATTTTATAGTCTTTATCATGTATTGAAACTGCTATTAAAAATGTGCTTCGCTCCAATCCTGACTGGATAATATTTTTTAGAGGATCTAGAGGACTTTTGTCCAACGTTCTATGGAGCAGGTGTAGATGAGGGCTATCTGTAGGAGACCCAGGAGGAGCCAGCCCAGTAGAGGAGACACAATAGATGTAGCCTAGTTAGCATTAGTATTTTATTGTACTGGATTTGTACTAGACTTTGAGCCATTGTATTTTTCTATATTGTACTTATGTGGATGTTGAGATAGTTAGACTCTTGGACCATGATGTCATTGAGACACGTATATTTCTGGTTTCTTTTTGGATTTATTTCTTCTTATCATTATCATTCCATTTATCTTCCTTATAGCATATTGTGATTGAGTATAGACTATTATCATTATATTGTCCTCCATTCGGAGTTGATATATCATTGAGAGGTTATGTTGTGAGATAGGGACAGATAACAGTTAACTTAGACAACATTCTACCACTGATGCTGCGATATAGGCTGGGCGTGTCCCACACACTCGTACCCCTATATCTGGGTGCAGGTCATGACATATTTTTATGGTGGCCCATGCAGGTCAGTCTTCACAATTAGTGCAAAATCGTAGTAGTACTTAGGCTTAGCCGTACTACTACGAGCCTGCCCTAGGATAGGATTGTGAGTCATCGAATATTTTAGGAAGTTTGATACTCAATCACAAGTAGGTTTTCCTGATAGATTCCTATCAGGTTGATCTTGAGAATTCTACTTCACAATTGTTTCCATCTCTCTCGAATACTTATCCATTGTTGAACTCCATTGGTATATAGTTGTGTTTGCGGACTATATCAAGGGTATATCCAGGTGGTACACACTAGGCGTGGCAGTGAGGACTGTAGTCGTCTGTATTGATTATGGAGTCTAGAGTTTACCGCAACTATATTAGCTGGCGAGGAAAAATTCTTGATCACATGTTTCTGGATATATGTATCTTAGTTATGGACTTTGGGATTTCTCGCAGCCATGCTAGCTAGCAAGGTGTTTATTCCGAATAACATAATTTTAGATCTATATACCATAAATATGGAACCTAGAGTTATTGCAGCTATACTAACTGGCGAGGCAAAGATTCTATTATAGACTCTTAGGGATTGAAATTGTTATCTTCCATTCCATTTTATTTGATTACTATCTTTTTCAATTGTTGTCCTTCCTTAATAATATCTTATTTTGTGCCATATTGACTTCTTCTTGTTTTCATCTGCCTTCAGGATGCCGCAGAAGACTAGGTCCTACCGCTCTGGACCCGTAACAGCTTCTAAGAGGTCTTCTACCTCTCGAACCCATGTTCAGGCTGCGGGAGTTGCTCCTACTACTACTCCTGTTCATGTGGGAGTTTTAGCTACTTTTGGAGGCGCTCCTCCACCTGTTCAGAAGACTGTTCTTGTGGAGTCAGAGGGTATTCCTCCACTACCTCCAGCACCGACTGAGGCAGCGTAGATGTTGTGTTGTTCCAGCGTATGATGGAGGCTCAAAGAACCTAGGATGAGGCATAGTAGTGACAGGCTGAGGTGATGCACCACAGTATTGAGAATGCCCACCAGTTGGCATTAGCTGCAGTTCAGAAGGTGACACGTGTCCAGCCTCAGGTTGCTCCAGTCCAGCAGTAGCCGAGGTCGAGTACCGTAGTGGACTTCAAGAGGATCTCGCCTCGGGATTTCAAAGGTACCGAGGGGATACTCTACGCAGATGACTGGTTGGAGGACATTGAGAGGATTTTGCGCTTAGCTCAGATTCCTGGGAGTTTGCATGTCAAAGCAGTCGACAGTCAATTATTTGACAATGCACTCACTTAGTATCATACGGAGCCCAGGCTTACCGTGCCAGGACTTACTTGGGAGGCTTTCAAGAAGCTTTTCAAGGAGAAGTTCTTTTCTGATGTGGTTCTGGGAGCCTTGGAGAGTCAGTTCCATGACTTGGTCCATGGGAGCATGTTAGTCGACGAGTATGCCATAGAGTTCTGCCGCTAGAGCCATTTTACTAAGAGCATGGTTCGGGACTCAGAAGATTGGGCCCGGTAGTTCAGGAAGGGTCTGATCAGGGAGGTCAGGTCACACACTTCTGGGCATCGTACAACTACTTTCGAGGACATTTTGATGGATGCTCAGATTGCTGAGATGAACTTAGACCTCAGATCTAAGAGAGGCGGTAATGTTTTGGGTGGTGCTAGTAGTAGTACATGATCGATAAAGCGTCCCCATATTCATAAGGGAGTCTTCGAGCCCCAGCAGAAGTATTGCCCACCAGATAAAGCTCCCGTTCAGCGGCATCCTCAAAGGAAGATGCAACAAGTACCCACTTGTGCCTACTACAGGAAGCTTGGGCATACTTGGGAGGTTTGTAGGAGAAGGCTTAAGGTATGCCTATTTTATGGGTCATCTGCGCACAAGATGCTTGATTGTCCCGCTGTACCTCCTTTCGGTGGAGTACCAGATCAACAGGGTCCAGCTAGGTCACCTGTGGCACAGTATAATGTCCAGCCCCTGCAGAAGGAGACACCCTATAAGGGCAGGGCTTTTGCGATGGCAGTCGAGGAGACCGATATTACAGGTGAGGGGTTAGCATGTTTGTTTTATTTTATTTGTTCTTTCTTTCCTTTACCCTCTATTGTTTTATGTGCTTCATCGGTACCTTCTAGATTGCTTTATGCAATAGTGTAGTTAGTAGTATGGGATCGATGGCACATCTAGAGGGGGTGAATAGAGTTAGCGGAAGAAATATCCCCGATAAAAAATTAATGCAGGTGAAGGCAAATATAGACAGATAATTAAATACAGCAAGTAAATATGGAGAAGAAAGCAATATACAAACACCAAAATTTTATACTAGTTTCCCTCTCAGAGGACTAGTCCAGTCTTAAGTACTCCTGCTCGATGTTAAATCTACTATTTGAAATAGAGGCTACACCGCGTGCTTTACTCCGAAGGAGACGCCAACTTCTTACACCATCGTATTTTATCCAAAGCCTACGAACAAACTTCAATACTATTTGAAAAGCTTTTATACACCAAGCTTGTACAACTCGAACGCTTCTAATCGGAACACACTGACACTTAGAAGAATAAGAGTTGTCTTGGAAATATGAAGATTGAAAAGCTCTTTGTAATAGGAAGACTTAGAATGAATAGAGAAGATGAAGAATGAGATGAGTGAGTAAAATAAAAAACTCTTCTCTATTTATAGGTATTTTTGAACCAGAGTTTGGGCAGAAATCGGTTAGGGCAAACATTTAAATTTTTGAACATTGAAGATCCAAAAGACTAGGTAGTCATTCTGACCAGGATTGGTTTCAAGTGATCGAGTTCGGTCCGAGTTCGGGGCAAGCTCGGTCCGAGTTCAGCAAGGTGGTTTTCATGGATTATTTTGGTCCAGAATGGCTTTTTGGATGTAGGCTTGGTTTGAAGAGAAAAGGGTTTTGTTTTTGTGAGAATAAACTTCTAAATGCCAATGATCCGACTCACAAAAATAACCTAGACTCAATAAATGAAAATTACAGAATAAAATATCAAAAGTTTGCTTAACGAGCTCGGCTGCGATCTTCTGTAGTCTTCTTGCTTTACGTATCAAATTTGAAATTTTAAGTCAATTATCGAAATCAAGTTGATCATCACAACGTGTGCCAACAATCTCCCCTATTTTGATAATTTTAAAAAACTATGATTGATACTTAACAAATGTTCACCTTTTTCGGAAGTAGGTTGGTACGGTACGGAAGTAGCTTGCTCATTGGTACATTAGCTTGCGCATAAGCTTGATCTACCACAATAAATGACCAAGTCTTGTCCTCAGAAAATTTGACATATAACAAAACATATCTCAAGCCAAAAATTTTCAGAGCAACATGTAGTAATATTCAATGTGGACTAATATTCATAAGTATCACAGAATTTTCCCCCGTTTGTCACATAAGCAAAATGACATAATTATGAAGGTACTCAGCACAGATGAAAACATATAGTGCATAAACTAGTAAGGCATAGAAGAAATCACACAACTAGATATGCATACATAGAGTGATAAACTATCTCAGAAAATAAAAAGCAACTAATACATGCCAAACTGAAATACTAAACTGTCGCACATAACTAGTAATACTTTGAAGAAGCATATCACTATTATACATGAAAATAAAAAAAAAGAATTAGAACTAAATAGTGACACTGTATCACTAGACGTCATCCTTAATCATCATCCTCATTATCATCAACATCTGCTGCCCGAGAAGGATTCCCGGACTCAACAGTGCGGTGTGGATCATAACGAGCAACAGCAGGGTCAAAATAGCGCTGAGCCTCCGGATCATCAATCCGATAACCGAGCACCGAGGGGTTACGAACCATGGAAATGGAACCGCCAGGGTTGTGAGCAAAGCTGTAGCTAAAGTCCCTTATGGTGTTTGTCATGGCCTGGAACTGTAGTATCGTACGAAAGTCCATAGATCAAAATTGATCTATCATCAAGGCCTGTAAGGACTCAAGAGTGACACCTGTGGGAGGATGTGAAAGATGGGAACTAGCTGATGGGTAAATAACATAAGAAGGAGGTGGAGGAGCCTGTACTGCTGGAGTAGGAGCGACTAAACGATGCATATGAAGATAAATAGGTGGTACATCTTAAGGATAATCATCTAAGACGATATGGAAATACTCAAAGATGTACGGAAGATACATTGTGTATAGAAGGTTTCATATTTTCTTGCAACACCGTTCCATAGTGGCGATAAGAGTCTTAGGTAGACTAAACAAAATTTGAAAGTGGAGATGATAAATAGCAGAAAGCTCAATATAGGTGATCTTATCGGTGGAAGTTTGTTTGGGAAAAATAGTAGAAAATATCATCCGATGCAAGTCATAGAAATAGTTATTCATAAATTTCGGTCGAAGGCGACCTTTGGGACGTGGATTGGGTTCACATAACAAGTCACAAAATGGATCAAAAGTCATGTGTACAAAAAATTGAACTTCGGTGGTATCCACTAGTGCTTCCCATTCATTGGGAATATGAAGCATAAAAGCTAAATAATCAACATCAAATTCAGTGTCTATCCCACCGAATTTAGATTTAACCGTGCCGTTTGTGACCGTGAGATTGCAATAAAATATTTGAATAACATTCCAATAGATAGGATAACTAGATTGAAGAAACTCTTTAAAGTTAAAGTGTTCAAATACAGATAAGTGATCAGGAAATAACGTGAAGTTGATTTGGGTCCCCGGATAAATTGTCTGTTTGACAAAGTCGGCGAATCATCTTTGGATGCATCAACGGAGACAAAGATACCTCATCAAAATAGTCACCATCCGGCATGGCGGGACTAAAAAGTATGAAAGAACCTTCCTCTTGAACATTAGAGGAGGAAGCTTCTCCAACTTTTCTCTTCTTTTTGGAAGCATGAAAAACTTTGGAAGCCATTAAAATTTGAAAGTGGAGAAAAAGGTAGAAATATACCAAAATTGAGTAGATAATGTGGAAGAGAAACCCGAAATAGCGCCAAATCCAAACTTGTAGACCTTGGGATGCTTGGAAGAAGGAGTTGAGGGAGGCTAGGGTTAGAGTTTTTGGGTGGTTTGTTGCTGTTTGCAATGGGGAGGATGATGATGATGTAGGGTTTTTAAAGAGGGGGCCCAACTGTCCTGCTTTTGTTATGACTTACTTTGACCGAGTTTGGCCCAAGTTCGTTCCCTTGGTAGTTTGAACAGACTTGGGCAATTTTGATACATGTTTTAACACTAATTCAAAGTATTAATTATAAATACTTGTGTTGATGAAAAATAATTAATATTAAGTAACCGGAATAAAAAAAATGTATCAAATATTTTAGGTTTGCTGTAGGGGTCGGATCCTAGCTAGCGGCAGTCCGAAGACACTTGGCACCGTGTTGCTTAGACTTTTATGTTTTTTTGTCAGAAGGGCCCTTTCGTCTTATAACAAAAATACTTTATACAATTTTATGTATTCAAGTCAAGTAATATATAATTATAAAACTTCAACGTCTAAAATTCCTAATTCTTTTCATATAAAGTTAAAACAATCTTTAGCTAGGGGTTTAGTGAAGATGTCAGCTAATTGACATTCTGTGTCGACATACTATAAACAAATATGTCATTGTAAAATATGATCTTTAAGAAAATGATGTCTTATCTCTATATGTTTAGTGCGAGAGTGACAAATAGGATTTTTTTGTGAGATTTTTCGAACTAGTATTATCATAGTAAATAGAGATGTGGTTGTAAGACAACTGATAGTCTTCCAAGGTTTGCTTCATCTACAAAATCTGGGCACAACAACATCCTGCGGCTATATATTCAGCCTCGGTTGTTGATAATGCAACCAAATTTTGCTTCTTAGAAAACCAGAAGACTAAAGATTTTTCTAGAAAATAACATGTACCGCTGGTACTTTTACGATCGACCTTGCACCCAGCAAAATCCGTGTCCGAGTAACCTATCAAGTCAAACGAATTAGTTTTTAGATACCATAGACCGGTTGTCAAAGTACCTTTAAGGTATCGTAGGATACGCTTAACGGTGCTCACATGTGATTCCTTAGGACAAGCATGATATCTTGCACATAAGCATACTAAAAATATAATATCTGGACGACTAGCAGTTAAATAAAGTAAACTACCAATCATACCTCTGTACTTACGCACTTCAGTTGGTTTACCACTTTCATTCATATCAAGCTTTGTAGACGTTGCCATAGGAGTTCCTATTGGTTTGACATTGTCCATATCAAACTTCTTAAGCAGGTCTTTTGTATATTTGGCTTTATTGATGAAAATCCCTTATAAATTTTGTTTGATTTGTAGCCCAAGGAAGAAAGTTAGTTCTCCTATCATGCACATTTCAAATTCACTCTGCATATACTTAGCAAACTCGTTACATATCATCTCATTTGTTGATCCAAAGATAATATCATCTACATAGATATGTACTAATAAAATATTCTTATCCAAAGACTCTATAAAATGAGTAGAATCAACCTTTCCTTTTGAAAAACTATGTTCAAGTAAGAAGGAACTAAGGTGCTCATACCATGCACAAGGTGCTTGTTTGAGTCCGTAGAGAGCCTTACGAAGCTTGAATACGTGATCTGGTCTTTTAAATTCTTCAAATACAGGAGGTTGTTTAACAAAAACTTATTCTTTTATAAAACCATTAAGAAAAGCACTTTGACATCCATTTGAAAAAGTTTAAAACTATGAAAACTTGTAAAAACACATAACGTACAAATGGATTCTAGTCTAGCAACCGGAGCATATGTCTCATCATAGTCAATGACTTCTTCTTGATTACAGCCTTGAGCTACGAGATGTGCTTTGTTGCGTGTGACCATAGCATTCTTAACTAATTTATTTTAGAAAACCCATTTAGTACCAATAACCACGTGATCACTTGGTCTGGGAACAAGTACCCAAACTTAATTTTGTTCAAATTGGTTAAGTTCCTCTTACATTGCAGAAATCTAAAATTTATCATCAAAAGCTTCTTCAACATTCTTTGATTCTATCTTAGAAATAAAAGCTACGTTAGCAATACTATCCCTAGTGCTTGAACGAGTACTTACACCTTTAGATACTTCACCTATTACTAGTTTTTCTGGATGGTTTGGGGTAAATCGTAATCTCTTTGGCAGACTTTCTAGGTATGTGGTTGGTGAATCTTCGGGTGTTTTTCTTGAAGGGATTCTATCATCTTTATTATCACTGTTGTTGGCACATTGACTGTTCAACTCGTCGACGGTAACATTTATTGATTCTTCAACAACAAGTGATCTTTTATTGAATACTCTATATCCTTTGCTCTTTGTTGTATATTCAAGAAATATTCTTTTATCATCTTTTTTGTCAAATTTTTCTAAATTATCTTTAGTGTTTAAGATAAAACATCTGCAACCAAACACTTTGAAATAGCTGATATTAGGAGTTCTATTAAACCATAATTCATAGGAAGTCTTTTTCGAGATCGGTCAAATAAGAACCCTATTTAACACATGGCATGCTGTATAAAAAACTTCTGCCCAAAAATACTTTGGAAGATTATGCTGGTTAAGCATAACTCTGGCCATATCGCCAAGAGTTTTGTTCTTTCTCTCCACAACGCCATTCTCTTAGGAGTTCTAGGGAAAGTGAATTCATGTGATAAACCATTTGAATCACAAAAAGTTTTAAAATCATGGTTATCAAATTCTTTTCCATGATCACTTCGAATACGAGTAATCATGAATTCTTTCTCATTTTGAACCTTTTTACAAAAAGAAACAGAAAAGGCCTCATTTTTATTTGCAAAAAAATAAACCCAAGTATATCGTGAATAGTCATCAACTATTACAAAGGCATATAGCTTACCGCCAAGACTGGCGACTCTACTTGGTCCTAATAAGTCTATATATAACAATTGAAGTTGTCTAGAGGTACTTACATCGTTTATTGATTTGAAAGATGATATAGATTCCTTGTTCTTTTCACATTCAGCACATACTATATCTTTCTTAAAAGTAATATCAGGTAAGATACTTTTTCACTCATCACATGCTTCATTGTACTTGGCCGTGAGGGTATCTACCCTTTGAGCAACAATATTATACTTTTTCTTCTCGAATTCATAAAGATCCTTGGGTTTTACATTATCTTGATTTGCTTTCTCAAGCTCCTCAAGAGTGTCATGTAATCTCAATTTAAAAGAAAAAAATCTCATCCATGTTACTGGAATAAGTTTTATCTCTAATATCTTCTAGTATTTGAGATTGCTTGGAAAACTTAGGTTGTACTGCTTTCAGCTCTTTCTTAACACATTTATACATATCAATAATCTTCTTTTGATCTTCTAGTAGATCACTGAAGGCATCAAATAACTCATTAAAAGTAAATTCTTCAAATAAAAGATTTGTAGTTACCTTTGCATCTGCAGCCATAAAGCATAGATTGGCTGTGTTGCGATGTTTTTCTTCTACTTCAGAGTCACTCGCCTCACTTTCACACCAGATGCTAGTATTGGCGTAATTCCTTGTTGAAGTCCTTCTCTTGCTTGATTAATCGTATCTGCTTTCCTTTCTTACACAGGACAATCTTTCTTGATATGACTTGTCTTCTTACAGCTGTAGCATATTGGTTCTTCATCATCTCTGAAATCTTTCTTCTTCTTGTTAGATTTCTCATACTTCAGAAATCTCCTGAAGTTCTTTGTCATAAGGGCCATTTGATCATTGTTGGAACTGTCATTCTCACTTTCGTCATCAAAATCCATCTTATGTTGTACCTTGAATGCGATAGTCTTCTCTTTTTGTGCTGGCTCTTCGAATTCCATAAGGTCTAGCTCATGTATTATAAGTTTTTCCTTAAGTGTTGTCACGACCCGCACCCACTGTGAGGGTACGAGTACGTAACAGCGCCCAGCCTACGCCACAGTATCGGTGGTAGAACGCTGTTCTAGGTCACTATCTATCCATCAACTCATGTAGTATATAATGTACTCATCATGATCAACTCCGAACGGAGGACAAGTATAAGATATTGTAACTCAGTCACAGTCTAAGCACGATAAGATACACAGAAGAGATAACTAAGAAATAGAAAGACATCTACTACTACTGAAATAATAACAACTTCTCAACAATCTGAAATACAACACAAGTCTCAAATCAATGCAACAAGTCCAAATAAGAACTAATGCAAGTCTAAAACTGTATTCCGATCACTGCTAAGTGTCGGGACCAAAGGTGGCTAATCCCTCGTCAGGTCCATAATGAGTAGGACAAGTATCCTCAGGGCAATCATCTGTAAAATTTCAACAGGTCCAGTCAGGACAGGAACGAGCACATCTCATCTAGAAAACCCAAGTAAATGACAGAGAACTATAAAGCAGTTATAGACAGTTGTATTGATGAACATGGCAGTTTATATTCAGTGATGGTATAGAGAGACAGATAAAGTACAAGGAAAGTAAGGTAACTAAACAAGAGAAGAATCATGGAAATAAAGACTGTAAAATAGAAACTAGCTGAACTAGAGTAACATGGTATAAGTCCAGACAGTAAATGTAGACAAGTGTATCTCTAATGTAAGTCCAGTACAAGACGAATCTAATACAAGATGAATCCAGTACGAGATGATTCCACTCATAGTGATCAATGATTCCAGGGTGAGTCTTGATTCCAGGGTGAGTCTAGCCTATACTCTAATAGTGTGTTTTAAAATACCGAGATCGACATGTAAACGGCTATAGGTAATCCGGCACATCACACACCTGGCCGGGTGTGAGATGGCTATCATTCCAGTTTGATTCTAGCATGAGGGTGATTCCAGAATTGGGGTATGTCTACATGTCTTACTCAAGTATTTCCCCTCCCAGCAAGTACAAGTGAATCCAGAACACGACACGAGAATCGAGACGAGTCCAGCCAAACATGATGATACCAACAATAATTCCAGAATGATTCTAGTAATAGAGGCCAGACAATATGGTATGTGTGTCGTATACATGAATCCAGAAATATCCATACGTGTTGTAACAGAGAATCATATACAACTAACTAGAACTGAAGTACAGTTATTGACAAATAAATGAGAGAACTATCAGAGAATGTACTCGCCTGATACTCTGAAAAGAGTAGTATAATATCAGATGTCTGCACCGGAGTCACAATGTCCTAAATAGAGCAGTACAAGTTATAATGTGTTTAAAATAAGGTAAATAATGTTTACAATGCAATCTACATGATTTCTAGGTCAATCTAGGTCAAGGTCAACTCTAAGTCAAACCTGGTCAACTGTCTAGGTCAAACTAGGTCCAAGTCAAACTTGGTCAACTCTGGGTCAACCCAAGTCAACATCTAGTCAAACTAGGTTAATTGGTCACATTTAGACTCAATGTTGACTTTTGGTCAACTCTAATCAATCCTGAACTATTGGGTCAAACATTGGTCAATTCTAGGGTTTTTGGACTAACTTTATGTTCTAGGTCATGATAGTTAGTTAGGGTATCATGGTAGCTATACCATGCCTCAATACTTAATATCTAGTTAGTAGGATATCGCACACTAGTACACATATACAAGTATACACTATTGCTATATATTAACTATAGCTATAACACTCAAACTAACACTCGGTCATCAACTAGACTTCCATTCACTTGTGAACCTTTTATGAAATAGTAGGTAGTTAATAGGATTAACATAAATGAACTAACATTATTGGAGTGGACTGTTCCTACATATAAGGACTGACTCAAAGAAGTGGAGGTCTAAACTTACTGTGGGTTTGAACTTCATCCTTATACATCATACATATGTGTATATATATAAATTTTAATACACACACAAACCCTCAAACAACCCTTGATATAATCACCTGAACCAAATCAGTAAGCAAATACAAGCCTCTACTATTGACTGCAACTGAGGGACTGAGCAAAACAAGAATAGAACATTACCTATAGGTAATAGGGACTGAAACATAGTGAATTAGGACTAATCATCAAAGATCAAAGGGACTGAATAAATTATGAACTAGACATGAAGAGATGGACTGAACCCAAGGGACTGAAATATATGCAATGAAGGACTGACCAAAGACTGAACAAAATGAGTACAAGGACTGAATGATTGAGAAGTAGAAGGGACTGATCAAGATATGTAAAGCAGGGGACTGACCAATGGCAATGGACTGATCATTACCATTGCTCTCATTATACCACTGATATGTAAAGTCCTATGAGGACTAATATACAATCAACAAAGGAATGAATTAACATGCAGTGATGAGCTCTAAAAGGTATGGACTGATCACTAATTCATATGTGGACTGACTGAGCCAATAATAGGATAATTAATGGTTTAAAAGCTTGAACAAAATGGAGTGAACCTTAATGATGTAGGGGACTGGACATTACCAAGTGGGTTAAAGTTTATAAGGACTGATCCACATTAGAGGACTGAAAATCATAATGTAGGGAGATTGAACTAAATGGATGTGGACTGATACTCTGTGGGTATCAGTCGACTGGTATAGGAATGGGACTGACCAAAGGTTCAAGGGGACTGAATCCAAAGTCCTAACAGGGACTAAAACTTATCTTGCATGAAGGTAGTGAGGGGAAGGGTTGATCCCTAAACAAGGACATATATCTTATATACAGGACAGATCAATGGGTGACTGAACAAACATACAAATATATATAGACTGATCATCAAATGTGAATTGAACAAAGATGCCAGTAAAATGGACAGTGCAGTAAAAATATGCAGGACAACTAACAGTGTGGAGTGAATTAAGAACTTGGGGACTACACTTAAGGTAAATGAGGACTGAACAATCAAAGTCAAGGACTGAATAATGAGCCATAGAGGACTGCTATATTGGTAGGTAATGGACTGAACCTTAATGTAGTAAATCTGGACAGTGAGTTCAAAGTCCGAACTTATAGTTGCATGGGTGATGTGGACTGAACAGTGGAGGACTTACTAACAATGGAAAAAATAAGCAAAAATAGGGAAATGACCAAATATTTGGGACTGATACAAAGTTAAATGGGACTGAATAAATTACAGTAAACACTCAATTACCAAGCCCCCAAAACCATTTTTACTATTCAAACCATTCCCAACTAAAAATCACATTGAAAACCTATCATGCAAACATGTAATCCCCAGTAAAAAACAACACATAAAACTATGTAAATGAACATTTAAACTGGATTAAAACATTCAAAATAAACTCTGAATTATGAAGTTACTGTTCAGTATCAAAATAGGGGGAATGCAAAATTGGATATCGAAATTAACTAAATTATCAATTAAATGGTTGGTAAATATTGTGTCACATGTGTACATGTCATAGGGATGCATTCGTGTCCAAAAAATAGGACACGAGGTGTCCAAGTCGTGCCAACACGCGTGTCACTGTTCTGTTTACAGGACTGCCTCGTGTAGAGGTACAGAGCGTCCCAGGGCACGACACACCACACTAGAGAGCTCGTGCTCGTATCCTAGGGTTCGCCAAGGATAGGTCTAAGTGCTCGAGTGTCTGCAACGTGTCCACGACACGCGTACACTCGATACGGACACCGTATCAGTGCACGTTTTCTGCCTGAAATAATGTAGGCAAAAATGCGTGCGCGTGTGATTTCTCAAAACCTATTCGACGAACTCGCCTCAAATTTTGTGTGTGTCGTGTCAGTGTATGCCCGCACGTGTCCACCAAAAATCACGACCTTAGTCGTCGTGTCGTGTCCCACAGCAAGCCAGAGCAGCAGGACGGCACACCGGGGCCTCGTGCACGTGTTCGTATCCAAATTTGGACACAAAAAGGGACACGATGTGTGCTCAGTTAAACACGAAATCAAAGCCCACATATAGGGCTACAAAATTGCTCAATTAGTTTTCATAAAAAGAATAAAAATTCCTTTGAGATATTTTGTCAAACACATAAACATACATATAGACACGTGTCCAATACGGACACCAAACGGACACGATTTCCTACCAAATTTGAGGGACAGCTAGGGGACACCTAGATCTAGTCATAAATGCAAAGAAAACAGAATATTAAAAACAATTAGAGGTGTTTTACCTATAGGTACAAATAGCAAGAAAAAGCCCCAAAATAAAGTATTCCTTCTTGCTAGCTCGGATCCCCAAATTGCTCAAAATCTGGAATTACTCTCCATAAACAGGAAATAGAAGGGTATTAGTCTCTAATGCAAGAAACTAGAGTTAAAAAGGATTTAAAATGAGAAATCTATGGATTGGGGAAGAATGGACAAACCTTTCTTTTCCTATGTGTTGAAATGATATAAAAGAGGCAAGAACTAATGACGAGATTATTTATAGGGAAGTGGGAGCCCTAGTGGCTAGTCATAAAGTGAAAATTAGGGTTAGGGTTTAGTCTAATGGGCTATGGGCCTAATTGCACTAGTCATGGAACCAATTTCTAAGTCTCAAGCCTATGGACCAAATCACCAATCCTCCTATTTCAAACTAGATCCTAAGTGACCTAACTTGAGTTGACTTAAGTTAGACTAGGGTCCATACCATGTTAACTAGGTCACCAAGTCAAGATCAAAGTCTAGGACAGTCTCTTAAGTCACAGCTAGCAAAAGTCAAAATTAACAATCACCAATGCAATAAATCATAAATAATTCAAAGAGGCCAAATGACCAAAATACCTTCATGATCAAAAGTAAAAATAAATCATCCTAATGACATGGTTAGGCTCTAGGTCAGATAGTCTCTAGGGTTTTACTAGCAGCACATCAAAATCACAAGTCATGACTTAAAACGAATTTTAAATTGATTAAAAATTACCAAAATTCATAATGTGATTTAAATGCAATAAATAATAATTATAAATACAAAATTTCAAAAATACCCTCATTTCAGAAATTGGGTGTTACAAGTGTCTCGAGAGTCATTGTAGTGAGATTGTTCCCTTCAATTATAACCGTTGCTTTGGGATTCTAGTTCTTGGTCAGCCCGTGAAGTACCTTTCATATCTTTTCATGATTGTTGTATTCTTTTCCATAAGAAGATAGGAGATTAACAATATCTAAGAATCGAGTAAACATGTTTGTAATAGTCTCATTAGGCTTCATTTTGACGGCCTCATATTCTTGTGTATGTCGTGAGATTTTGGATTCTTTCACTTATGAAGTTCCTTCATGAGTTACCTCA
This sequence comes from Iris pallida, assembly GCA_029216955.1. Classification (NCBI taxonomy): domain Eukaryota; kingdom Viridiplantae; phylum Streptophyta; class Magnoliopsida; order Asparagales; family Iridaceae; genus Iris; species Iris pallida. The sequence continues at coordinate 13,708,128 of JANAVB010026199.1, forward strand.
AGAAGTTTCAAAACCTCGTGAGACGTGGCACTTATTGATACTCTATTGAACTTAGTTCTGTCTACAGCACAAAATAAAGTATTGATAGCTTTTGCATCAAGACTTGCTTTTTTTCTTTTCATGATCAATATACTTGTCATGTAGTTTTTCAACCAGGTTCCCATCTACGACGATTGGGTTTAGTTTCTTATAACCATAAATAATAATTGACCATAAATTGAAATCAAGTGACTTGAGATAAAAGCTCATGTGTGTTTTCCAATACGGGTAATTTGTGCCATGAAATAAGGGTGGCCTATTTTTAGACTGGTCTTCACCATTGCTAGTGAATAACGATGCCATTTCTTAAGGAGTTTTAGTCCAACTTTGAGAAACTTAGCTCTGATACCAATTGTGGGATCGATGGCACCTCTAGAGGGAGGGGTGACTAGAGTGTAGCGGAAGAAATATCCCCGATAAAAAATTAATACAGGTAAAGGAAAATATAGACAGATAATTAAATTCAATAAGTAAATAGGGAGACAAAAGCAATACGGAAACACCAAGATTTTATACTGGTTTTCCTCTGAGAGGAATAGTCCAGTCTCGAGTACTCTTGCTCGATGTTAAATCTATTATTTAAAATAGAGGTTACACCGCGTGCTTTATTCCGAAGGATACGCTAACTTCTTACACCGTCGTGTTTCTATCCGAAGTCTACGAATAAACTTCAACACTGTCTGAAAAGTTTTTGTACACCAAGCTTTTACAACTCAAACACTTCTAATCGGAACACACCGACACTTAGAAGAATGAGAGTTGTCTTGGAAATGTGAAGATTGAAAAGCTCTTTGTAATAGGAAGACTTAGAGTGAATAGAGAAGACGAAAAATGAGTTTCATGGACCATGTTTGTTGGGTTTGACCATAGTGAAAATTTTGATGGATAGGTTAGGACTGGCAACGAGTGAAATCATTCACACCATAACTATTTTCCTAATATTGAACAGTGAGTGACACATAAACCTTTATATCTGGATGAGTCAGTATGAGCGCCCCAGAGATGGATCTGGAGGGAAACCATTAACACCATTCCCAGTACTTAATACAAGCTACAAGATGGAAATTTAACGTGCCCTTAACATTTCTACATATTTGAATAAAAAGGGCATATAGGCTACAACTCATAAGGGAAATATATTGCATGGGCGATCAACCCTATGCCAAACTAGTATATAATTGCTGGCTTCACATATGTGTCAGGATCATGGTCACTGATAAGGATGATTTTCTTTATTTTACCTCACAAAAGCTCCCATACATACAGTAGCCCACTACCAAAATACATGGATTTACCGACGGCCTTATCCGTCGGTAGTCCGTCGCCAAAAATAAATACCGACGGATTACCGACGGATATTTTGGTAAAACAGCCGTCGGGAATAACCTCGTCGCTAAAACATATCCGTCGCTACTCCGTCGCTCAGCGACGACTTAGCGACGGAATACCGTCGGCGCATTTAAATATATATAGCGACGGATTACCGACTAGCTTTCGTCAAAACATGTATCAGGATATAGGGTTAGCGACGGAAAACTCCATCGCTAAAGAGTCGGCAAAACCGTATCAGTGATTTTCTGATACGCAATATCCGTCGCTAATCCGTCGTAAATTTGTCGGTAAAAGCGTATCAGAGATTTTCCCATACGGCAGGTCGTCGTTATGCCGTCGCTAATCCGCCGAGGTGTACGACGGATTAGCGTCGTATTAGCGACAAAACATCCGTCGCTAACTGCAAAATTTATGGACATCAAACAGAACCAGGTCGACGGACATTCCGTCGCTAAACCGTCGCTCAATGTAAAATTCTCCAGGTAGCGACGGATATTACGTCGCCAATCCGTCGATACATTAAATTCCTACAGTTAGCGACGGATAGTCCGTCGGGACTTTGTCGCCAGTCCGCCGTAAGTTAGTCGTCAATCCGTCGCGAAAGCTAAAATTTATGGACATCAAACAGCACCAGGTCGACGGATCGTCCGTCGCCAATCCGTCGCTTTATTGAAATGCTCCAGGTAGCGACGATTTTTACGTCGCCACTCCGTCGCTAACCTCAGTTTCTCCAGTTAGCGACGGACTATCCGTCGCTGAGTGGTCGCCAGCCCGTCGCTAACTTCTAATTTTTGAAAAAAAAAATACTGCAAACAGACTCTTTCCTGTTTATACAACACATCCAACACAATATCAAACATGCAAAATATCCATATACAACACCATATATCCATATCCAACACGAATATCCAACGTATCCAATATCCAACACCATATATCCATATGCAAAATATCCATATCCGACACCAATATCCAACGTATCCAATATCCAACAAAATATTACCAACACAATATATCCAATATCCAACATTAAATTATCCAAACATAAAAAAAATATCCGAACATACAATGTATCCAAATGTCTACAAAACCAACAACATAAACAAAATCAAACCCCGTCCGTCGGATCGTCTCGTGCTCGTGCCGCCGCATCCGCTTTGCGTATGTACTCCTCCACCGTGTGTGCCGGCACTTGGGACAAGACATGGTGTGGAAGCGCGCGTAGCTGCTCTGGCGACAACATGTCAAGGAGCGTCAAGATGGTGTTATCCGATACGATGCGGGCGTCCGCAGAGCGGTTAAACGAAAGCCGTCCGGGGGAAGAAGGACCAGGTCGATCCGAAGCACCGGCAGCAGCAGTAGACGGACCGGGAGCACCACCAGATGAACCGGAAGCACTAGCAGACGGACCGGGAGCAGACGGACCGGGAGCAGACGGATCGGGAGCAGACGGATAGCGCCCCAACACTATCGCCTGCAAATCTGACACCGCGGAGGTCAGAGTCGCAAGCTGCGCCCTCACATCGTCAACCGGGGGCGCTGGGGGAGGCGGAGGCGGTGGATATCTCGGGGACGGCTGCAACGAGGGCGCCATGGAACCTAAGCCGTAGACGCGCCCTTTCCTAACGCCGTCGACGGATTCTACGAACACGTCGTCGTAGCGAGCGGCCATAGAAGAGTGCGTCTGGGTGGGCGTCGTTTCACCGACATTCTCGGAAGGGGGCTCGATCTCAAGCCGACTAAGTGCCTCACGATACGCAGCCTATCCAATGAATGTGTTTATACTATAAGTTTTCCTAAGTTATAATCTAAATCCTATGTTTCCCTAAGTTATAGTCTGAATCCTAAGTTTATCTAATTAAGTTAACAATAATTATATTTCTAACATAAATCTCATAAACGTAAGTACTTACATCAGTCTCCTAGGCCCTCGCGTCGACGAAGCTTCCGTCCTTCCGCCTCTTGTGCGTATGCACGAATACATTGTGAGCGGTGACCGTCTCCGCCTCTTTCCCCTGCTTCACCGCCCGTTGGGCCTGCATACGTAGAATTTAATTAACTTCGTATATTAACAGTACGAAATTAAATAATAGAATGAATTTGAATTTGCGCTATCTCACCAAATCTGCACGCGTCGATGCGTGGGGCCTTGATCCCCCCGTATGCAGACCCGCGGCCTGTCGATTAGCCTTAGCTTTCTCCGATTTCAGCTTGAACTACGGAGTATCCATCTTCTCCAACATCTGCTCATAGTACTCCGCCCGGATCCAGTCCTTCCTCGTATGCGCCGTACGAAGGTCGTACACCGCATCCCGTATCTTCTTCCCGGCGGCGGCTTTGTAGGTCCTGCGGATCGCCTCCTCGCGATGGGAGGGCCACCAGAACGTCCTCTGACATACAAATTCAAATATTACGTAATAAAAAATTTAATAATTTAAAGAATAATTAATAATTCACCGACGGATTTATACCCTCATCTCGTCGAGCCAGACGTACTTCATGTCCTGAGGCACCTCAGAAAAATTGAGGTAGGGGCCATGGTAGTTATCCCGGATAATGCGCCCTAGAATCCGGGCAGCATCCCACGGAAAAAACCTATAAAGAAGCAACGACTGGATTATTAACTTGAATAAATGAAACAAATTTAATAAATTAACTTAAATTTACTTACGATTCACCAGCGGGCCATAGCTCTCGTCGGAACTCGCCCACCAGCCTCTCTGGTGGCGTCGGGGGATCCGCGGGTCCGCGCATGTACTCCCCGGTAACAGGATGAAACTGAATCCCGGGGTACTCCGAGGCCCACCCTGCAGTAAGCTTGTGGCAAGTTAAAATCAGACTTTATGTTCAACAAGCGCATCGTCACTGACAGTGCAGAATGAGTCTCACAACCAGGATATAGAGGAGTATCTGCGTCCTTAAACATATCATAGAACTCCTTTGCCTCGGGATTAGGATCCTCCGGATCAAAATTAGGCCCTGCCGCAGCATACACCATATCTCGTGCAAGGTTCTGCATGTCTCCATAATCCACAGAGCATCCGTCGTCTTCGAGGACATCCGTTGCAGCATTATCATCAAAAGCATAAGTACCAGCTTCTGCAGCCTGTCTTTCTGAATATAATTCACCTTACGATGACCACAGGCCGTAATCACGTACGAAACCCTTACGGGTCAAATGATCTCTCACAGTCATCACTTCTTCGAAACGTCTATTGTGACAATTAACACATGGACACTTGATTTTGTTATCGTCCATGTACTGAGTTTTGCTCATGGCATACTTAAGAAATACTTCCACACCTGCCTGAAAATCGTCACTCACACCAATTCTGCTCTCGTGTTGTCGTTTGTACATCCATGTACGATCAACAAAGTAACGATTCATGCTCGATTTGATGTGAATATCTGTATCGTAAGACAAACTAAACATAAGAATTAATAGCCCGATACCGATACTCATATCGTAAGAAAAACTAAACTTGTGGATAACACGCTAGGCCTACGACGAGGCTACTTAGTATCACAATCTAACATAATTAGTATATAATCATGTAACTGGTGGATCCGCTAGCTAGTAAGCCGGATGTACTTAATATCAGAGAGTATCAGATTAGTATCAGTATATAGGTTAGGTAGACCGTATCAAACGCATATCGGAATAGTAGGCCGAATAGGAGGCCGAGATAGTCGAATGAGAAGAAGGGAAGAAAGGATGAGCAGATGGGTCCAGAGCCATGGTGGAGGAGGAGAAGTAATATGAGAGCAGTTTCCGCCGTAACATCTCCTGGCTCTGCTGGCAACTGAAGTCCAGATGCTACAAAGGACGATCCTTCGCTGAAATCGACTACAACACCCATCAGTTCAAGTTCATTCATATATGAGTATATTCCAATGCCATAGAGGAAGGTCAACAAACTGATGGCTTCTATGGCATTGGAATCTACTCATATAGGAATGAACTTGAACTGATGGGTGTTGTAGTCGATTTCAGCGAAGGATCGTCCTTTGTAGCATCTGGACTTCAGTTGCCAGCAGAGCCAGGAGATGTTACGGCGGAAACTGCTCTCATGTTACTTCTCCTCCTCCACCATGGCTCTGGACCCATCTGCTCCTCCCTTCTTCTCTTCTTCTCATTCGACTATCTCAGCCTCCTATTCGGCCTACTATTCCGATACCGATACTTTGAACCTTGATCTTAACCCAAACCTATATACTGATCGATACTAATCCGCTACGCCCGATACTAAGTATATACGGTCGATACTGATAGCGATAGTCCGATACCGATAGCGATAGTCCGATACCGATAGTTCGATCGATACCGATAGTTCGATACCGATAGCGATAGTCCGATACCGATAGCGATAGTTTGATACCGATAGCGATAGTCCGATACAGATACACATGGACCTACATATCTATATATCACTAGTAGCCATACTCCTCTACATACTACTCTACACTAGGATCTAGTAACCATATACTACTCTACACACTAGCTACGTAGTCATACTCTAAAATAAGGTAAACTAATTTACCCACACATTAAAACCAACCCAATCAAATCTTAGGCAAACTATTCATATGATATCAATCGAAATACAAATAGGTCAACTAGGCTAGTTCTAGGTCAAATTAGGAGTCCAAGTCAACTCTGTCAAAACTAACCTTAATTAGGCTAAACTTCTACCTTAGCTAATCAAATATATATACTAGACTTCACGACGTGTGTCTGTGTATATATATATATATATATTATTAATAAATTACTTAAAATTATGCCTATATATATATATATATATATATATATATATATATATATATATATGTCTGTGTGTGTGTATCCGTGTGTCTGTGTCCGTGTGTGTCCGTGTGTGTGTGTGTGTGTCTGTGTGTGTGTCTGTGTGTGTGTGTGTGTGTCTGTGTGTCCGTGTGTCCGTGTGTGTGTGTGTATGTGTGTGTGTGTCCGTGTGTGTGTGTCCGTGTGTGTGTGTGTGTGTCCGTGTGTATGTGTGTCTGTGGGAGAGGAGGAGGAGGACTCCTGCGCGGGGACTCCAGAGTCCCTCCTACGCCCCCCTGCCCTGACCCCCCCCCAACCCCTGCCCGACCCCCTCTCCCACCCCCCTGCCCCCCATGCCCCGACCCCCCCCCAACCCCTGCCCGACCCCCCCCCCCCAACCCCTGCCCGACCCCCCTCTCCCACCCCCCTGGCCCCCCCTGCCCCGACCCCCCCAACCCCTGCCCGACCCCCTCTCCCACCCCCCTGCCCCCCCTGCCCCGACCCCCCCAACCCCTGCCCGACCCTCCCCCAACCCCTGCCCGACCCCCTCTCCCACCCCCCTGCCCAGACCACCCCCCCACCCCTGCCCGACCCCCTCCCCGACCCCCCTGCCCCCTCTCCCACCCCACCCTTGCCCCGACCACCCCACCCCCTACCCGAACCCCCTCTGCCCAGACCACCCCCCCACCCCTGCCCGACCCCCTCCCCGACCCCCCTGCCCCCGACCACCCCACTCCACCCTTGCCCCGACCACCCCATCCCGTACCCGAAACCCCCCTGCCCCACACCCTCTCCGACCACTACGACAGCCCCCCAACCCCCCAAATCGTAAAAGAGAGAGAGAGAGAGAGGGAGATAGAGAGAGAGAGGGGGGGGGAGAGAGAGAGCATACCTTAGAGAGAGAGAGGGAGATCGCCGGTCGGAGAGAGGGAGATCGTCGGAGAGAGGGAGAGGGAAGAGAGAGAGTGTTTTGGGGGGGGGAATGAAAATTTCCCCTCCGTCGGTTCAATTTAAGTTAGGGTACAGAAATTAGTGATGGAGTAGCGACGGATTATTTCGTCGCTAAGTCGTCAGTAAATCTCGCGCCAATATTTTAGAGTAGCGACGGATTATTCCGTCGCTAAGTCGTCAGTAAATCTCGCGCCAATATTTTAGGCTTTTGCCGCCAAAATATGCGACGTTCTAGCGACGGATATAAAACCGTCGCTACTTGGCCGACGACCTATCGACGGCGTAGCGACGGATATGGACATAAAAAAATAAAAAAAATTGTCCACTGCTTTCCGTCGGTATTTCGTCACAAATCCGTCGGTGATCCGACGGTAATAGCGACGGAAAATTTCCGTCGCTAAATGGCCGTCGCTAAAATACTGTAATTTGGTAGTGGCCTGCTGCTACCATATTCTTCTCTGGTTGTAATACATCCTCCAGAGTTGTGCAAGACTAGCATATTGAACGAAAGGGGAATAAAAATACATCAGCTAGAAATAATAAATATAGTTAACTCAGAACATGGAATTCAATAAATCTATCATAAAAGAAATCATCCACGAAAGAGTAGAAGGCTACTCACAGTTCAGTAATAATTTAGTAAATTAAAAATCTCATATGGTTGAAGTTGGAAAAATTGAGAAACATATTCAAATTAGTAAAATTGTCCATTACTACTTTGAAGCCCAACTTCATTAGTAATCTCCTTAATTAGATTGACAATGAAATACTTATTTTTAACAATCAATTGTCTTGATAAACACTGGATACCCATCTCTTATCAGTATAAAGTTAGTTAGTGCCCTCCTCTAAGAGTTACTCCTCCCATCACTTACAATACTTACCTTTCCATTCCACATGGCATGAATATGTCTAATTAGCCTACTTATATTTTCCACTGATCGGGAGGTCCTCAACATATTGTAACTTGGAGACATTTTCCTATGAAGGAATGGCTATACGTATAAGCAAAGACGACCCTATAATAATGATTTATAGCTGCTTAAATGAAATGACAAACCAGCCAAATAAAATATTTTAGCAATCAAACAATTAAATTTATTCATTGCTTAACAACTAAATACATCAAAAGTATCTTTCGTCAGAATGTCAAAAGAAATACAGACTATTAACAAATAGCTGCATCACTAGATGCCATCATCATTATTGCTTAAATTTGCTGCTATATATAGAAGTACACAAAAAAAGTCAGAAGCCCGAGAACAGTCAAGTTGGGAATTGTCCACTTGTATTCTTCAAAATATCATACCCTTTTTTCTCCATTTATTTCTCAATTAAATTAATCTGCCGTGATAGTCATGGATTCATGATATCTTATATTCATGTGGGTTGTGCATCAACTTACTATATGACCATCATTTGGTCATCTTTATTAATTTTCTTGATCCAAGGACTTCATGATTAATCCTGGTATCCTAAGCAACAAGTAAAAGTGGCACCAAGACAAATACGAAACATAGAATTTGTTTTTGACATTTTACCTTAGAAATTGCATCTTTGTTCCTTGCTTCTTCAAACTTTTAATATCTTGTGATTAGAGTGATGACTATCTGCTTCATCCCTTATCTCCATATACTGTAGGCGAAACTGGAAAAAAATAATAATTGAAGTTGAAGTCAGGGAACGTCGAAAACAATTATAACAACATAATTCACATATAAAAACTTTCTAAATGGTAGTAATTTTAACTTACCCAATGTTGATGATAGTCTCTATTTTATCACTAGTAAGTACCCATATCTTGATTCCCGTTTGTGCTAGTTTATCAATGCATTCAGGCACCTATATATGACACACCAAATAAAATCAGTTCAAATTGAATCAAATGATAAAAATCTAAACTAAACGATGATACTGTTAGAACCATGAAACATTTCTATCAAAAAAATTGGCTGAAGCATTTTGTCAAACATTTGAGCTACAACACTATATATCACAAAGGAGATGAGAAACATACCATCTTGGCCTAGTTATGTAAATCCATAAAAAAAATGAGTTATCAACAAAAGAGTGCACCTATACATGTAGATGTCCTTTTCGGTCTAGAGACAACGGTTGTAGAGTCCTTACTTCAGGAACAACCAGACGTCTGCCACGGCGACCGAATCCTTGTGTCCCCTCAACCCGAGCATATATAAGAACAATACTAGGTCGAGGACGTCAGCCTCCTTCTCAGAGATCTGGCGGTCCGACATCGGCGGGAGGACGGAGGCGTGGACCTAGAGGACGAGCACAACATGGTCAAGGGGGATCTGGGAGGGATTCAGCTATAACTTTGACGGAGAGAAGGCCGGAGTCGGGGCTCCGACGAAGGAGGAGCCTATCCTAGAAGGGGACTAGGGTTAGGGCCCCATCAAAGAAGATGAGCTTGGGGATCGAAAGGATTCTCTGCTCGAAAGGCTCCAGACAGGGGAGGAGGAAAAATTAGGGTTAAGGTTAAGGTTTTTGTTTGAACTAGAAGATGGAGGGGTAGAAGGAGGGAATGGTGGCGATGGTGGCGACGGGAGTCTATTCAGAAGAGTTTGGGAGAGAGAAGAGGAAAGTTTTGTTTGAAATGAATCGAAAAGATCTCGATCCCTAAAAATAGTTTTTCTGACATGAAACCGCCTATATAGATCTACGTTAAAAAAACTTTCAAAAATTACTAAATTGGCAACTGAAATGTGCGCGACAATTTTTTCACATATATAATAGTTGACGTTATTATCGAACCGTCAATAAATAAAATGATGTTTCTTGACGGATCCTCTAAAACCGTCAAACATTATGCTACAAAATTGCTAAATTGACATAAAACGTGTCATTTCTTGACGTAAGTCTAAAACCGTTAATATAACATCTTTTCTTGACGATTTTCTATGACCGTCAAGAAATAAACTGTTAATAAACGTCATTTTTCTTGTATAGTGTACCATTTTATAAATGAAAAAAAATAATATACCCCCGTGGCTCGATCCACTGATCTTTTGTCATCCAGTCAGAGTCTTATACCTCTCTTTGGTAAGCACAAGAGTTACTCGAGTTCGATGGTAGGGTCGAATTGTTGTGTTTTGTAACAACCATATGGAAACGATGGATGATATACTAGTTCATTGCAATACAATGCGACCTATATGAGGCACTTTAAGCACATCTACAAATCAATAGGCACTTGGATACGTTGAGTCTTTATGGGATCTTTGGAGAAAAAATTGTCAAAAGTGGGAATGGTGGTTTTGAGGTATACGACGGTGGGAAAGGGGTGTCTCACTATCAAAATAAGTCAAATTAGTGACAATATCAGCGACTCCTGCAACAGACATCTATAAGTTGTAAAATTTTAGCAAGTCCATCGTAATGCGTCGGTGGGTGCGACGAACTACGACAATTTATGACTAATGTGAGATAATATGGAAAGTGTTATCACTTAGAGTATGCTTGAAAGAAACCCTAGATATTTTAATTGAAAAAAACATGTTTCTCTTTCACAACAAGATATTATCAAACATTAATTTTGGGACAAGAGCGTCCGGTAGAGGACCAAAGAAGCATAAGCAAGGATTTATGAGAATTAAACGATATATAGATGCTTATTCTTTGGACTTTTGGATTTTTTGTTGTATATGTTGGTTTGCGGTTGTATCTTTTGACTTTCTCCTGTAGTTTGGAAATTTTGTATGTTGCAAGAGTTTATTTATAATATTGTATCCTTGAGTTTGATTGATCTATGAACACATTTTTAAAAATAAGATAATAAAATATAATTAAATAACAAATAAGATAATTAGTTTGATAAATTCAAAACAAATAATGAATCACCAATGCTATTGGCTTCCAGGATAGCGGCACAAAAATTCTAGAAAATAAAAATAAAATTTTGCATTCAGTGTCGCCTATGCTATTGGCGACATGAGTTTTATATTTATTTTCTAGAATTTTTTTGCCGCTACCCTGGAATGTTTATGCCGCCATTCTCAGCAGCGACTTGGACTTTTCCTTATGATTTTTTTAATCTACATTGAAAGCGCCATTGAGATTTGGCAGCAATCTAGTGTGTTTGGCGACGTGAGTATAATAAAAAAAAGTATGTGAACAAAAATAACAAAATATGGGGAGAATAACAGCCAAATACCCACAACATTTGCTAACATGGATATACTAACATGGTTAATAGTAGAAAATCCAATAGACTTGGGGCACTAGCTAGCAGCCATATCTTCAAAAAAAGAAATATAAATTGCATTCATGTCATCACTACTATTGGTGACATGTACACCGAGTTGTCATTATTTTCGTAGTTTTTATTGTATTTGTTAAAAAATCTATAAATCACAAAAAAACTGTAGACCAAAGAAAGCAAAAAAATAAGTGCTCATGTCGCCATTGCTAATGGCGACTCATTACTTTTTTGTATTTTTTTAAACTTGTTATCTTATTTACAATTTACTTATAATATTTTATCTTATACGAAAATTTATGTTTTATGAACCAGGAAAATGTATACCCTCTCACGTTTTTCTAAGCTAAGAAAATATGGTCAATTACATTATCTCCTCTATGCTTTAGTTTGTTACACGGGATATGCTTGTTTTGAAATACATAAATTTTCATATAGGGTAAAGAATTTTACCTAAATTGCAAAAAAGTGAGAAGTTTAGGGAAATTGTAGATAGAGTAGTGGAACGACAATAGAGTTGGCATATGTGGGCATGAGAGTGGGGATGCGCCAGGGGAGATGGCGTGCGTGCGGACGCGCCATGAGCGCTGGCGCGTGACGTGGCAGCGTGGCAGAACAAATGGGAACGCGTTATGGGGGATGGCACGCACGAGGGTGAACACGCCATGGAGGATGGCGTGCGCCATGCCTCCTGCCTACGCACCAATGAGTGCAGTGAGTGCACTGCTGACAAATGAGAAGGGGGCTGTGAGTGTACTGGTGACGAAGTGGTGTGTTGGAGACCCTCCTTCTTGGAGACCACCCTCCCGCATTGAAGACCCCCCTTCCACATTGGAGACCACTCCCTTCTTGAAGACCCCCTCCCTTTTCTTCATAAACCACTTACTCCTTCCTTCCTCTTCACATAACCTCTTCCCTGTTCTTGTTCTTCATCTTCATCTTCATCTTCACAGAGTAGCAATCTCTTCAAAATTTTCATCTTCTTTCCGAAGACTAATTGTTCACTTAAAGTAAGTATTTGTTTTTTTAAAATTGAATATAGATTTTCTATGAATATCTATATTACGAATCATATTTTTGAAAAAATGTAACAGATGGCTCAACCGAATGACGGACGTATTCCCGGGGGATCGATTACACAAGTTATCAGACATGAACGAGACAATCATATATCTAAGATAGTTTTTGACGGACAGATAAATTTAAAAATGATAGCTATTGTTATTATTTATTTATTTTACATAAATATAACAAATATAATTCGCTTGTAGCTATATGATTATCTTCCCGAGGCACAAATACGGGAGCATGGAAATTGGAGGATATAGAGAGGATACGACAAATGGGAGTTAAATACTGCCCAAAAGGAGCTGTTGCGTCCCTTTGGATTTTAATATCTGGATGAAATTCAAATTTTAGTCCACGATGTGCACCTCATTTTTAGTCTCGCTCAGCGTTGGTGGCCTCAACGCAACACTTTTCAATTGCTAGTTGGTGAAATGACAATCACACTTTGGGATGTTGCAAATATTCTAGGATTACCTATTACAGGTGAACCTATATATTTTGATACACAGTTAAATCCATCTGAAATAATCAGGAGATATCAAAGCATTATGCAACAATCAGACATAGGAGGAAAAAGTTTTGTCACGGTAACTTGGCTTCAGGGTAATTTTATGGATTTAGATATCACTATCGACGGTCCAGTCGAGGTCGATGATTTAAGGGTACGTATTTATTGTTACTTATTAGTTAATTTTAATAGCGTGTTAATTTTAATATGTTAGTTTCAATATTTGTAGATACTTCATTGTACTAGAGCATATTTGCTGTGTTTGTGTTGGGCAATGCTATTTCCCGACGGGCAGGGAAATAGACTAAACGTGCGACTATTACTTTTCTTAGATAATCTAAAAGAACCTAATCGTCATGCATGTGGAGCTGCTACCTTAGCATATCTATATGCCAGCTTGACGGAATTTGATAGATCAAATGGTTCAAAAAATTTGAGTGGGTGAATGACTCTGGTTCAGGTAATGGAAAATTAATACCTAAATTGGTTTCAATTATATACGTTTTTTTGAATACCATATTATTTCTGTCGTAGGTATGGTGCTACGAGCATTTCTTTATTGGTCGACCTGTAACAAGCATTACAAGTGATGTTGGAATTTTTTCGCTTGCTACGCGATGATTCAGCTTTAATTATTTCAAACAAGTACTGTGCATCTGTTTGATTATACGATTTAGCAAGCAAGTCTAACAATGGAAGAATTATTTTTCCTTCACAATAGTCTTCTACTCCAATTATTAAAATAACTTTCAAATGATATTCTAACATCATTTAAAAACCAAGACCAAGAATCAATATTTTTACCTTCAACAACAGCATAAGCAATATGATACAATTGATAATTAGGATCATAGGCACAAGCAATAAATAAAATACCTTAATATTTGGATGAAAGAACAGTTACATCAGTGCTAATAATAGGTAAACAACCCCTTAAAATCCATCAATGCATGTCTTGAAGCAAATAAACATTCTCTCAAATTTGTTGTTTTCAGAAGTCTTAAGGAAATATCTACTACCTGGATTCGAATCCATAATTCTAAAACCATATTCCTCAAGGCCAGCATATGCCTCAACATAACTACCATTTATTTCACGTAATGCCATCTCTTGGGCTCTCCATGCTTTATAGTATGTAATATGTATACGATGTTCCCTGAATATATCCTTCACAATTTGTGATGCACTATATGACTGATTATCTCTAATTAAATTAACTATTCTTGTCTTAATCCATGCAACGGTAGCTAGTCGATTACGTCCTTTCGTAAGTCCACTTAAATAAGAATGCCGACTTTCTAGTCTACTAACTTTAACTATTTGTTCTTTTCCTATGGATTTGGCATATACTCTCCAATGACAATTCTATTGATCACAAGTATATATAATTCAATGTGAATTATTCATAGCACTAGCTGAACAACTAAAATTATGCTGAATTGCTAAACTACTTACAAAACTTCTAAATTTTGAACGACTGTCGAATGTTTGTCCTACAAATAATTCAGGAGGGTTAGAATTATCAATATCATCATCATCTATCTCATAACCAGTATTTTCAATTAAATCTTTACTATTTTCATTGTCCTCATCATTATCATCATCATCATCATCATCATCATCATCATCATCTAGTAAGGGAGCAATTGTTTGAGAAGAAGAACTAGCACCCGTATTAACATGCTGGTAATTAGAAATAAATTCATCATTAGTTCTATTAGCAAATGATCATACTAGAGGAACATATAAACTAATATACGGTGATTGTGAATTAATCTCAAGAATAAAATTTTATGCTTCTTCACCATCTATTAATAAACATGTGGAACCAGAAAAACGTTCAGAAATTAAATTGCGTAAATTTTGTAAAGTAATATGGCGATAAGTTATAAAAAATTGAGTGTCACCTCCTTCGTAAGATAACTCATTTACTCTACCTCCATGTGAGCATACTATTTTAATACTATGATCCATGAGAAAGAAGAAATAGTTTGCGAATGTTTAGCTACTAGAGAATCGCGTTGCAAGGAGCGGGAGCTTGTAAGATGGAGAGATTAGCTTTCGTGCTAGGAGATGGAGCTTCCAAGCTTCAGAGAATAGCTTCTGTGAGAGATGGAGAAAGTAATGTGTTTGTGTGGAGAGAGAGAGAGAGAGAGAGAGGTAAAACTTAGCAATAAATAGGAAAAAAAGAGACGTTGAAATGTAGCCGTTGGGATATATACGTTAAAAATAAGTAGCCGTTGGAAGGGGGTCTTCGTGACATCTTCTCTCTTCTTTCCCACACTCCCCCGCCCACTGCAGCGCGCCATCAGAATTGGCGCTCGCGCGCCATCGCACATGGCGCCTCATGCGCCGCGCGCCATCTGGGTTGGCGCGCCCTCCCCACGCGCTATCTGGGTTGGCGCGCCCTCCCCCCGCGTTCATCCACTGCCAGCACGCCAAGTGAATTGTCGCTTCACTACCCAACTTACAATTTTTCTAAACTTCTAACTTTTTTTACAATTTAGGTAAAATTCTTTACCCTATATGAAAATTTCTGTTTGAAATATTGACACGTGTATCCTTATTGTGGGCAAAATAAGCATGGTTAGTCTAATTATCCATTTTTATATTTTTAAAATAATGGTATCCCGTGTAATAAACTTAAAACATAGAAGATGTTAGTGTAAGTAATAAAAAAAGAAAAATAAAACCACATTAGATATAGTTATAAAATTTTAACTATATTAGAATTTGATATTTTAGTGCAAATTTTCAGATAGTTATCAATTTGGTAAAGAATAATGGCTTAATTGCACTTTGATACCTTCAACTATTCCGGTTTTTCAACTTCATACCCTAAACTTTTTTACTCAACAACTTAATACCTCAACTATTATTTTTCTTCAACTTCATACCTAAAATTTTAAAAATTCCAAAAATGCCCTTATCCCTTCCCTCTCCCCTTCTCCCCTCCCCCCTTCCCCCACTCCGGCCACCCCCTCCTCCCGCACAGCCCCAGCCCCCCTCCCTCCCGCCCCGCCCCCCCTCCGGCCACCCCCTCTCCTGCTTCCGGCCACCCCCCTCCCGCTTCCGGCCGCCTCCTCCCCTCCCGCTTCCGGCCGCCTCCCCCCCCTCCTGCTTCCGCCCCCCCTCCCCTAGCGCCCCCTCCTCCCACGCTGCCGTGCCCTAGGGGGAGAGGCGGGGGCGGTGGCCGGAGCGGGGCGGGGTGGGGGAGGGTGGACGGGGGGGGGGGGGGGGGGGGTGGCCGGAAGCGGGGGGTGGAGGGTTGGGGGGGGGTAATTGTCAAGTTTGACTATGGGTATTTTCGTCCAAATTTTTTTCGGGTATCATCTTGTTACAAAAAAAAAGTTTAGGGTATCAAGTTGAAAAACAGGAATAGTTGAGGGTATCAAAGTGCAATTAACCCAAGAATAATGCTATTCATATTTCCAAAATGTTCCTCCAAACTATTCCTTCTTATGTGGCAACTGACGTGACGGTTAATGTGGCAGATGACATGACAAATTTTAAAATTAGCATTAACATTAAAATTAAAATTAAAATTAATACTAATATTAATATTAACATTTATAGTAATATAAATACTAACATTAAAATTAATGTTAATAACGTTAATTTCTTTTGGATAATTATTTTTTTGGAATAAAATTTACAATGTCAGCTGCTATATTAGATATTATATAATACTATTTAATATGTCACATTAGCTCCCACATTGAAGGATGATGTGAAAAGGTATTTTGGAGGTACCAATAGGATTACTCATTTGTAAAATATGCTTCGGAATTGAAAATTAAATTATAAGATGTTATCCATCTGCACAATGAAAGTTTCCAGCAGCAAACTCTTGTAGTGTCCCACCTACTTCAATCCAGCTCATTCCAACCTCCTTCACCAAACTCTCCTCTCTCATCTTCCTCCTCACCACTTTCCTTTCATCCCATTGCCCAGCCTCTGCATACATATTAGACATGAGTACATGGGCTCCACGATGCGTCGGCTCCAATTCAATCATCTTCCTTGCTGCCAACTCACCCAGTTCCACATCCCCATGGATCTTGCATGCACCCAACAGAGCTCCCCACACAGTGACGTCAACCACTTCATATCCACACCTCACTATGAACTCCAAGGCTTCATCGAGACGCCCAGCTCTTCCCAGCAAATCCACCATACACCCCAAATGAGCCATTTCCGGCTCAAGTTTATGTTCTCCTATCATGCTACTGTAGATGCTGTTCCCTTCCTCGACCAATCCGGCATGCGCACAAGCCGTCAGAACGGCAAGGAATGTAACAGGATTAGGTTTCGCCGTCATCGCTCTGAAGAGTCGCAGAGCTCCTTCAGCATCACCATTCGTTGAGAAACCGGAGATCATCGCGGTCCAAGTGAGGACATCTTTCTCCGAAGCGGTACCTTGGAAAACTTCCAGAGCCCTTGCAGGGCATCCACATTTCGAGTACATGTCGATGAGCGTGGTGGCTAGAGGATTATCCAGTTCTATATCATTGCTCTGGATGTAGTCGTGAATAGCTTTTCCCTCTTCTAACGCGCCTAGACTAGAGCATGCAGTCAGGACGCTGACCATAGTGATGTTGTCGGGTTCTATGAAGCCCTCGGTGCGAAGCTCCCTGTAGACACTGATGGCTTCCTTGGGCTGGCCATTCCTGACATAACCGAGTATCATGGTACTCCAAGACACATTATCCTTTACCGGCATCCGACAGAAGAGCGAACGAGCAGCTTCCATGGATCCACATCTAGCGTAGCCACCTATCATGGAATTCCAGGTGATGACATCTCTTTCTTGCATCCCTTCAAAAACATGTTTGGCAAGCTCGGCATGCCCGATTTGGGAATATGTATCGATGAGCGCATTGCATATCGGAATGTTGGAATCGAAGCCCATATCTACGATCTGCCCATGAATTCTCTTCGCAAAGCAAAGACGGTCACAGGACGAGACCAAGGAGAGGAAGGTTGCTTGGTCGGCACTTACGTTCCTCTTCAACCTCATCTCCGACAACAATTCCAAGCCCTCCTCCAAGTAGCCGTTCTCGGCCAGTCCAGAAATCATCACATTCCAAGATACAGAGTCCTTGATCGGCATCCTCTCGAAGAGGGTTCGACTAGTGCTTAGCTCTCCGCACTTGGCGTACATGTTTATAAGAGAATTGCACACAACCAGCCCCATTTCGGGACCTTGTTCTTCAATGTAACAGTGGATTTCCTTCCCAAGTTTCAAATTTTGGACACGGGCACATGCAGAGAGAACAGTTGCTAGAGTTATCTGATCGAGGCTCGACTGCCTCCAATCATTCGAGCAGAAGAGAGCGATCGCTTCCTCTGGGCAGCCATTGCCGATCAACCCACCAAGCATGGTTGCCAGAGAAACTTGACCCCTCCCATCGACGGTCCCCGACATTCTTAAGAACACGGTCTTCGCCATCTCGAGGCATCCGGATTCCGAGTACATGTAGAGCAACGAGTTGGAGACGAAGGGATCAGCCTCGAGTCCAGTCTTTACCAGATGCGCGTGGACTTGCCGTCCTTCCTCCTCCGCTGCCGCCATGTGAGAGCACGACTTGAGCAGGAAAGGGAAGGTGTAACTGTCCGGAGCGCAGCCCCCCGACTCGAGCATCTGTACGTAGAAGCGTAGGGAGAGCTCCAGGTGGTTGCTTCTAGAAAAGGCTCGGATCATCAGGTTCCAGAGGAAGAGGTTGCGCCCGCGAACTTGAGGGAAGAGCTTGAGAGCATAGCGGAGGTCCCCATGGAGGGAGAGGCCGCAGAAGGCAATGAGGCGGCTGGCGGCGAAGGTTTCGTGCACCAGACCGGTGGTGATCATCTGGGCATGGAGCTGGCGGAGGCGCCGCATGGATGTGCATTGCTCGAGACGGGCGAGGATCGGATTCTTGAGGTGGCCGAGGTTGAAGTTTGTTTTACTGTTGTGGCAGTTTCTTTCAGAAGCGGAGAGGTGCTCTGGGAGGAGGATGAGATGGCGAGGGATTGATGCTGCTTCCATTAGGTGAACTGTGGGGATTTTGGGAAGGTAGAGGATGCTTATGATTTGGATTTGGCTGTGTGAAACGTATGGACAGGAAGAGCTATCTATCATGGCATAATGATAACTAGGAACGGATAAATATCTCTAAATACATATTAAGAATACAAATCAGATTTCAGGCCAAGCAAATGGTTCTCTCTCTCTCTCTCTCTCTCTCTCTCTCTCTCTCTCTCTCTCTCTCTCTCTCTCTCTCTCTCTCTCTCTCTCTCTCTCTCTCTCTCCATTACCTTAACAGGAAGGAGACACTCAAAATTTTTTTTTTTTGGAACGTGTCGTGTATTATTGTGTCGAATGTCTATTGAACACATTTCATATACATAACAGATATTTCAAGATACACAAGGTAACACCATAGTAGATTAAAATATATTATGTCCATTTTGTGTCATATCAGGGTCAGTGCAACATAACCTTACTTTACTCTACTAGGAAGATCTTATATATTTCTACTATTACAAGGGGACTTCAACCAAAATGGTTCCAAATTAAGTCGTGTACACCGCATATATATTATCAACCACTTCCTTTAAAAAATATTACGAAATAATATAATTTTAAACTTTCTCTTATTTTCTTAGGGATAACCGAATACCCTCTCTTTTTATCCACATACATCCATAACAAATTATAACTAAATTTAATTATTTTTTTACAAATCTTAATTAAAAAAAAATTACGTACAATGCACGTATATATATATATATATATATATATATATATATATATATATATATATATATATATATATATATATATATATATATGCGGATCGGGAGCGACCGAGCGGCAGCGGCTAGGGTTCCTCTCCCGCGGCCTCTAGATCCCCTCGTCGGCGGGGGGAGGAAGTCCGGGAAGAGGGGGGGGGGGGGGCAGCCACCCCAGGTCGGCGGCGGCGACCCCCAGGCGGAGAGGGGGGGGGGGGGAGGGAGATCTTTGGCGGGGGTGTCGGGCGGACCCCCGGATCTGATGTGCGCGGCGTCGTCCCCCCAAGTGGTGGGGGGCGGGGGGCGGGAGTGAAGGTGGGGGGGGGGGGTGGGTCGGGCGGACCCCCTGGATCTGACGCGAGCGGCGGCGCACCCCAGGCGGTGGGGGAGGGGGGGCGGCAGTGAAGGTGGGGGGGTCGGGCGGACCCCCCGGATCTGCTGCGAGCGGCGGAGCCCCCCCAGGCAGAGGGGGGAAGGGGGGCGGGAGCGAAGGTGGGGGGGGGGGTGTCAGGCGGACCCCCTACGACGGTGGGGAGGTCGATTCCGGATGGGGATCGGATCCTGCGGGGTGTCTCCAACGCTCTACATTTTGAATTCGGAGCATGATCTGGTTCTCAGGGGGGCAGATGGAAGGAGGAGGATGGACGACGGTTACGCGTCGTCGCCTGGCAAAGACCGGGGGAAAGGAAGGAGGAGGACAGGGTCAGGTTTGGGATCGCCATCCTGCTGACAGACGGCAGGACGGGTCAGGGGCGCGACCATCGGCCCGTGGTCCTGTGACGTCTGCTGGAAGATCAGTGGGCTGGCGGCCCAAGACGATCGCGACGGATAAGGGGAAGAGCAAGGTGGTGGATCTCGGCGATCAGGGGTCTGGGTCTCCCCTCCCGGAGGTTGTCCACAGGCCACATGGGGCGACTACTCGACCGACTGGACGGTCCTGGGCAGATATTTGCAAACCTGTGGGACCGAAAAGTCCTACATCGATGGAGTACGTGCCGCCGATTAAGGCAGGAAGGGGTTTTCGGGCCTCGTTCCCTGCAGAGGAGATAGAGAAGGTGACTGCATACTGGGAGAATACCCTGGTTTTGTACGTCCTAGGCAACAAGTCTTTCTACGGACAGATCCAAGGGTATGCAGCACATGTCTGGCAGCCTAAGGGCAGCATGGAGTTCTTTGCTCGCGAGAACGACTTCTACTACGTAAAGTTTGGGCTTGCGGAGGATGTCGTAAGGACCCTGCAAGGCGGCCTCTGGACGTTCAACGGCAGGCTCATCATTCTGAAGGAATGGACTCCAGAACTTAGATGTGAGAGGGAAGTTTTGAATGCCATCCCTGTATGGATTCGCTTCCCTGAGTTTCCTGTCCGGTTCTGGAGTATCCCATTACTGATGCGTCTGGCGAGCTTGATGGGCATCCCGATCAAGGCGGATGAAGCTATGACTTTCCGTTTGAGGTTAATGTATGCCAGGATTTTTGTGGAGATTCGGGCTGGGGGGGGAGGGAGTTGCCAAAAGTGGTGGAATATGAAATTTCTTCTGGAGAGGTGCTAACCCAGAAGGTGGAATACGAATGGATCCTACCTACTTGTTCGAGATGTACTTATTTCGAACATCTTTCCAGTGCTTGTTTGTCAGTAGGCTCCCCAGTGGAGCCTCATATTCCCTTTAGTGAGGTTCCAGATTCACCCTATGACATGGATTCCAGAGATGACAGTGGAGAGGAGGTTTTGGCGGGAGGGACTACTCCTTCAGTGAGTGATGACGGAATGAGCCTCATTGTTTCTACCCAGCTAGCTCCCACGAGAGGGGTTTTGATCTCAGGTCTGGGGCAGAGGGGTATGATTACCAGAGGCATGGTGGCATCGGGAAGAGAGGAACGAGAGGGTGGCGGATCGATTGGAGGGCATGTTTACTGTAGGAAGCGACGTGCTGCTGGTACGCTGAGTGATGGTCCCTCCAGGGAGGGGGGCATCCTTCTACAAGGGAGGAGCCGGTGTGTGTTGACAACCCTGTCTGGGCGATGGTGCTCTCTCAGGTCGTTCCCCAGCAGGCACTACCAAAATACAGTAAATTAGCAACGAACAATTAGCGACGAAAATTTTCAGTCGGCGGTTAGCGACGGCTTTGTGGCAGCTCGCCGACGGATTACCGACCACACGCCTTTATATTTTTTATTTTAATTTTAGGGAAAGGAAAGGTCGCATATCCGTCGCTAGGTAGTCGGAGATATAGCGACGGAACCGGAGTCGTCGCGACTCAGTCGATTATTTGGTAGGAATTGTGTAGAGAATTGGCGGGACATTTCTTCGACTACGTAGCGACGGATACTCAGTCGGCAAGTATCAAACAGGGCGACTACTTGGCGACGGGTTTCTATACGTTGCTAGTCCGTCGCTAATTATACGTACCAGACTTTAAATGAAACGGCGGGGGGAACTTTTCGCATTCCCCCCAAATTCACTATCTCTCCTCTCTCTTTCTTTCTCTCTCTCTCTCTCGCCGGTGTCGACTTCGGTGATCGGCGTCGGTGTCGGCGTCGGCGTCCTCTCATCTCTCTCTCCCGAAGGTAACCCTCTCTCTCTCTCTCTCTCTCGATGTCGTATAGGGGCAGCGGGGGCGGCGGGCTTGGGACGGGGGCGTCGGAGGCTGGGCGGCGGGCTTGGGGTGGGGGCGTCGGGGGCTGGGCGGCGCGCTTGGGGCTGGGGCGTCCGGGGCTGGGCGGCTGGCTTGGGTCGGGGGTTGGGCGGTGGGCTTGGGGCGGGGGCGTCGGGGGCTGGGCGGGCGGGCTTGGGGCTGGGGCGTCGGAGGCTGGGCGGCTGGCTTGGGTCGGGGGCTGGGCGGTGGGCTTGGGGCGGGGGCGTTGGGGTCTGGGAGGCGGGCTTGGGGCTGGGGCGTCGGGGGCTGGGCAGGTGGCTTGGGTCGGGGGCTGGGCGGTGGGCTTGGGACGGGGGCGTCGGGGGCTGGGCGGCGGGCTTGGGGCTGGGGCGTCGGGGGCTGGACGGCTGGCTTGGGTCGGGGGCGTCGGGGGCTGGGCGGCGGGCTTGGGGCGGCGGTGTCGGGGGCTGGGCGGCTGGCTTGGGGCGGGGGCGTCGGGGGCTGGGCGACGGGCTTGGGGCTGGGGCGTCGGGGGCTGCGCTGCTGGCTTGGGTCGGGTGCTGGACGGTGGGCTTGGGGCGGGGGCGTCGGTGGCTGGGCGACGGGCTTGGGGTGGCGGCGTCGGGGGCTGGGCGGCTGGCTTGGGGCGGAGGCATCGGGGGTATTTACAACCGACGCACTGCCATAAGCACTCTTCATATATATGCAACCGAACTACTAGGCAGCGGGCTTGGGACGGCGGGCTTTGGTCGTGGGCGGCGGGTGGCTTTGCTTCTCAAATTCATCTGAGTTTATATATTGGCTAAATAATGTGTTATCCATATTGGATGTTATCCATTAGTTAGGTGGTGTTTGGATTAGTAAATGTGAATATAGGGTTTGGATTCATGGTGTATATGTTCACTGTCTCAAGGACAGTGCGAGTTCTATCAGTTGTGTGCTTCTGTATAGATGTATATATCTATACATCTAGCTGTGACATACATATGTGTATGTGACAATCTCAGTTAGCGACGGACTAGTTACCGGTTAGCGACGGATATTTCCAGCTCCATTTGCATTAATCTACGGTACGACATGGTCATCAGGACATAGTCCCTGCAGCCATTCGACTGGCGAGGCAGAAACTATGTAACCGTAGATAAAGTTGACTGTCCTCTGACCCTCATTGTAAAACCCCTAAATTTCTACTGTATTTTTATTTTTGGTACTGATTTAAAATTTTGTATTGTACGTCGCGTAAACGTATTGTACGTCGCGCAGTCGTATTGTATTTTTCGTAGTTGCTCGTCGAGTGCGAATATGTGCGAGCGTACATATTTCTAGTTTAAATTTTTTCTTTTATTTTTATAATTTCAAGATAATGTATATAATAAATTTTTTGCTATCTCCCAAAATTTCAAGTTGCTATTTTATTAATAAAGCCTTTCATTTCTCACAAAATTTTTATAATAAATAATATTTTTATTAGAAAGGCAAAATTTTAAAAAACAGTATTTATGCATACATATATAATTAGTAATTATTTATTAGTTTATTTTAATGTAATTTTCGAAATTAATATTTCTAGTATTTTAGAAAATATATTTTGAAATTATTTTGACATTTAAATCTCGATTTAAAATTATGGAGTTATTTAAATAGGTAACATTTGAAATTTAATTTATCCTATTTTGATTTTTAAACTAAAAATTTAATTAGATTTAATTGGATTTAAAAAGTTGATTTGTATTTGGATATTGGATATTTGATTTAAATTGGTTTAAATTAAATTACAAATATCTATTTTGGGTTTAAAAATCTCAATCATTATCCTAATGGGAATTCCCACGTCCTATAAATAGGCAGGTACTCCTCCACAAATTCCGTAAATTCTCCACAATCCAAATTCTCCACCAAAATATCTACGTGCAACGTGTCTGTGTCCATCCAAATTATTATTCCATAGTTTTACATATACAATTCCATATCCGTCGTGTCGGACAATCCTGACACGATACAACCTAAATCAAATCCCGTCTTCACCGTCTTCCCAGCCAACTCCGCATCCTCCACCGCACCACCTACATACATCATTATCGTCATCGTCATCCATCCATCACCCAAAACACCCGCTGATACCTACATCGTCGCCGCGGCTACAAACACCTAAACCCCAGACCCACAGTAATCGACCACCGCCACCATCTCCATGCTGTCATCGTGGCCACCACCGGCCATCTCACCTCCCGTCATCCCAGCCACCATCCGGCGCGATCCGCCCCGTCTCCGTAGTCGCCACCACCACTACAGTCAACACCACCACCGTCCGAAAACATCCCGGCCATCACCCTCATCATCCTCGCCACCACCACCTCGGCCGAACCCCGTCGCCATCGTCAACCCCAAATTCCGCCACCACCAGAATTAAAAAGAGGGGAAGAAAACCTAACCTCCACCCGGACTCCGCCGGTGGCCGCCGCCCGTCGCTACCGCCGTCACTCCGACTTCCCGGAGTGCCGCGCCGACGAGCGCCACCCCGACATCACTCAGGGCCACCGTGCTCCGATGAACCACCCAGCCCCGGACCGCCGGCCCTGGACCTCCGTGCCACAGCCGTCGCCATCCGCGCCTAGGGCATCCGGCGCCTCCTCGTGCGTCCGCCTGGCCCTCCGCGTCACTTCCTCCTCCCGTCGCGTGAAGCTCGCCAGCACCACCGAGGACCGCCTCGCCCCGCGCCTCCGGGTGTGGACCACCGCCAAACCTTCCGCTGTAAGCATCTCCGCCCAGATCCGAACTCCGTCGTCCTTTTTCTGACCGTGCGCCGCCTCCTCGCGTGGGAGCTCCGCCGTGCGCGCCACCGATCGTGCGCCGGCCGCTTCCCAGTCGGAGCCGCGCCCCCTCACTTCACTCCGGCACCGCTGCCTCGCCGCCGACGACCCCTTTGGTAAACCCCTTCTTCCGTTCCTCTCTCACTGAAATTTTTTTATTGAATGTTTATTTCTCTCTCTCTCTTCCTGTATAGAAAGGGTGGGAATAAGTGTTTCTTTTTAGTGTATTAATATTAATATTATTTATTACTATTATTATTATTATTGTTATCATTATCATCATTATTATTATTATTATTTTTAGAATTATTATTATTAAGTTATAGTTATTATTATTATTATTATTATTATTATTATTATTATCATCATCATCATTATAGTTATTCTTATTATTATTAAAATTATTAAAAGGGAATGTGGAAGTATAGTTTTATGATTATTAATAATATCTTTGACTTGATTTTTGGTAATTGTATATTAGAATTTTATTAGTATTAATTTGAAAGACAAGTATACATATATATATAAGTTTTTTTTACTACCACTAGTATTGTATTTACCAAGTATCATTACTATTTTAAATTATCTTTACAAAATATTAAATTTAGTTTTATTTTTTTTTTCTAATATAAAAATGTTGGACTAGTAAATCAAAATTTTCAAATTACTATACAATAGATATTTTCAAGTATTTCTCCAAAAATTATTTTTACTAGCAAATATGGTGTAATTATTCGTTTACTCCCTTTCATTATAGCCATTGACCATGACTGCTCACATCTTTTATTTTCTCGCGAATCTCGGACTATTACACATCGTTCTTGGATATTGGACAAAACGGAACATGTCAGAACATTACATTACATCAGGCGACACACCAGGCAAGACACCTTGCCTTTGCTGTTTAATTTCTTGCTCAATATCATGCATGCCTTTCTTTAGTTGTTTCTTTTAAATTATATGTAGATACAAATTACTATATTTTGTGCAATTGACTTAGAGTTAAGGGACCACCGCATGTTTAGTATATCTCATGAACTGTCACGATGTGCCACGGGATGTGTGTGAGCTGCGAGTCGCATATAGCTTCGGACTTGCGTATCGACCGTACATCGGTGCGTAAAGGCCGTACGTTAGGATGTAACTGCTAATAGATTTTTCTAGAAGACTTGGCAGTTATTAAGGATTAAACAGTGTCGTGGAGGCGACGCATGTGTAGTATCATTGGGAGGGGGGAAGACAGTTATTAGCGTAGGGGCTACCTGTTCAGTACACATATAGATTTGGGCCGATAGTGACTCGGATGAGCGCTACTTACTGCCCCGGGGCCGATAGTTCTCGTGTGAGAGCTACTTTCTGCCCATAGTTGATAGTGCCTCTTATGAGCGCTACCTACTATTACTCTCTCTCCATCTATGCTGAGCACTATAAGCTCCTGCGTAGAACGTTGTCTTCTCAACATATATATCACATAGAATGGTTAGGACCCTTTATGCATGTATGTTTTCTATTGAGCTCTTACTATTCAATTTAAGGCATGATATTATGTGTCTTGTTACGTCCCTCTGAGGACCTGGTTTTTCCCCAGGTGTGTGTTTTCGTAATTTCTTGCAGGTGCTCTAGCTAAGGCCATTCCTTCCTTCGTGATGATTGCTCTTGGACTCGCCATCGCTCTCGCTTGCTAAATTCTTTCCTTGTATATTTTTCCATATTTAATTTGGTTGGTAGTGGACTTTGTCTCCGCCCAACTATTGTGTACTTGACAAACTCAAAGTTGCTTTATATCATTATTTAACTTTATGGATGAGATTTAGTTGTCTTGGATTACTACATTTACAGCTTATGTATACATACGAGGTCTATGTATTTCGTATGTATACAGCTGGCATGTCTACGTACTTGGTCCTACGTATTTTGGGACTGGGGCGTTACATGTTTTTGTGGTGGCCCATGCAGGTCAAGTTTGCCGTTTCGGTTACATAACTGTACCGAACGGGCCTGCAATATAGGAGTAGAGTTTAGAATCTCATCTACCTACTTGACATCCTTTCTTGACTTCAAATTTTGAACTCTTGTTCGACCTCCTTGAATTGCATCTTGCTTGACTCCTCCTACCGTAAATTTCTTAGTTTCGTGTTTAGTAAGATGACTACACTAGTATATGTCCATTGGTTAAACACATGGCTAGATGGATTGCATTGACAATCAATATGCATGGAGATTTTATTTGAGTATAAAGACATTTATTTTTCCTAGAGATATGATCATAGGGATTAGTTAATTTCAAGTTGGGTAGTAGCATATTACCACCATCAAAGGATAGTTGAAATTTTACTTTAAATTTACAAGGTGGTATACACAAGAGGATAGCTAGATCGAGAAAGCAGATTTTTAGAAATTTTGAAATTGTGAAATAGTTATATTGTGACACTTGATTTACGGTTAACTTAAAGTTGGAGTTTTAGTTATGATTTTTAGACAATTAGAGAAGACGAAAGTTTAGTTTGAGAGAGCTTAAGGTTTAAAGATTGAGTCGTACGATTTATAAGTTTATTTAATTTTGAGCTGAAAATTTTGTTTAAATATTTGGAGGATATGAAAGCGACCTTGAAGGAAAAAAAAATCAAATTTCAAATTTTATCCTATGATATATAATTTATAGAGTTATTTAAATTTCGAGTTTAAAAGTCTTGATTAGGGATATTTAAATTTTGGTAAAAAAATATGTTCATACAAGGACTATTTCGAGATTGATTAGAGATTTAAATTAAATTTGACAGTCTAAGTTAATTGGTAATTGTGGCGGAGTATCTTGAAAATTTTATTGAGAAACTTCGAGGAACATGAAATTTATACTAGATCATATTGGTAGAGGACCAAGAAGCAAGGAAGGTCACCCTAGTGAGATAGAAGTATTGTACATTAGATTTCCATGCCACCTATGATTATGATATTGCATATACACAAGTATAGTAGTCATCGACCAAACCGATGAACATATCTTTTGACTAACTCAACCTTCCCTAAATTCTAGATCTTTTGTCATGACCATCTAATCATTTGAAACTTGAGAAATGATTAGATTGTTCCTTAATCATACACCATCTAAGTGGCTATCATATCCCTAGAAATTGTACTCCAAATTTATTTTATCTTGATTTGTTAGAATCTAAGTTATCTTTATTTCATGCTTTAGCTCGGTCATTTATTTGGTTCGTTAATCATTATCTCATTAACTCCCACTTTCTATTTTAATTTTTCTTGTGTCCTTTACCGTGACTTGGGTATTTGGAGCACAACACTAGACGTTTCCTTCCTACAACTTTCATATGTAAGACCTAGACGAGCCCACCTTCATGTAGGTATATCACGTGCCACTAAAACACGTCTCCTTGTACTCTAATTTCATATTGCGACTTCCGGGTCAAAATGACTGAACTCATTACCCTACCGTGAAACCAATATACTTTTTAAACTTGAGATGAGACTCGACCTCGACTCAATTCTTTCGAACCGATACATGATTTTGTTCTACTTAATTCCTTACATGCTTAAATCTTGATTGCTGGACCTATCACATCATTAGATTAATTCTTGAAAGATGAGTAGAATATCTCATGACCTAACCAACATTTTTGTGGACCACATTGATAGGTTCACTTGGACCATAGAATTCAGTAGACCCTAACTTATCTAGTCCACCAAGCCGACTATATAGGCCCAAACTTTGGGCAAGGCGTAGATTTAAAGGACCTTAGACTATTTACTTTTCTTCATCATCCACTGCTTATATTTTGACTATCTATGTTGCTACTATAGCCTAGTTTTTACAAGCTTATTCCTTTATCGAGCTTGTTCAAGACATATGTTATTGGGTCGACCCACTAACATCTTGTCTAATCAGAACCGGTACATGATGGTCTGATCAACCGAGTGCACTTTGGTTCGCCTTTTCAATCTACGTGGATGCGATATAGTTAAACTTATCCCTAGGAATCCCATCCACGACCGTCTTGACGATTCTTTTCAAATCTATACTACCGCCTTTGAACCACGTATTCATAATTGATAATGTCGTCATTGAACTCCTTAAATTGCTTTCGCCTTCACCAAATTTTGGAAAGATGAAGGCACTTGTACTTAAAATTCTTCGAGCTGTCCTATCAATTATGACCATTAACACTCGATGTTGCTATGTCTTCATCATAAACACCTCGACCTTTTTCCTCGACCCTAGAATCAACTTTCATGACCTTTTGAAATTTGGAGATGATTCAACTCTAAACCTAGACGACCCTATATCTTCTATCGTGGCCCCTAATCACTTGAATGATTCCTATCATTCTTTCATTCGTGCCCTCAACCTAGACACTTACCATACAATCTTCTTAGAAGTTCCCTATTCACCAAGTCCCCAAAATATCTACTTAAGCTACTTCCATGGTACTATCATGATCTTTTACCGTGACTAGTTACCCACGTTCAATTCCAAAAATCGTGAATTATTTCGTCAATTTCAAAATCACGATTTCTAAAGCATATTTGTCGTTTCGCTGCCTCGTCCAATGAATTGTGTTGCTTTACCCTCGTACCCTCTCACCCCCTACTTATTCTTAATTTCGAGGACGAAATTCTTTTAAGTTGGATAGGATGTAAAACCCCTAAATTTCTACTATTTTTTTATATTTTTTTTATTAAATTGATACTGATTTAAAATTCTGTATTTATACGTCGCGTAGATGCAATGTACGTCATGCGCAAAATTCTATTTTCGTATATCTCGTCAAGTGCAAATATGTGCGTGATACATATTTTTGTAAAACATTTTTATTAAAGATTTTTTTTATTTATATGGAAGAATTAATTTAGTTTTCAAAACAATATGAGAAATATTTTTATAAATAGCTATTTTGTTCTTTGTTTAAAAATAAGTAGGGATTTGAAAAGTTTGGGTTATAAATATTTTGCGAAATTTGGAAATTACTAATAACATATTTTGTTAATTAGAAAAGCTATTTCATGGGTTAATATTTAAGGAATATTTTTGATTTTCGAAATTAATTAATGCTATATTTTAATATTTATGGAAAAGATATTTTAAATTATGTTGTACTTAATATTTGAATTACTTTGATAATTTAAATTGGAAAAGAATGTATTTGCCTTAATTTAAATAGCTTTTAAATTAAGGATAAGTTCTACTTATATTGAATTAGATTTAAATCAATTTATATTATTATGTAATCCATCGATTGGGGATTTAAACATCCCAATCCTTATCCTAATGGGGATTCCCACATCCTATAAAAGGCCGGTACTCATCCATAAATCTCTATTTTCTCACAAATTCTCCACAACATCGTGCATCGTGTCTCGTGCCTCGTGCCTCGTGCCATCCACTATATACATTTCTAGTACATATACATATTTTATCCCGTCCGACAACCCCGGACGTCCATCCAGTCGTGTTGGGCATTCCCGACGACGACGCAAATCCTAAACCTAACTCACTCAACCTCCGGGCCCTTCCTTCTCCGCCATCATCATCCCGTCACAACCACCGCTGCCCCCACAACCCCGACAGCACCACAACCATCTCCTCCGACACCACACAATTACCACCAGCACGACCACCTCTATCCGCCTCGCCAAACTCCACAGCAGCCCGACCCCGCCTTCGCGTCTTTCGGGAACCTCCAGTAACACCATCGCCACCAGCCATATGTTCCCATCAACCCTCAGCCTACCGATCATCATCGCCACCATAAATCCCCAAATTTCAAAAAATAGAGGAAGGAGTAGCAGAACCCATACCTATCCGCGGTCGCCGCCGTCCCCGTGCCCGCGTCCCTGCTCTCCGGCCACCGTGCTAGGCTGCATCGCCGCCGCCGATGGTGGACCGCGCCGCCGCGTTCACCACCCTCCGACTTCCTCTCCGTCGCGGCACAGAGCCAAGCCAGCGCCGTCGTTTCCCTTCATCCACCGTGTGGTCGTCTCCAACCTATGGAGCTCCCTCCGGAGAGCTCGAGTCTCCCGCCTCTCCTAGCGCCGATCGACCACCGGTGCTCCACCGTGGGCAGCGCCCGGCCGCGCCCCACGGATGGCCGCCGGCGCCACCACCACAGCACTTGAACCCGGCCGGCACGCCCTCCTCGCGCAGATGTTCCGCCGCGCCACCGGGCAGCCCCCAGATCCGACGCCCGCCGCGCTCGCCGGCGACACCGCGACCGCCGCGGTGAGTAAACCCCCCTTTCCCGATTCTTTTTCACTCACTCTCTCTCTCTGTTAACAAAAGTTGGGGGTGGGTTAAAGGAAATATAGGTTTTATTATTAATATTTTTATTATCAATATTATTATCATTAATAACATTACTGTTATCATTATTAACATTATTCTTATTATTATTATCATTATTATTAAGATAATAATCATTATTAGTTTTTAAATAACTGTATACTATTATTATTATTATTATTATTATTATTATTAGTTTTAATCATCATTATTATCACCATTAGTATTATCATTAGTTTTTTTTATCATTATTATTATCAACTATTATTATTATTACTATTAAATTTCTTGATTTTTATTATTATGATTATTAAATATCATTAGATATATAGATATTTCTATTAAATATTTATCTAAAATATGTTGACCAATAAATATGTAGCCTCTTATAAAATAATTTATACTATTCCTTTTTAAAATTCTTTTGTCTAATTAGTAAAGATATAGTTTTTGTAACCATAACATTTAATTTGATAAACTTAGAGTTTGTAGCCTAAAAAAAATGATTTTTTGATTTTTTTAAAGTATGTATTTTATTTAAAAACTATTTAACAAACAAAATATTTTCAAGTGTTATAAATACTTTCTAAAAATTGGTATACGTATTTACCTCCTCAAATTCTCCTTGATTATCACCATTGATCCTGACTGATCATGC
The DNA here is from genome assembly GCA_029216955.1 of Iris pallida. Lineage (NCBI taxonomy): Eukaryota > Viridiplantae > Streptophyta > Magnoliopsida > Asparagales > Iridaceae > Iris > Iris pallida. Next base: position 13,740,153 of record JANAVB010026199.1, read on the forward strand.
GTTTCTAATTCTTGTGAAATTTCGGACCCTTGCACATCGACCCCGACCATTGGACGGAACAGGACTTGTTGGATCATTGCACCACCCCAGGCGTAACACCAGGCAAGACACCTTGCCTTTGCTGTTTAATTTCTTGCTCAATATCATGCATGCTTTTCTTTAGTTGTTTCTTTTAAATTATATATAGATACAAATTACTATATTTTGTGCAATTGACTTAGAGTTAAGGGACCACCGCATGTTTAGTATATCTCATGAACTGTCACGATGTGCCACGGGATGTGTGTGAGCTGCGAGTCGCATATAGCTTCGGACTTGCGTATCGACCGTACATCGGTGCGTAAAGACCGTACGTTAGGATGTAACTGCTAATAGATTTTTGGTAGAAGACTTGGCAGTTATTAAGGATTAAACAGTGTCGTGGAGGCGACGCATGTATAGTATCATTGGGAGGGAGGAAGACAGTTATTAGCGTAGGGGCTACCTGTTCAGTACACATATAGATTTGGGCCGATAGTGTCTCGGATGAGCGCTACTTACTGCCCCGGGGCCGATAGTTCTCATATGAGAACTACTTTCTGTCCATAGTTGATAGTGCCTCTTAGGAGCGCTACCTACTACTACTCTCTCTCCATCTATGCTGAACACTATAAGCTCCTGCGTAGAACGTTGTCTTCTCAAAGTATATATCACATAGAATGGTTAGGAACCTTTACGCATGCATGTTTTCTATTGAGCTTTTACTATTCAGTTTATGGCATGATATTATGTGTCTTGTTACGTCCCTCTGAGGACCTGGTTTTTCCCCAGGTGTGTGTTTTCGTGATTTCTTGCAGGTGCTCTGGATAAGGCCATTCCTACCTTCGTGATGACTGCTTTTGGACTTGTCATTGCTTCGCTCGACCAATTACTTTCTTTGTATATTTCTTCTCTATTTAAATTAGTTGGTAGTGGACTTTGTCTCCGCCCAACGATTGTATCATCAATATTCAAGTTGATTTCTATATTATTAATCCTTTCATTGTGGATGAGATTTAGTTGTCTTGGATTACTACATTTTACAGCTTATGTATACATACGAAGTCCAGGTATTTCGTATGTATACAGCTGGCATGTCTACGTACTTGGTCCTACGTATTTTGGGACTGGGGCGTTACATGTTTTTGTGGGATGTAAAACCCCTAAATTTCTACTGTATTTTTATTTTTGGTACTGATTTAAAATTTTGTATTGTACGTCGCGTAAACGTATTGTACGTCGCGCAGTCGTATTGTATTTTTCGTAGTTGCTCGTCGAGTGCGAATATGTGCGAGCGTACATATTTCTAGTTTAAATTTTTTCTTTTATTTTTATAATTTCAAGATAATGTATATAATAAATTTTTTGCTATCTCCCAAAATTTCAAGTTGCTATTTTATTAATAAAGCCTTTCATTTCTCACAAAATTTTTATAATAAATAATATTTTTATTAGAAAGGCAAAATTTTAAAAAACAGTATTTATGCATACATATATAATTAGTAATTATTTATTAGTTTATTTTAATGTAATTTTCGAAATTAATATTTCTAGTATTTTAGAAAATATATTTTGAAATTATTTTGACATTTAAATCTCGATTTAAAATTATGGAGTTATTTAAATAGGTAACATTTGAAATTTAATTTATCCTATTTTGATTTTTAAACTAAAAATTTAATTAGATTTAATTGGATTTAAAAAGTTGATTTGTATTTGGATATTGGATATTTGATTTAAATTGGTTTAAATTAAATTACAAATATCTATTTTGGGTTTAAAAATCTCAATCATTATCCTAATGGGAATTCCCACGTCCTATAAATAGGCAGGTACTCCTCCACAAATTCCGTAAATTCTCCACAATCCAAATTCTCCACCAAAATATCTACGTGCAACGTGTCTGTGTCCATCCAAATTATTATTCCATAGTTTTACATATACAATTCCATATCCGTCGTGTCGGACAATCCTGACACGATACAACCCAAATCAAATCCCGTCTTCACCGTCTTCCCAGCCAACTCCGCATCCTCCACCGCACCACCTACATACATCATTATCGTCATCGTCATCCATCCATCACCCAAAACACCCGCTGATACCTACATCGTCGCCGCGGCTACAAACACCTAAACCCCAGACCCACAGTAATCGACCACCGCCACCATCTCCATGCTGTCATCGTGGCCACCACCGGCCATCTCACCTTCCGTCATCCCAGCCACCATCCGGCGCGATCCGCCCCGTCTCCGTAGTCGCCACCACCACTACAGTCAACACCACCACCGTCCGAAAACATCCCGGCCATCACCCTCATCATCCTCGCCACCACCACCTCGGCCGAACCCCGTCGCCATCGTCAACCCCAAATTCCGCCACCACCAGAATTAAAAAGAGGGGAAGAAAACCTAACCTCCACCCAGACTCCGCCGGTGGCCGCCGCCCGTCGCTACCGCCGTCACTCCGACTTCCCGGAGTGCCGCGCCGACGAGCGCCACCCCCGACATCACTCAGGGCCACCGTGCTCCGATGAACCACCCAGCCCCGGACCGCCGGCCCTGGACCTCCGTGCCACAGCCGTCGCCATCCGCGCCTAGGGCATCCGGCGCCTCCTCGTGCGTCCGCCTGGCCCTCCGCGTCACTTCCTCCTCCCGCCGCGTGAAGCTCGCCAGCACCACCGAGGACCGCCTCGCCCCGCGCCTCCGGGTGTGGACCACCGCCAAACCTTCCGCTGTAAGCATCTCCGCCCAGATCCGAACTCCGTCGTCCTTTTTCCGACCGTGCGCCGCCTCCTCGCGTGGGAGCTCCGTCGTGCGCGCCACCGATCGTGCGCCGGCCGCTTCCCAGTCGGAGCCGCGCCCCCTCACTTCACTCCGGCACCGCTGCCTCGCCGCCGACGACCCCTTTGGTAAACCCCTTCTTCCGTTCCTCTCTCACTGAAATTTTTTTATTGAATGTTTATTTCTCTCTCTCTCTTCCTGTATAGAAAGGGTGGGAGTAAGTGTTTCTTTTTAGTGTATTAATATTAATATTATTTATTACTATTATTATTATTATTGTTATCATTATCATTATTATTATTATTATTATTTTTAGAATTATTATTATTAAGTTATAGTTATTATTATTTATTATTATTATTATTATTATTATTATTATCATCATCATCATTATAGTTATTCTTATTACTATTAAAATTATTAAAAGGGAATGTGGAAGTATAGTTTTATGATTATTAATAATATCTTTGACTTGATTTTTGGTAATTGTATATTAGAATTTTATTAGTATTAATTTGAAAGACAAGTATACATATATATATATATAAGTTTTTTTTTTTACTACCACTAGTATTGTATTTACCAAGTATCATTACTATTTTAAATTATCTTTACAAAATATTAAATTTAGTTTTATTTTTTTTTTCTAATATAAAAATGTTGGACTAGTAAATCAAAAATTTCAAATTACTATACAATAGATATTTTTAAGTATTTCTCCAAAAATTATTTTTACTAGCAAATATGGTGTAATTATTCGTTTACTCCCTTTCATTATAGCCATTGACCATGACTGCTCACATCTTTTATTTTCTCGCGAATCTCGGACTATTACACATCATTCTTGGATATTGGACAAAACGGAACATGTCAGAACATTACATCACATCAGGCGACACACCAGGCAAGACACCTTGCCTTTGCTGTTTAATTTCTTGCTCAATATCATGCATGCTTTTCTTTAGTTGTTTCTTTTAAATTATATGTAGATACAAATTACTATATTTTGACTTAGAGTTAAGGGACCACCGCATGTTTAGTATATCTCATGAACTGTCACGATGTGCCACGGGATGTGTGTGAGCTGCGAGTCGCATATAGCTTTGGACTTGCGTATCGACCGTACATCGGTGCGTAAAGGCTGTGCGTTAGGATGTAACTGCTAATAGATTTTTCTAGAAGACTTGGCAGTTATTAAGGATTAAACAGTGTCGTGGAGGCGACGCATGTGTAGTATCATTGGGAGGGGGGAAGACAGTTATTAGCGTAGGGGCTACCTGTTCAGTACACATATAGATTTGGGTCGATAGTGACTCGGATGAGCGCTACTTACTGTCCCGGGGCCGATAGTTCTCGTGTGAGAGCTACTTTCTGCCCATAGTTGATAGTGCCTCTTATGAGCGCTACCTACTATTACTCTCTCTCCATCTATGCTGAGCACTATAAGCTCCTGCGTAGAACGTTGTCTTCTCAACGTATATATCACATAGAATGGTTAGGACCCTTTATGCATGTATGTTTTCTATTGAGCTCTTACTATTCAGTTTATGGCATGATATTATGTGTCTTGTTACGTCCCTCTGAGGACCTGGTTTTTCCCCAGGTGTGTGTTTTCGTGATTTCTTGCAGGTGCTCTAGCTAAGGCCATTCCTTCCTTCGTGATGATTGCTCTTGGACTCGCCATCGCTCTCGCTTGCTAAATTCTTTCCTTGTATATTTTTCCATATTTAATTTGGTTGGTAGTGGACTTTGTCTCCGCCCAACTATTGTGTACTTGACAAACTCAAAGTTGCTTTATATCATTATTTAACTTTATGGATGAGATTTAGTTGTCTTGGATTACTACATTTACAGCTTATGTATACATACGAGGTCTATGTATTTCGTATGTATACAGCTGGCATGTCTACGTACTTGGTCCTACGTATTTTGGGACTGGGGCGTTACACTCATCCCTCGACAATGATGATACGACAACCTATCACTATATCTTATATAGTAGTAGATGATGTCTTAGTATTACATTATGTGAGTTCATCTTGATTCTGTTATATCCTTCAGATACTAGATACGATAAGAACATATACTACACGATATGTATACAGAATATAGATGATTCACACTAATGTATGCTAGAATGAATTTTGGGTTGTGTTCTGAGCCATCCGTTCTCACACTTAAAACACATAGGAATTAGTAGTGTAAGAGCGTCGGAGAGAGTGAGAGTACCGGAGGGAGGGAAGGAGAGAGAGAGAGAGAGAGAGAGTAAAATGGTACGACATGGTGAAGTAGTACTGTATTTTGGCTCCAGTTCCAGCTCCGTTTGCATTAATCTACGGTACGACATGGTGATCAGGACATAGTCCCTGCAGCCATTCGACTGGCGAGGCAGAAACTATGTAGCCGTAGATAAAGTTGACTGTCTTCCGACCCTTATCCCTCGGCAATGATGATACGACAATCTATCACTATATCTTATATAGTAGTAGATGATGTCTTAGTATTACATTATGTGAGTTCATCTTGATTCTGTTACATTCTTCAGATACTAGATACGATAAGAACATATACTACACCATATGTACAGAACATAGATGATTCACACTAATATATGCTTGAATGAATCTTGGGTTGTGTTCTGAGCCATCCATTCTCACACTTGGCAAAAAATCGAATTTTTTTATACTTTATCGGCTTTCGAAAATGTACTCAAATTACATGATGGTTCCTTTAGTTAGCTTGCTTATGTTACAATTATATTATTTGTGACTATCGATCTTACCAGATGGCACCCATGACCCGAAGAGCGGCACGTTATTTGAGGAAAACAGTGAATGTTGAGGTGGCTCCTCCTACAGTTAAGGAGGAAGTGGCACCGGTTGCTAGTGAGACCGGGAGTTCTATTCATCCAGCACCGGTAGCTAATGAGACCGGGAGTTCTCTTCATGCAGTCCTTGCAAGGGACGACATCTCTCCTTACGCCAAAGATCTCGCTTTTTCGAGGTGGTTGCGTAATCGTATCACTGAGCGTTTCCGTAAGCAGCGTGGTTCTTATTAGCTATTAGTACTTATTTGTATTGGACTATTTGTATTGGGTTGTTTTTGTATTAGACTATTTGTATTAGACTACATATATGAACTAGAACTGTGTCAATCTCTGGATTGTATTGGACTACGACATGGTGATCAGGACATAGTCCCTGCAGCCATTCGACTGGCGAGGCAGAAACTATGTATCCGTAGATAAAGTTGACTGTCCTCCGACCCTCATACCTCGGCAATGATGATATGAAAACCAACAAGAAAGAATACTCTGAGAGATCCATCTGAGTATGACGTATACTATGAGAGATCACCTTTACAAGAATGATATCAGTAGTGGGATTGAGTGCTGGAGAAGATATTATCAGAGTATACGTCCTACTCAGATGGGTCTCTCACCGTTATTATTTTTTTTGACGGCATGGTGGATGTGCTCCCTCAACAGATTCTTGCTCCGAGCCAAAATTTTGCCCCGGAGCTCAAGTGGACATCCTTCGTGTAGAGCTCGAGTGAGAGGTTCCTGACAGCATGGTGGTCTCCTTTGTCAAAGTATCCATGCTCATCCCATATTGGTTGTGGGACGAGCACGGATACTTTGACAAAGGAGACCACCATGCTGTCAGGAACCTCTCACTCGAGCTCTACACCAAGGATGTCCACTTGAGCTCCGGGACAAAGTTTTGGCTCGGAGCAAGAATCTGTTGACGGAGCACATCCACCATGCTATCAGAAAAAAATAGTAACGGTGAGAGACCCATCTGAGTAGGACGTATACTCTGATAATATCTCCTCCAGCACTCAATCCCACTACTGATATCATTCTTGTAAATGTGATCTCTCAGAGTATACGTCCTACTCAGATGGATCTCTCAGAGTATCCTCTCCGATTGGGTTGTGTTCTGAGCCATCCGTTCTCACACTTAAAATACATATGAATTAGAACTGTGTTTTATATTTTCGGCGAACCTAGGGATTTGATTTTGTATTTTGGTTTCTATATTTTGGCTCCAGCTCTATTTGTATTAATCTACGGTACGACATGGTGATCAGGACATAGTCCCTGCAGCCATTCAACTGGCGAGGCAGAAACTATGTATCCGTAGATAAAGTTGACTGTCCTCCGACCCTCATCCCTCGGCAATGATGATACGACAACCTATCACTATATCTTATATAGTAGTAGATGATGTCTTAGTATTACATTATGTGAGTTCATCTTGATTCTGTTACATTCTTCAGATACTAGATACGATAAGAACATATACTACACCATATGTACAGAACATAGATGATTCACACTAATGTATGCTAGAATGAATCTTGGGTTGTGTTCTGAGCCATCCGTTCTCACACTTGAAGATAAATCGAATTATAACGATGGATATTAGGTTACTCTTCAGGATAATTGATGTCTATTTTATATTAATTTGGTTTGGTCTATATGATTCTTGGATAATTGGTGTGCATTAAATTCGTATGTGCATATTTGGTCTATGTGATTGTTGGATAATTGGTGTGCATTATATATTGGTTTGGTTTATGCATATTTTTGTGAACAGGGAAAGTGCTGCAATTTTTTTCAAAAAAATTCTCAGTTACCGACGGACTAGTGACCGGTTAGCGACGGATATTTCCAGCTCCATTTGCATTAGTCTACGGTACGACATGGTGATCAGGACATAGTCCCTGCAGCCATTCGACTGGCGAGGCAGAAACTATGTAGCCGTAGATAAAGTTGACTGTCCTCCGACCCTCATCCTTCGGCAATGATGATACGACAACCTATCACTATATCTTATATAGTAGTAAATGATGTCTTAGTATTACATTAGTGAGTTCATCTTGATTCTGTTATGTTCTTCAGATACTAGATACGATAAGAACATATACTACACCATATGTATAGAACATAGATGATTAACACTAATGTATGCTAGAATGAATCTTGGCTTGTGTTCTGAGCCATCCGTTCTGATCAAGCATCTTCCTTCTCCTCTCCTCCACCATGGCTCTGAACCCATCTGCTCCTCCCTACTTTCCTTCTTTTTATTTGACTCTCTCAGCCACATATGATATCCAGCTCAAGTGTAGAGTCGGAGGAGAAGAAGTGGACAGAAAGAGGAGGGGGAAGCAACACAGCCGACGACATGACCCGGAGGAAGTACAGAGTTTTTCTTCAACAGCCGTAGGAGAACTATAAGGATATATCTTTTCACAACATGTCATCTTGTCAAAGACCCTTCATGTGAATTTCATGTTACCGCGGTATCGGAAGACTAAATGTCATAAGTTTTTAAACCGTGTGTTTTGACATAATCTTCCCAACTCTTTCCTCCTATATAGTAATCTTCCATTATTACATAGCAGAAAAGAGTTTGGAGGATTATGTCAAAACACACGGCTTAGAAAATTATGACATGTTAGTCTTTCGACACCGCGGTAACATGGTTGTCACATTAAGGATCTTTGACAAGGTGATATGTTGTGAAAAGATATATCCTTATAGTTCTCCTACGTATGTTGAAGAAAATCTCTGTACTTCCTCCGGGTTATGTCGCCGGCTGTGCTGCTTCCCCCTCCTCTTCCTACGCACTTCTTCTCTCCCGACTCTACACTTGAGCTGGATATCATATGTGGCTGAGAGAGTCAAATAAAAAGAAAAGAAGTAGGGAGGAGCAGATGGGTTCAGAGCCATAGTAGAGGAGAGGAGAAGGAAGATGCTTGATCAGAACGGATGGCTCAGAACACAAGCCAAGATTCATTCTAGCATACATTAGTGTGAATCATTTATGTTATCTACATATAGTGTAGTATATGTTCTTATCGTATCTAGTATCTGAAGAACGTAACAGAATCAAGATGAACTCACTAATATATGCTAGAATGAATCTTGGGTTGTGTTCTGAGCCATTCGTTCCCATACTTGGCAATTAAGCCATTCGACTGGCGAGGCAGAAACTATGTAGCCGTAGATAAAGTTGACTGTCCTTCGACCCTCATCCCTCGGCAATGATGATACGACAACCTATCACTATATCTTATATAGTAGTAGATGATGTCTTAGTATTACATTAGTGAGTTCATCTTGATTTTGTTACGTCCTTCAGATACTAGATACGATAAGAACATATACTACTCCATATGTACAGAACATAGATGATTCACACTAATATATGATAGAATAAATTTTGGGTTGTGTTCTGAGCCATTCGTTCTCATACATGGCAATTAAGCATGTAAAATAGAACTGATTATGTTTAGTTTGTCTTACGATACAGATTTTCACATCCAAATTGAAATGGATCGTTACTTCGTTGATCGTACATGGATGTACTAGCGGATCAACCTCCTGGACCGTAGGTACTTATAAGTATTGACCGTATCGGATTAGTATCGATCTATCATTTTGGTATGGGCCGTATCGGTTGGTATTGGTCTTAGCGAATTGGTATCGTCCTATCCGATATGTATCGGCCGTATAGCTAGGATTCATATTGGCCTTATCGATTTAGTATCGGTCATATCCGATAGGTATCGGCCGTGTTGGATTAGTATAGACCATTTCGGATTAGTATCGTGGAAGGTTTAGTAACAACTGTACTTGGATTTCTCTCTTCTAGAGCTAGATTACCATTGCAAGAGAGTCACGAGAGCGTAACTGGCCAGTTACAGAACATACATACTTCCTTTTCAATCTCTCTTTTCCTGATGGAAAAGGAAGCATGTATGTTACTGTAACTGGACAATCACGATCTGGTGATTCTCTTGCAATGGTATTCTAGCTCGAGAAGAGAGAAATCTAAGTACAGTTGTTACTAAACCTTCCACGATACTAATTCGAAATGGTCTATACTAATCCAACACGGCCGATACCTATCGAATATGACCAATACCAAATCGATAAGGCCAATATAAATCCTAGCTATTCGGCCGATACATGTACATATCGGATATAGGACGATACCAATTTGTTAAGGCCAATACTAATATGATACGTCCTATACCAAACGGATAGACCGATACTAATCTGATGCACTAGATACTAAGTACATCCGGCCTATACCTGCGGATCCACCAATTACTGCACGATAGGCCCAACGACTCCAGTTATATCCGGTTATTGGTGAGTACATGATTACATAGTAATTCTGTTTGTCTTGTGATACAGATTTTTACTCTCTCATGCTACCAACGTCACAACGTTTCCAGTGCTGCTCCCTTTAATGATGATGAACGCAAAAAACCAATGTTACAACTTTTATAATTTGAGTAAATTTCTTTACGCTATATAAAAATTTCTGTTGTCAGAAAGATGGCTCCTAGGACTCGTCGAGGTGGTGCTGCTAGTCGAGAAAAGGGTCAAGGCAAGAAACCCTTGGAGGTCGACACGGAGGAAGTCTCCATCGTCAAACAAGAGCCGGTGACTGTTAAGGAGAAGATGTTACCAAAGGTCGAGGTCAAGGAAGAACCGATGACCATCAGGGAAGAGATTGCTCCCAAGCTTGAAGTTAAGAAGGAGCCACCGTCAGAGAGTAGTAGCATCGGGACCGACCCTCCTGTCCCTACAGAAGTCCTCAACCAGATTGAGCCTTCGTATGCAAAGTGGCTGATAGAATGATACATGCCTCAACGCAACTATGATCCCTGGCTGTGAGGATTCATCGTCTGACTTGTGGTCTTTGTTGAGGCCAAAGTCGATTTTTCTATGTGTTTTGGAATATTTGTAGAAATTTTAGAATATTTGTGCTATGATCGGATTATAACGACGGATATTAGGTTACTCTTCCGGATAATTGATGTCTATTTTATATTAATTTGGTTTGGTCTATATGATTCTTGGATAATTGGTGTGCATTAAATTCGTATGTGCATATTTGGTCTATGTGATTCTTGGATAATTGGTGTGCATTATATATTTGGTCTATGTGATTATTGGATAATTGGTGTGCATTATATATTGGTTTGGTTTATGCATATTTTTGCGAACAGGGAAAGCGCTGTAATTTTTTTTTTCAAAATATTCTCAGTTAGCGACGGACTTGTGACCGTTGCGCGACGAATATTACCAGTTTTTGACTACTTTTCGACGGCACATCCGTCGCTAACTGGAGATTTGAAAATGTTTCCAGGTAGCGATGGGTGGTCGACGGAATATCCGTCGGCATGTTACAGCGTTCGACGGAATAGCGACGACCTTTCCGTCGCCCTTGTTCTGGAAATACCAAGAATTTCCAGAACATGGTCGACGGATAATTCGTCCGTATTCCGTCGACAGATATCGACGGAATAGCGACGACTATTCCGTCGCCATGGTGCTGGAAATGACAAAAATTTCCAGAACCTGATCGACGGATTTTTCGTCAGCAAACCGTCGCTAATCCGTCCTTTGTTATCGAAGGCGTCTACGGATTAGCGACGGAATGATACACTCTGATACGCTATTACGACGGGTTACCGACGGAACTTTACGTCACTATTGTCTACACAGTTCAGTACTTAATACTTGAAATGGACGATAGTCCGTCGGAAAGTCGTCGCTAATGCTTCGTATTGTTAAGTCGACAAAACGTCGCTATTCCGTCGCATGACGACTACGTAGCGACGGACAGTTATTAGCGACGAGCTGATTGCCGACGGATTTTTTTGGCCAAAACCCGTCAGTGATCGGTCGCTAATGGAAAGTTCCGTCGGACTGGCGACGGATTGGGCCGTCGCTAAATCGATAAATTTTGGTAGTGAGGCCATCCCGACTGGGATGGAGGAGGATCTATTAGCGTCGAATGCGGTACTTTCCCTAGTTTCCAATCTGGGTGTTTTCCAGGGGACCCATCATCTTATTAATTAATGGCTATCATCGCATGGAATGTGAGGGGGGCGTGTTTGCTAGGAAGACGGAGAGAGATTTGTGGGATTCTTCACAGAGAGAAGTACGACATCTCTGTACTGTTAGAATCGAAGATCAAAGGTGAGAAGACCCTTGCTCGACGGATCCCACCTTATTGGGTCCAACTACACAACCTGGCTCTCTATGACATGGCCAGGATCTGGGTCAGATGGAACACGAAGAATTGGGAAGGGGACTTGATCTTGATGACGGAGCAGTTGATCACCATCTCTTTCTCGAACAAGGGTGATTTTCGGTTCTTGCTGGGGCGGTCTACGGCCACAACGACAAGACGAGACGGGAGTCCCTGTGGAGTGACATCTCCAGGGTTGCCGCCGCTGCTGATTCATCGTCGCTTCCGCTTCTGCTAATCGGGGCTTCAATACCCTTCTGCATCGTGGGGAGAAGGTGGATGGCCGTCCAGTTCCAGACTCTATTTTATATAATTTTCAGAGATGTCTCCTCCAGACGGGCCTCCAGGGATTGTCACGCTCAGGATTCATTTGGACTTGGCATAACAAAGCGATCCGTAACAGGGTTGCATGCCAGCTTGATAGAGCCCTGGGCAACGGGGAATGGTTTCGGTATTTCCCTAATTCTTCGGCTGAGGGCCTGGCCGCTGGGATGAGAGATCACTCCTCCATCAGGGTAGGCTTCACTACTCAGTCTCCTGGAAAGTCCCGCACATTCAGGTATAATAACTGTTGGTATCTCTTGGAGGGCTATCTGGAGGCTATCTCAGAGGAGCTTACTAGCTGTCAGGAGGCGACGGCCCAGTTTCGCTTGGTGCGTCGTCTCAAGGCTACGAAGAAAGCTCTACTGAGTTGGGTAAAGGGCTTGCCCAAGTCTACCTTAGAAGATATAGAGGTAGAGCTGTGGGCTATCCAACAGGACATGCAATCTGACATGCTTAACGGGGACCTGGCGGCGAGTGAGAAGGAGCTGATCGGAGAAGTCAACATCTTGCGGCTCCAGAAAAAGATTAGCTCGGCTCAGCGTGCCAAATGTTCCTGGCTCAAGGACGGCGACCGATGCTCTAAGTTCTTCTATGATGTCATCCGGACCAGACAGCATAGGAATCACATCTCCTAGCTTCTCGATGTGGATGGTAACCTTATGGGGGAGCCAACTGAGATCCAGGACGAGGCTATCAGGTACTACTCTGTGTTATATTTCTAGACTGACTACCTGTCTGTGTTCCCAGAGGTTGTTACGAAGAGATTGGTGACTCTGTATGGGAATAGCATTCTTCTTGCCCCTATTACTTTGGAGAAGGTGGAATCAATTGTCAAGTCGACGGATCCCAACAAGGCTTCCGGACCGGATGGTTTTAGCAGTGGGTTCTACAAATACCACTGGGATATTCTGAAGTATCAGGTCTTGGAGGTGGTACAGGAATTCTTTACCAAAGGGAAGCTACTGAAAGAACTGAACCACACTTTCTTGACCTTAGTGCCAAAGAAGGAGGGAGCGACAACATTAGCAGATTTTAGATCCATTGCGTGCTATAATTTTCTTTATAAGATAATTATGCACCTTATGTGCTGATGGATGGAGGGGATCATGAAGGACTTGGTATCTCCGAACCAGGATGCGTTCATCAAGGGGAGGTCGATCGCTGAGCACAGCCTCCTGGCACATAAGATGGTGAGGGGCTTTAGCAAACCCGGAGGGAAGAAGGCATGTGTGAAGCTGGACCTGAGGAAGGCGTATGACATGGTCAATAGGGACTTCCTCTGTCATCTGATGACCGCCATAGGTTTCGCGGACCACTGGGTTGCATTGATCCGGGAGTGCATCACGTCCCCCACTTTCTCTGTCCTCATCCAGGGCATCCCTTATGGGTACTTCCAGAGCAACCGTGGGCTTAGGCAAGTTGACCCCCTGTTCCCTTACCTGTTCACGCTTGTCATGGAATACTTCACATGTTTGATGGATCTGGCAGTGCATTGTGGGAGGCTGGTCCCATTATTCAGGAGGGTAGATCCTCTAGTTACCTACCTTATCTATGTAGATGATCTATTGGTGTTCATTCAGCCTTCTACGGAGGGTTTGCAGACGATTGCCGAGATTATGGGAGAGTTGGAGTCCCTCTCGGGCCTTCAGATGAACAGAGAAAAGAGCAGGGTGTACTTCAGCTCCCTTTGTCCCTAGAATGAGGAGCGGGCCGAGGTACTGGGAATTGAGAGGAGTGATCTTCCGGTAAGATATTTAGGAGTACCTCTCACAGTCAACTATGCTCGGGATCAGGACTACCATAGTCTGGTGGAGTACGTCCAGAGGAGAGTGAAAGGTTGGCAAGCCATCAGATTGTCCTTTGGAGGACGCATCAAGCTGGTCAGATCAGTGATTTTGGTTGTGGCTCATTTCTGGCTGCAATCCATCCTCATCCCTGTTGCCACTGTTAGAAAAGTGGAGCGAATTTGCGCAGACTTCATTTGGAGGGGGGATATGCACGTGATCTCCTGGGAGCAGCCTTGTAGACCCAGGAAGGAGGGAGGAGTGGGGCTTAGGCCGTTGATAAAGATCAAGGAGGCCTCTGTGCTTAAGCTGGCATGGAGATTCATCAACAGGGGGATCACTCTGGGCTGACTGGATACACAACAGATATGTGAAGCAGGACAACTTTTGGACCTGTACTTCTGACAACAATTACTTAGTCACTTTTAAGACTGTCTTGAGACAAAAGGAGGTTCTCAAATCTACTATCCGGAAGGTAATGAAGGATGGGTCTGGAACGGACCTCTGGTGGGATCCTTGGATAGATCAGCTTTCGCTATTAGACATCAAGGGAGCCCCGACTCTTTAGGAGGACAGGCGTGGGCTGACGTGTAGTCGTATCATACGCGATGGGTGGTGGAGGCCAGAGTCTTATCGGTTTACAGAGGAGCTGAGTGGGATTATCTGTACTATTTCCATTGATCCGGACTTGCCTGCTGATAGGTGGATTTGGAAGCCAACAGATGCAGCTTCGGGAACTGGAGAGTTTCAATTCCGGAGCTGCTACAATCTCATCTGGTTCACCTTTCCTCAGAGCTCTGACTACGAGTTCATATGGTACAAGGGTCTCGCCAGGAAGATACAGCTCTGTGTCTACAAGCTTCTACTGGGCTGTCTTTTGACTAGGGATCGTCTGAGATCGTTTGGTGTGTCAGTCCCAGATCCGAAATGTGTGCTATGTAGTATGGAGAATGAGTCTATAGGGCACATTTTCTTCGAGTGTGCTCTGGCATGACAGATCTGGTCTGAGCAGAGTCGAGTGTTGAGTGGATGTGACTCTGGGAAGGGCATTGGGGACATCATCACTGTGCTCCGTGATAGCAAAGGTAGATGGCAGGACTGGTTCCGGGCAGCCAGACTTCGACTGACGGCCTCAGTTTGGCATATATGGCGAGAACAAAACCGTCGTATTTTTGAGGGACTGGTCACCCCTCCGGTAGGTATCCTCCATAATATAGAGTTTGATGTTAATGTAATGGGGAGCTGAAGGGTGGGAGTCCCACTATGATTGTATGTTGTATGATTATTGCATTACTTTTCGAATAAAATTTACCCTTTTTCCAAAATATATATATATATATATATATATATATATATATTTTATATATATATTATATATATATATATATATATATATATATATATATATATATATATATATATATATATATATATATATATATTAACCGGTTGTCTCCTACAAAAGACATAAAGAAAGACTAGAAAAGTTTTTTCCCCTAAATAAACGAAGGAATAATCCTCTTGTGTTTTACTGATAATAATTAAGGAAACAAAGATCTAAATACAGAGAGAGAAACTCCTAAAGAAACATAGAAGAAATACAACAAATACAAGATAAAATTTCCATACAAAGTTGGACCAATATTTGCTTATAACTGATGAGTGGTCCGGTCCCTCCATAAGTGGAGAGAAGTTTATTGTTGTTCCCAAGATTCATTCACCTTGGAGAAATACTTGTGTCTTTTGAAGTTCCAAAAGTTAATGAACCTTGGATAAAACAATCGTGGATGAGAAACTTCTACCTCCCATGAGGCTATATAAGGAGGAGGTTTAGGAGATGTTTGTGTGATCCTTCATTGACCTCTTGGTGCTTCTATTGCTCCTTGGTGTGGATGTTAGAAATTATTGTATGTTGATTTATGAGATGCTCATGAAGAACAAAATAAATGCGGAAGCGTACTTAAATCCGTTGATTGGCTTGATGGATCTTGAAGTAGACGTCTCTTTATGGGGTTCGATATTCCAACTTGCTACGACCCTTAATGACAAAGAGTAATCTGAATCCTTTGTCCTTTTCTTTCTGTTGATGGGATTGCAAAAGAGAAAAAGAGAAAACCTTTGCTTTGGTGGCCGTATAAGTTGGAGACCATAACCCTAATGAATAATATATATATATATATATATATATATATATATATATATATATATATATATATTTTATATATATATATAATGTGTTTTGATATTTCTAGTTTGGCCCCTCATCAAATTAGATTTATCTCTGATATCTACACATTATTTTTATGACAATTATACCCTTAAGCTAATTTTCTAAATAAACCACTTTAATTTGGCTTAATTATTTAGATAACCCAACACAATTAATTTTACATGTGTGGCCCCTATTATTGAATAATTCCAACAATCTTCCATGAACCACATATGTAACCTTATAATTCTGTTAACCTTAGTGAGCTCATAATTTGCTATCTTAATCCTTAGGGTATATCTGGACAATCTCGTCCATTAGCCATATCAACATACGATTAAAGCGGCCTTCGTCACATTCTGTGTAAAATCATCAATGGTCACATATACCAATATAGCTAAATGACATAGATCAATCTTGTATGTATAGCTTGAAAATTACACGCAATGTGATCAACACGTGTCTATTTCCAACTGGTCATTCTTAACTTTAGTGAGATCAATACTTTAACATAATAAAAACAGAATGAACCGAATATTCCATATATCTAATCTATATGAATATCCAAAATACTTTAATACATAAATGTGTCCAAAAGCCAAATAGCACCAAAATATAAACTCCAACTATATTGCCATATTTTTAATTAAGATAATATCCATATGAGCAGTATGCTCATAAAAGATATCGGATGATAATACTTTTGTGAGCAGATTCGCTAACATGGAGTTTGTCCTAATGTGTTATATGGACACTTTAACCATTCTGAATTCTTTCATTCACAACTAGAAACTTTATGTCAATTTCCTTTGACTTATACAAGTTCATATTGTTATTGGAATACAGTAATATTGATTTATTGTCACACCATAATTTGAGTGGTCTTTCAACACCCTCCTGTAGGCGCAGACTTGTGACAAAATTTTACGACTATATTTCCTGAATTGATGCCTCACATTATGCTATAAACCTTGCTGCTATGGTGGAAAAAGTTATGAGCGTCTATTTGCCACTCATAATATATATCCACCAGTCAACAGGGAAACATAACTTGATGTGGATCTCCAACTATGTTGGCATCGAGCAAAATCGGAGTCAGAATACCTTATGATCTCCAAAATTATTCGATCTCATGTAAATAGCATATAATTCCTTGTTCTTTATTAATTACTTAAGTAGCTTGGCTTCTATCCATTGATCCATCCCATATTTGCTTAAATATCTGCCTAATATCCCAACTATGTACGCATTATCCGGACGCGTATATATTTGAGCATACATTAGACTCCCTTGAACAGATCCCGAATAGGAAATCTATTAGATTTTCTTAATTTTAAAGCTAATCTTAGGGAACTTGATTGAGACTGAACTTGTCTCCTTTAGCGACATGTGTCACCTAGTTTGCATTAAGTACTTTAATCGATATACAAAACCAGAAAAATATATCTACTCCCACTGAACTTATGATACACATAATTTCTAACAGTGTTTATCTCAAGACCAGACGTGGTAACCACTTGGTAAATTTATAGTACCATTGACGAGAAGTTTGCTTGAGTCCATAAAGATTTTGTCAATTAGCAAACCATATTCTTTTGGTCTTCCGACACAAAGTTTTCTGTTTGCACCATATAAATTATTTGTCAATGTTACATTGAGAAACCCCATTTTGACATTCATGTAACTCAAGATCAAAATGTGCAACAAGTGATATGATTGGTTTAAAATAGTCTTTCAAAGAAACCAAAGAGAAAACTTCTTTAAAATCAATCCCTAACTTTTGAGTAAAGTCTTTAGCTATAAGACGTGCTTTATATCTCTCCACATTACCCTTGGAATCCTTCTTGGTTTTAAATATCCATTTACGACCAATGGACTTCGCATCTTTTGGTAATGGGACAAGTTCTCCAACTTTATTGTCTTGCATAGGCTTGTACTCCTCATTCATTGCATCAATCCATTTTTAAGAATTAGAACTTTCCATGGCCTGACGAAAGTTGATTAGATCATCTTACAGTATTCCACATTTTTTCTCATGTTCCTAGAGAAATATGACAAGATTATCCGAAATTATATTCTTCTTTTCTTTTGGTGGACTGTCTCAACGACACCGGTTCTTGAGGTTGTTGAGTTTGTTCCTCAGAAACAATTACCTTATTTTGAATGGGGGTGCCAACGTAGACTTGTTGAGGTAGCTCAACATCGACTTGTAGAGGTAATTTGACATTGTCCTGTTAAGGTGCCAAATTCACTTCTTGACCAATGATAGGAACAGAAACATGCACACGTCAAAAGTGATAGTAGGAATCAAAATTGATTCCTCCTCAAAGGCAATGTCCCTGACTTTATTTCTCCCCCAAACTAAACATACTCAAAAATATTATAGTATCGTCTCAAAATTTTAGTTTGGGTAGGATCGTAAAATTTATTAACCCCTTGATCTGTCAACATAACCAATAAATTAGCTATTTACAATTTTTTTCTGTTTTTCTTTATACATTCAATACAGACATTAAAGTATGTGGAGTCAGGGAATCCAAAATTCTATCAGACACAGGTCATTCAACTCTATTTCTATATATGTGATCTAATCCCTTATGTCATAATAAGGCTATTTTTATTGTTAATTTTGCATTTTTTTACCACATGACTCCACTTGCATGTTTTATTGTAAGATGCAATAGTTTCAAGTAAATATAGGTTATCATAAACCTTAAGAAAACCGTTACCAATAATATTTGAATTTAAAGATAGACTAAACTTATTCTTTCCAAATGAACAATGATAACCATATATGTCCAATAAGGAAATTGAAACTGAATTTTATTTAAAAGACGGTACAATAAAAGTGTCTATCAAATCCAAATAATAATTGATTCCAAATAATAACCTAAAATGTCCTATTGCTTCAATTTTTATGGAATTGTCGTCACCGACATAGATGTATCTTTCACCATTAATTGACTTTCAGTAGCTCAGACAACCTTGTCTAGAAATAATAATGTGGGTAGTAGCTGCAGAATCTAACCACCTCGTATTTCTAGGTACTAAAACTAAATTAACCTCAGAACAAACCAAATTTAGAAATGTACTTTTTTTATACGTCATACGTGGTATTTTTTACATTTTTTCTCTATGTGTCCTGACTTGTCACAAAAGAAACAACCCTTAATTTTATATTGTTATTTTTTTGAGCTGGACCCTTAGTAGCTTTTGTATTCGGCCCATTTTGCTTTTAAAGTTTGCCCCCTTAAGCATGGAAATTGAAGCATATTGGCAGATTTTATTGCATTATTAACTGTAAAGAGAACAAAATAGCAAAACTGTCACTCTCTGTTCCCAGAATACGTATTTTTATACATGTGCAACTCATGTGTATTTATTTAGTATTTATCATGTATTTATTTAATATTTATCATGTATTATCCTGTATTTGAATTCCTTTAATTTTATGTTAATCAGTTAATCTGCTCTTTAAATTTTCATGTTAATTTATTTCCTGCAATTATATTTTTGCAATTTTATTTCCTGCTTTTATTCCCTGCCTTAGTCTTGCTTATTTGGGTTCGGGTTGGCTTTGGTTGGATCCCCTACAACCCGACCCATTGGACCCGGCCCAACTCCCACCTACCACCCCCTTTTCTATTTAAAGCCACCCTCTCTTTCTCTCTCCTCATAAACTCACATTCTCACCATTACTCCTCTTCTTCTTCTTCATTACTCTCTCCACCTACCAAATCGTAGGCAAGTACAACTTGCTCCCCATGAGAACCCATGTTTTTGTAGTTCATTTATCTTCCTCGCAAGATCCTAAGAGAGTTTAGAACTTGGCATTTTTCATTTTGAAGTCTTAATTTTTTGTAGATCTAGAAATGAGTTATTTTTGGAGTTTGGGTGGTTTTGATCTATCAAACTTCTTTGTTTTCAAGTTCTGATGGTTCCATATTGTAGAGAAGTTTATTCTACCCAATTTTAACCTTTGGAAAGATGGATTTGGACTGGTTTTGACCAAGTTATGGACTTTTGAAGCTTTGGGATGCAACCATGGAGTTCCTGCTGTTTGGAGAAGACAGTGAGCAGTGTACGCTAGCTTTTTAGCTTGCATCACTGAGCTGAGCGCGCTCTTTAGCGCAGCGCAGTACGGAGTCCATACGCTGCATTTTTAGGTAGCGTGTGTCTTGCATACGCTACCTTTTGGAAGCGTATGTCGTATGGAGTTCATACGCTACCTTTTGGGAGCGTATGACTTGCATACGCTGACTTGAATGGTCAGGAGTCGTATGGAGTTCATACGCTACCTTTTGGGAGCGTATGACTTGCATACGCTGACTTGAAGGGTCAGGAGTCGTATGGAGTTCATACGCTACCTTTTGGGAGCGTATGACTTGCATACGCTGACTTGAATGGTCAGGAGTCGTATGGAGTTCATACGCTACCTTTTGGGAGCGTATGACTTGCATACGCTGACTTGAATGGTCAGGAGTCGTATGGAGTTCATACGCTACCTTTTGGGAGCGTATGACTTGCATACGCTGACTTGAAGGGTCAGGAGTCGTATGGAGTTCATACGCTACCATTTGGGAGCGTATGACTTGCATACGCTGACTTGAATGGTCAGGAGTCGTATGGAGTTCATACGCTACCTTTTGGGAGCGTATGACTTGCATACGCTGACTTGAATGGTCAGGAGTCGTATGGAGTTCATACACTACCTTTTGGGAGCGTATGACTTTCATACGCTGACTTGAATGGTCAGGAGTCGTATGGAGTTCATACGCTACCTTTTGGGAGCGTATGACTTGTATATGCTGACTTGAATGGTCAGGAGTCGTATGGAGTTCATACGCTACCTTTTGGGAGCGTATGACTTACATACGCTCACTTGGATAGTGAGGAGTCGTATGGAGTTCATATGCTGCCTTTTTAGAGCGTATGTCTTGTATACGCTCACTTGGGTGACTAGGGGTCGTATGGAGTCCATACGCTAGCTTAACCTGAGTGTACGCTGGCTTGAGCGTAGCTTGACCTGAGCGTATGCTGACATGAGCGTAGGCTGACATGAGAGTAGCCTGCTTACCCTGGATCTTCTATAGCCCTGTATATTGATATCTTATTAGATGTTTAACGTCCATTTTATATCCTTACGCCTTTTTGCATAAACTTGATATAATCATGATATGTTGATATTTCTGTTAAATATAGATTGTTACGTGGGATGTACCATGTGTCATGAATTGAGCTATAGATACCCCGATTGACTGGAATTAAACCCTGAGAGTCGTAGACTCGACTCCACTGAATACTATTTGACTTTCATGACTTGTCACCATTGATGATAATGGTTATCTTGACTAAAATTGATTATGCGTTCCTAGTTGGAACTAAGAGACTGGCTAGTCGTCTTATTGAATGAAATAAATGAGACACGTTCATGTAATGAACTATTGTACTCGATTAGCCAATCCCGAATATTGGCATACAGGCACATGCAGGCTTCAAATTATTTATTTATTTAGTTATTTATCTATCTTACAAAAAACAGCATGTGTACTTTATGGTCAAGGCATGATTACCCCATGGTCAGATTTGATTGTTGCATCACGCTATGTAAAACCTACAACCTAGCCGTACGGGTATCGTTGTAGAGTTGCGCATATCGTACCCCGTACGAAAGTACTCATTTGAATGACCATGATCCACGGCATGGAACTTCACTCAACGTAGAGACTATTAAGTTAAATAAAATAACGATGGCATGGAGAGAATGGATTCCCGAGTTCTCACATGGCAGCCCCCTTGGGACTATTAAGTGCCCGACGGGCCGGCTGGTTCCCACAGATACTGTAAATCTGTCACACGGACAGGGAACAGTATCTGCTTATATTATTGTACATGCTATATTAACGGCGGGCGTCCCGCTGGGACTCGTCTAACTACATAATTGACGCAATTGATTGATTGGATAGACTAGCCTTGCTTGCACATAGTAAGAACTGAGGAATCCCTATTTTGCATAATTCTAGGATAACTTGGGACTCACAATAGCAAGCCGTAGTAGTTGATTGGCCGTTCAAGATGATTTGTTTGTGTACTGTTCCTACTCTGTTACCTAACTGGGATGATCAGAATGTCAGGACATGACGGGCCAACTTCTGTCCTTGTTTGGTTGGGAGGTTGGTTCGAAGTGTCGTGATGTGATGTGAATCCTAGTGGAAAGCAGAGATCTATTATTATATTTCTCATTACTGGTTTTAGTTCTCATGTCGTGCTCCCTTGTGGTACTTGCTATTAGAGGTCTAACCTCTCTGGTTTTGCATGGCCAGATTTAGAGCCGGTTCCCGAGGACTCAGCTTACTTCTACCTCCAAGATGGTCAACACTAGAGGGATGATCGCAGGAGGACTCGAGTGGGTTTCTTACTTCCCCACTCGTTTTGTTATCTACTTTATTACTTGTCGTTTGGCACCGACATGTTAGTCGGATTGTCTTGTACTTACTTTTTACATAATTGTAACTAAAGTCAGGCTGCAGCTGATAACAATTGTGTATACTTTTGTTACATCAATCTGGCTATGTTTTGTAAAGCCAGATATCAAGAACATTTTGACAGAGCGTTTGGGACGCCTTACTGCTTTATCTTACATGTTCTCTATTACTGTTTCTTGTTCGAATGATTGAGACAATAGTTGTGAAGTGACCATAGTAAGACTTTCATGTAGTATGCACCCCCTCGTCTTTTAGACAGCATTGATCGTATTATACGGTATTCATCTACCCGTAATACGTAGCTGGCTGAGTCATTCTCCCGCTCTCCAGTATTCTGGTTCTGGGGCGTGACAAGGTTTTAGTGGTGGCCCATGCAGGTCTGATTTCAGACTTGTGGGGTGTTTTAATAGGATGTCTCAATCACACATGTTTTCCCTTGATCTCATGATTCGTCAATTCTCAACTCTAGCTTGACATTCCAGTATCCTTTAACTTCATTGATCTTCCCTGTCCGGTCGTTTGATTGTTCTCTTGTCCCTTTTCTTACGGGCACCTCGTCCGCACCTGTCAGAGCTGGACAGCAACAACATAGACAGCAACATGGACAAACTGACCATGTTGGTCAGCAACAAGGGCCGGTACTAACTCAAGAGACTATCCAGGAAGAAGTGATAGTGGAACCAGCAGCTGGGTCGCAGTATCCGGACATTCCACCCCCACCGACAGTTCCACCTACCCAAGTGGATACACCAGCCCTTCTGGAGATCATGAGAGGAATGATGGCTACTCAGCAACATCAGATGCTGGCCCAGCAACGCATGCACACTCAGCTACAAGAGCAGAATGTGCTACTCAACCAAGGATTGCAGATGGCTTTGGAAAGAGGAGCGAGGACTGATTCAGGAGCGTCAGCCAGGTTTTGCAAGTACAACCCCCGCCGTTTTGAGGGCACGGAGGATGCCATCTCAGCAGATGCATGGCTTAAGGATATTGAGGCTATTCTGACAGCCGCTAAGGTGCCGGCAGAAGAACGTGTGGATCAGGTGAAGTTGTTACTTCAGGATCTCGCACGTGATTGGTGGGAATCAGAGGAAGTAGGCATCAGACGTCCTATTGCTTGGGACGATTTTACTGCAAGGTTCAAGACGAAGTACTATAGAGTTGTGGCGCAGTTTGAGCTACAACAGAAGTTTATCAACCTCAAGCAGGCCGGCAAGACTGTAGATGCTTATGCAGCGGAGTTCTGCAGATTGAGTAGGTTCGCCCCAGAGATGGTAGCAACGGAGCGCCAGAGGGCGATGAGGTTCCAG
The DNA here is from genome assembly GCA_029216955.1 of Iris pallida. Lineage (NCBI taxonomy): Eukaryota > Viridiplantae > Streptophyta > Magnoliopsida > Asparagales > Iridaceae > Iris > Iris pallida. The sequence goes on from JANAVB010026199.1 coordinate 13,764,125, forward strand.
CAAGGGTTTCATCTTGAGCTCTTACAATTGATAGAAGGGCACAATTACCAGACTTTTGATGAGATATTGACGGCAACCCGGAGGCATGAGTTCACCATTCAGAGGCTTGCAGTAAGGACTGGGGGTCAGAAGAGATCCCACAGTCAGATTGAAGGAGGAGGGGGAGCAACGCCCCGAACAACAGTACCATCCACTGGCATTCGTATCCACGATGTGGCGATATGAGGACCAGCACCACCACCCAGGCAGCAGCAACAGCAACAGAGGAAGAACCAGCAACCCCCGGCGGGCTGCACTTATTATGGGAAAATGGGGCACACTAGAGATGTGTGTCGGACATTGAAGGGACTATGTCTGATATGTGGAAATCCAGACCATCGGGTTACCACATGTCCCATGAATTCGAGGTCAGGAGGACCAGGGCAGCAGTTTCCTGCTCTGCCAGCACCAGGGGTAGGCCAGTATCGAGGACCAGCAATGGCAGTGAGGCCGTTGGCACAGCGTCCGCAGGCTCAGATGTATCGACAGCAGGGACCGCCGATGCAGCAACACCAGTATAGACCACCCCAATATCATCAAGGAAGAGGCCAGCAGCAGCATCAGGTTAGGCCGCAGCATGGAAACCAGCAAGGAGGTCGAGGGCAAGCATTCACACTATCCTTGGAAGAGGCATTAGCATCGGAAGATGTTGTGGCAGGTAACATTTTCGTCGCCTCATATCCCGTAGTAGCATTGTTTGATTCGGGAGCGTCACACTCATTTATATCTGCACAATTTGCGACACGGTTAGGAATGGAGTTCGAGGCATTGCCAGGAAGGTTGAATATACTCACCGGCAATGGGCTCGTAGGAGTTAGTAGAGTTATTCTAGCGTGTAGTGTTGTAGTTTGCGGGCATTCCTTACCCGCCCAGTTGATATAATTTCCTGTTGGAAATTTCGACGTCATCTTAGGCATGGACTGGCTGAAAGACAGTCATGCGACAATAGATTGTCGTAGTAGGAGTGTATCTTTTGATATTCCAGGCATGGAGCGGTTTACCTTAGTCAGGTCAGAGGCGACTCAGCAGGAGCAGGGAGTAGTAGCGGCAATGGAAGAAGTTCAGATCCCGAAGGTAGTTGAAGAATTCCTAGACGTATTTCCCGAAGAACTTCCAGGTCTACCACCGGTTAGAGATATTGAGTTCAGTATAGAATTGGCACCTGGGACTAAACCGATATCAGATCGGGTATACAGAATGGCAGATTCGGAGCAGGCCAAGGTATATCAGCACATAGAGGAATTGAAGGAGAAGAAGTTTATTCAAGCTAGCATATCACCATGGGCAGCACCAGTGGTACTTGTAGGAAAAAAGGATGGGTCATCCAGATTGTGCATCGATTACAGGAAGCTTAACGCGGCGACAGTGAAGAACAAGTACCCCTTACCAAGGATCGACGACTTATTTGATTAGTTGAGCAGGGCTAGAGTTTTCTCCAAGATAGATCTTCGTTCAGGGTACCATCAAGTGAGGGTTCGAAAGGAAGACATTCCCAAGACAGCATTCAGGTCGAAGTATGGGCATTATGAATTCTTGGTAATGCTGTTTGGTTTGACCAATGCTCCAGCTATATTCATGGATTTGATGAACCGTATCTTTATGCCGTACTTAGATCAGTTTGTCGTGGTGTTTCTCGACGACATTCTCGTATATTCTGCTAGTGAAGAGGAGCATAAAGACCACCTCAGGAAAGTGTTACAGGTTTTGAGAGAGAACCAGTTGTATGCCAAGCTCAGCAAGTGTGAGTTTTGGTCGGATCATATTTCATTTTTGGGTCATATCATATCAGGAGCTGGAGTAGCAGTGGATCCCAAGAAGGTAGAAGCAGTAGAGAGCTGGCCAGTACCCAAGACCGTAGCTGATGTGCGGAGTTTCTTGGGATTGGCAGGATATTACAGAAGGTTTGTGTCAGATTTTGCAAGACTTTCAGCACCCATGACCCGCTTGACCCGGAAAGATGTACCATTCGTTTGGTCGGCAGAATGTCAGGCATCCTTTGAGACTTTGAAGCAGAAGTTGATATCAGTGCCTATTCTTAACATTGCCAGTTGGGCCCGGAGGTTTTACAGTATATTGTGATGCGTCAGGTAAAGGACTTGGATGTATCCTTATACAATATGGGAAGGTGATAGCATATGCATCTAGGCAGCTTCGGGACCACGAGAAGAATTACCCAACTCATGATTTGGAGTTAGCAGCAGTAGTGTTTACTTTGAAGCTTTGGAGGCATTACTTATATGGTGACCGAGTGGAGATGTACACAGATCATAAAAGTCTGAAGTACATCTTTACTCAGAAGGAGCTGAACATGAGACAGAGAAGATGGTTAGAACTGATCAAGGATTATGACGTGGAGCTTCAGTATCATCCAGGCAAGGCTAATGTGGTAGCAGACGCTCTTAGCAGAAGAGGCGGCGCATTTATGTTGACAACGCAGAGGCACATCTTAGAAGACCTTCAGGAGATGGGCATTGAAGTTATACTTCCTAACGATATAGGAATTCTGGCGAGTCTACAAGTTCAGTCCGACTTGGTAGGCAGGATCAAGGCAGCTCACACAGGACCCAAGGATTCAGAAGCTTAGGGCAGAATGTGAGTCAGGGCTCAGGAAAGAGATGCAGATCCACGAAGATGGTACGCTTAGGTTTGGATCACGTCTATGTGTACCTAGTGGAGATATCAGACAGGAAGTTATGACAGAAGCTCACAGTTCCCAGTATTCTATACATCCTAGAGGGACCAAGATGTACCAAGATATCAAGCAGCATTTCTGGTGGAACGGGATGAAGAGGGAGATAGCTAGATTTGTTTCCCGTTGCTTGGTATGTCAGCAAGTGAAGGCAGAACAGCAGAGGCCAGCTGGGCTATTGCAGCCGCTTTCCATCCCGGAATGGAAGTGGGAGCATATTACAATGGACTTTATGACCGATTTATCGAGATCACCAAGTGGTAAGGATGCTATTTGGGTTATAGTAGATCGGCTTACGAAGGTAGCACACTTTCTTCCTTTCAGAGTAGGACAATCTACAGAAAAGTTGGTAGAGTTGTACATGCAACAGATAGTCAGGCAGCATGGAGTCCCTGTCAGTATTGTGTCAGACAGAGATACCCATTTTACGTCGCATTTCTGGAAGAGCTTACATCATAGTCTGGGTACCAAGTTAAAATTTAGCACGGCTTACCATCCTCAGACGGACGGGCAATCAGAAAGGACGATTCAGACCTTAGAAGACATGTTACGAGCTTGCACGTTAGATTTTGGAGGATCTTGGGAGAGCCACCTGCACTTAGTTGAGTTCTCATACAACAACAGTTATCAAGCCAGTATCCAGATGGCGCCATTCGAAGCACTATATGGTAAGAAGTGCAGGTCACCGCTCGCATGGGATGATATCGGAGAGAGGAAAATATTAGGCCCGGAAATGATTGTCCAGACGGTTGAAGTGGTTAAGGGAATTAGAGAGCGACTTCGTGTTGCGCAGGATCGGCATCGTCATTCGGCGGACCAGCATCGTAGGCCGCTAGAGTTTTCTGTTAGGGACCACGTATTCTTGCGGATCTCACCTACCCGTGGGGTCATTAGATTTGGCGTTCGCGGGAAGTTGAGTCCGCGATACGTAGGACCATTCGTTATCCTTGATAGGGTAGGCGATGTTGCTTATCGTTTGTCCCTTCCACCTTCGTTATGAGAGGTGCATGACGTATTTCATGTATCTCAATTACGAAGGTATGTATCGGACCCCAGCCATATCCTCGATCATTCAGAACTGGTTGTTGGTACCAACCTGTCTTACGAGGAGCAGCCTGTGTCCATCTTGGACCGAAGAGAGAAGATACTCAAGAACCGAACAATTAACCTTGTCCGGGTTGCTTGGGGTCATCACTCTTTGGGAGAGTCAACGTAGGAACGTGAGGATGATATCCGATCACGGTATCCACACCTGTTTGACTCACAAGGTATATCTTTTTCTGTGTACCTTAATTATCATGATTCCTCATGCTTATCACCTTATGGGTAGAATTGCTTAATATCGTAGATTGTTAAGTATAGATATGTTACTTGCTAAGGATATTGTAAAATGATTGCTTGTACTTAGATTAGTTTAGTCCCGATGTTTCTATCCTGCTTGGATTTGAAATTCCGAGGACAAAATTTTTCTAAGGAGGGTAGAGATGTCACTCCCCGTTCCCAGAATGCGTATTTTTATACATGTGCAACTCATGTGTATTTATTTAGTATTTATCATGTATTTATTTAATATTTATCATGTATTATCCTGTATTTGAATTCCTTTAATTTCATGTTAATCAGTTAATCTGCTCTTTAAATTTTTATGTTAATTTATTTCCTGCAATTATATTTCTGCAATTTTATTTCCTGCTTTTATTCCCTGCCTTAGTCTTGCTTATTTGGGTTCGGGTTGGCTTTGGTTGGATCCCCTACAACCCGACCCATTGGACCCGGCCCAACTCCCACCTACCACCCCCTTTTCTATTTAAAGCCACCCTCTCTTTCTCTCTCCTCATAAACTCACATTCTCACCATTACTCCTCTTCTTCTTCTTCATTACTCTCTCCACCTACCAAACCGTAGGCAAGTACAACTTGCTCCCTATGAGAACCCATGTTTTTGTAGTTCATTTATCTTCCTCGCAAGATCCTAAGAGAGTTTAGAACTTGGCATTTTTCATTTCGAAGTCTTAATTTTTTGTAGATCTAGAAATGAGTTATTTTCGGAGTTTGGATGGTTTTGATCTATCAAACTTCTTTGTTTTTAAGTTCTGATGGTTCCATATTGTAGAGAAGTTTATTCTACCCAATTTTGACCTTTGGAAAGATGGATTTGGACTGGTTTTGACCAAGTTATGGACTTTTGAAGCTTTGGGATGCAACCATGGAGTTCTTGCTGTTTGGAGAAGACAGTGAGCAGTGTACGCTAGCTTTTTAGCTTGCGTCACTGAGCTGAGCGCGCTCTTTAGCGCAGCGCAGTATGGAGTCCATACGCTGCCTTTTTAGGCAGCGTGTGTCTTGCATACGCTACCTTTTGGAAGCGTATGTCGTATGGAGTTCATACGCTACCTTTTGGGAACGTATGACTTGCATACGCTGACTTGAATGGTCAGGAGTCGTATGGAGTTCATACGCTACCTTTTGGGAGCGTATGACTTGCATACGCTGACTTGAAGGGTCAGGAGTCGTATAGAGTTCATACGCAATCTTTTGGGAGCGTATGACTTGCATACGCTGACTTGAATGGTCAGGAGTCGTATGGAGTTCATACGCTACCTTTTGGGAGCGTATGACTTGCATACGCTGACTTGAATGGTCAGGAGTCGTATGGAGTTCATACGCTACCTTTTGGGAGCGTATGACTTGCATACGCTGACTTGAAGGGTCAGGAGTCGTATGGAGTTCATACGCTACCTTTTGGGAGCGTATGACTTGCATACGCTGACTTGAATGGTCAGGAGTCGTATGGAGTTCATACGCTACCTTTTGGGAGCGTATGACTTACATACGCTCACTTGGATAGTGAGGAGTCGTATGGAGTTCATACGCTGCCTTTTTAGAGCGTATGTCTTGTATACGCTCACTTGGGTGACTAGGGGTCGTATGGAGTCCATACGCTAGCTTGACCTGAGCGTACGCTGGCTTGAGCGTAGCTTGACCTGAGCGTACGCTGACATGAGCGTAGGCTGACATGAGAGTAGCCTGCTTACCCTGGATCTTCTATAGCCCTGTATATTGATATCTTATTAGATGTTTAACGTCCATTTTATATCCTTACGCCTTTTTGCATAAACTTGATATAATCATGATATGTTGATATTTCTGTTAAATATAGATTGTTACGTGGGATGTTCCATGTGTCGTGAATTGAGCTATAGATACCCCGATTGACTGGAATTAAACCCTGAGAGTCGTAGACTCGACTCTACTGAATACTATTTGACTTTCATGCCTTGTCACCATTGATGATAATGGTTATCTTGGCTAAAATTGATCATGCGTTCCTAGTTGGAACTAAGAGACTGGCTAGTCGTCTTATTGAATGAAATAAATGAGACACGTTCATGTAATGAACTATTGTACTCGATTAGCCAATCCCGAATATTGGCATACAGGCACATGCAGGCTTCAAATTATTTATTTATTTAGTTATTTATCTATCTTACAAAAAACAACATGTGTACTTTATGGTCAAGGCATGATTACCCCGTGGTCAGATTTGATTGTTGCATCACGCTATGTAAAACCTACAACCTAGCCGCACGGGTATCGTTGTAGAGTTGCGCATATCGTACCCCGTACGAAAGTACTCATTTGAATGACCATGATCCACGGCATGGAACTTCACTCAATGTAGAGACTATTAAGTTAAATAAAATAACGATGGCATGGAGAGAATGGATTCCCGAGTTCTTACATGGCAGCCCCCTTGGGACTATTAAGTGCCCGACGTGCCGGCTGGTTCCCACAGATACTGTAAATCTGTCACACGGGCAGGGAACAGTATCTGCTTATATTATTGTACATGCTATATTAACGGCGGGCGTCCCGCTGGGACTCGTCTAACTACATGATTGGCGCAATTGATTGATTGGATAGACTAGCCTTGCTTGCACATAGTAAGAACTGAGGAATCCCTATTTTGCATAATTCCAGGATAACTTGGGACTCACAATAGCAAGCCGTAGTAGTTGATTGGCCGTTCAAGATGATTTGTTTGTGTACTGTACCTACTCTGTTACCTAACTGGGATGATCAGAATGTCAGGACATGACGGGCCAACTTCTGTCCTTGTTTGGTTGGGAGGTTGGTTCGAAGTGTCGTGATGTGATGTGAATCCTAGTGGAAAGCAGAGATCTATTATTATATTTCTCATTACTGGTTTTAGTTCTCATGTCGTGCTCCCTTGTGGTACTTGCTATTAGAGGTCTAACCTCTCTGGTTTTGCATGGCCAGATTTAGAGCCGGTTCCCGAGGACTCAGCTTACTTCTACCTCCAAGATGGTCAACACTAGAGGGATGATCGCAGGAGGACTCGAGTGGGTTTCTTACTTCCCCGCTCGTTTTGTTATCTACTTTATACCTTGCCGTTTGGCACCGACATGTTAGTCGGATTGTCTTGTACTTACTTTTTACATAATTGTAACTAAAGTCAGGCTGCAGCTGATAACAATTGTGTATACTTTTGCTACATCAATCTGGCTATGTTTTGTAAAGCCAAATATCAAGAACATTTTGACAGAGCGTTTGGGACGCCTTACTGCTTTATCTTACATGTTCTCTATTACTGTTTCTTGTTCGAATGATTGAGACAATAGTTGTGAAGTGACCATAGTAAGACTTTCATGTAGTATGCACCCCCTCGTCTTTTAGACAGCATTGATCGTATTATACGGTATTCATCTACCCGTAATACGTAGCTGACTGAGTCATTCCCCCGCTCTCCAGTATTCTGGTTCTGGGGCGTGACAAAAACAAACATGCTATATTAATAACCACAAATAAAATATAGTCAAACAAATTCAAATAATGGTGAATCTCATCTCAAGATACCTAGAACACTGTTAATATCAAGTCTCTTGGTGTAATAATCAAATGTTGACAATAACTCATGTAAAATAGTAAGCCTATCTTTGGATTAGATTATTATTCACATGTAAAGCTTATAATTGTCACACATTTATCACCACAGGTATGTGTGCAATTCGGCCAAATATTAACCTTTCTTTGGGCCGACTAATACTTGCATGAATATACACACAAACATCCAACATTCCTCATAGACTATCTACGCAAGTATAACGCCCCAGTCCCAAAATATGCAGGACTAGGTACGTAGATATGCCAGTCATATAATAAATATACGTAAGCTGTAAATGCAGTATAATTATGGCTAACTAATCTTATTCACAAAATAAAAGAATAAAGATTTTTATTAATTATTTATGATAGTCATTTGAACAAGCTGCTGGATGGAGACAAATCTACTACCAACATGAATCTAGAAAGAAGAGAACAAAATAAAGAATACAAGCAACAAACATGATCCAAGAGCATGTCCTCTTCGATAGGAAGGAGAAGATCACAATCTTGGTTGGAACACCTGCGAAAAGTCAAAAAAACACAGACACCTGGACAGATCACCAAATCCTCAGAGGTGATGGAACTGGGGATTCCCAGGACCACGGATTAGTATGCGTATTGATCAATAGAAAGCTAACAGATTTAAAACGTGTTCTAACCCTTCATAGACTAAAACTAGGGTTCACAAATTATATACGTACTACAAAAAAGTGTCTTTCTGGGACGCCAAAAGTTCATCTTAAAAAGACCCAAATCAGTCCTAAATTGTAATTTGGGACGAATTTTAGGACGGTAAGTGACAGTGCTATTAGGGTGGCATGGCAAAAGGTTTTAGGACGGATAATACCTTCCTAATTTGGTTTTAGGGTCGAAAAATCTAACCGTACCAAAAGAGTTTGAATTATTACATGTTTACGACGGTTTACAAAATGGTCCCAAAATAAAAGAGTTTGTAACGAATAACATCCGTCCTAAGCAAATTTGCCAGCGTTACAAAAGGATGTCGTTTATATCTAGACAATTACATAACCGTCCCAAAAGTAATACTTATGAAATTATTGTTTGTATTTTTTAGCTATAAAACATACAATTTAAATACACATAATTTATATGATCATGGCCTTTGTCAAGCTTGTCCTCGGATGTATCTCCAGGTATCAGAGCTCCAATACAAAAAAAGCTTAACAACATCAAGCATTCTTTACCATTAAGTAGAAGACAAAAAAAATCCATATATAACTCTATATGTTCAATTGATAAACAACAAAAGCTTAATATTAAGCATCCTTAACCACCATTTCCAAAATAAATCCAAAATATTATACATCACCCACAGCATCAGTTACAAAATGAACCCATTGTCTCTACCATTATATACAAAATGCTGAACCCATTAGGCATCCTTAACCACCTTTTTCAAAAGAAATCTAAAACACTATACATCACCCACAACATTAGTTACAAAATGAACCCATTGTCTCCACCATTATACCATGTTTTAGTATATCCAACATGAACCCAAAAATTAACCCAAACTTTTTATCATCACAAGATCGTCGCCCATCATTTTAGAATATCCAGATGCTTTTGAAGGACCTGCAAATAAAGATATGCCAATATATTAGCAACCTGCTAACTGTACACGAACAACTAGAAAAGAAAGACAAGTTCTTCCAAATTGTACAGACTAGACAACATTAGTTTGTGAATGTTTAAACAAATTGTACAAACCTAGCTACTAACAGTTCTTCCAAACTGTACAGACCTGCGTACAAAAAAATTGGAAAAAAACAATGTACAGAAAAAGCTTCAAGTGACAAAGGAAGCTTTAAGTGAAAAAGGAAGCTTTAAGTGAAGACGAGAAAAATTGGGAAACATTTTAAATGGTAACTACAATTATTCTAGCAAGAATTACAGTAACAAGCTGGAAAAAACCAATGTAAAAGTTAAAATCTGTACAGACAATATAAAAAGTTAAGTCCAAAAATCGGTCCAGAAAAAAGAGAAAACAGAGAATTCTATTAACCCCATGACACCCAGGACATGCATGGGAAGGAACCAAAGCATGGGAAGGAACCAAATGTCTGATGGTTGTCATTAACCCCATTCTATTAACCCCATGACATCCCTTGAGGTTTTGTCCCAATGTCTGATGGTTGTCATTAACCCCATGACACCCAGGACACGCATGGGAAGGAACCAAAGCAAAGACAAGCTCAAGACCTCATTTTACTTATTCCTTCACCAAATTCCAATCCACACACTAATTGGTCAAGTTAATAAAATTTAAGTAATACATATGTGACCTGTACTATTGACACTTGCACATTTTAACTAACTACCACTAGTTGTCAATGCCTGTATGAATATCTCAAGGAAACCACATTTTCGGACTGGACATTAAAGCATATGGCAGTGATTGATGATAGATAACATAAGAAGTGACATGACATTTGTCACACAAAGCTCTCAATAATTTGCTATCTAGCTAGGAAAACTGCAAGGTTAAAAACTATTTATGTAAAAGTATATGCAAATATGTAATAAATAGAAGGAGCACCATTTTTGGCAGCATCCAACTTAATCAAAAATAGCAATAGCACCAATAGTGGAACTAAAATAGTTTGGTAGATGCACTCCTTATAGATTTCTTTGCAATACGAGATGACCTACGCATAGGACTGTTGTATGCAACCTGAAAATGCATAATAAATGTAGCAGTATATAGGTAGGTGCTGTCAAGATAGTCCAACACAGTGCCGTAAGGAAGTTCAAACCATAGTAGTAAGCCATGCAAAAAACACAATAATAAGACATAGAAGTTAGTTCAAACCATAGTAAAAAATCTATGCAAGAAAGCTCAAATCATAGTAAAATACTCTTCCTCTATAATTTGCTCCCAGTTGAAGCTAGACATCAAATCGAAGCTCACTGTGGGTCTGCAAGAGCTCAATAACATCCATGATGCGGCTCAACTAGCTCTACCAATGAAGAACCAAACCTCCATAGCAAGATACCTGGGTATCACAAGAAGTATCAACTGTACAGTGGCGTATCAGAAGAAATTTAAGTGCACACTGGTGTATTAGAGCGTATCAGAGCTCACTAGACATTGGCAACGCAAGCATTGGCAGAGGGTCAAGACCAGCATCAATGGAGGATCAAGACTCGAGGACCCCGGATGTTGCTTTCCTCATCATTTGCTACATGTGTTGTATTAGATCTAAGAAAATTAGATTCAATATGTATATAAAAAAAAGGAAAAATGCTCATCCTCAACAAAATATGAGGATCAAATATCCAAAATTGTCAAGATAGTCCAACACACTAATAAGACATAGAAGGAAGTTCAAACCATAATAAAATTCTATGCACAATATAATAAAAATGATGATTCTTGACGGTTTATAAGTTGACGGTCGTCGGAAACCGTCAACAATCGGGTTTATCTTGACAGTTTTAGGCTTACGTCAAGAGATGGCCTTTTTTTGGTTACTTTAGCTCATTTATAGCGTTTATGTTGACGGTTTTGAGGGATCCGTCAAGAAATAACATCTTTTATATTGACGTTTTGATAATAACCGTTAACTATTGTGTATGTGGGAAAGTTGCCGCAGTTTTTTCATTTGCTATTATGGTAATTATTTCAAAGTCTTTAAAATTAATAACGGTCTTCCACAAAATTTTTTAAGGCTCATAAGAACCAGACTCTCGACTTCTCTCCCCGCTCTCTTCAAAACTCTCGACTTCTCTCTCCCGCCGCTCTCTCAGAAACCCTCATCTCTCCCTCCCCTCCGAAACCCTCGTCTCTTCCCCTCTCAGAAACCCTCGTCTTCTTCTTCCTCCCACCAATCCAAGCCATGGGTACAGAAATCCCCCAAACCAGAACACTAATCCGATTTTTTTGATCACAAACCCTAACCCTAATTTATTTATTCTTTCCTTTTTGTAGGTCCTCCGAGCTACTCGGGATTCACATACGACGCCGCCGCCTTCCCCCGGAGGCCAACTACGACTACATCGTGGTCGGTGGCAGCGCCGCCGGCTGCCCCCTCGCCGTCACCCTCTTCCTCTCCCACCGCGTCCTCCTCCTCGAGCGCGGCGGCACCCCCGTGGACTTTCCCTCCCTCCGCTCCTTTGACGACTTCCTCCAGACCCTCTCCTCCGACCAGGCCGACCCCGAGTCCCCCACTCAGACCTTCGTCTCCGAGGACGGCGTTGTAGGATATGATGCAATTCTATCCGCCACCCAGTGCCCCCTGTGCCCTAGCCGAGGCACCCCTCTACGTCGACCCCCTGGCCACGAGCTCCCCGCTCGACCCTCCTCCCTTTTTCCCCTTAAAGAAAACTCTAACCCCTCTCGGAGCAGTCGACCCTTTTTCCCCTTGAAGAAAACCCTAACCCTGGCCCTTCCATTTCCTGTGGCCGTTGTTCCCTGACCAATGGACCCGAGATGCTGCGGCGACTTCGAGGCGTGCTCCTACGCTAGTGACGACGTATCGAGGATGCATTCTGACACAATTTGGGTATATTTTTTGAAACTCTTGGTTGGAATCTCTGTTTTGGTTTTATATCTATTGATGATGATATTTGGGTCTCGATCTGATGATGATATTTGGGTCTTGATCTTCCTCCCTAAATAGGGTTGTCGAATTTCTGATGCCTATCGGATTCAACATTGTGTGACGATCCTTTGATCGTCTTGGTTTAAGAATCTTAGTGATTCCTAGATCACGGATTCTATTTGTTGGATGGGTTTCTTCCTATATTGCTGTCGAGTTTTGTATTGCTGTAGGGTTTATTCCTTGTTGGCTTGGAATTATTTTTAAGTACTCTGATACTCTTGGTAATAGTCGTTGACCAAATGAACCAAGACGTTGCAAACCATATCGGGTATACTAGCCCCGTGTCAGTACATGTTCAATATGTGTGGAGGCACATGCAAGTACGACAAATGATGTATGATCCAAATCTGAGACTTAGTTTATCTCATTTCTAGTATCATGTTGCCTAGTCATATTCGTGTTTTTGGTACTGTTGGGTAGTTCATTTTGGGTGCAGATACGCTCGTATTTTATACAAGTCGATATTTGTCAAACTTCTTGGATCCCCTAGTGATGATGTCCGGGAGCAGGTATGTGACCAATAATTACTTTATGATTACTATCCAACCAATTGTTATGTATATGCCAATATTGCCACTTGATACTTTAAGATAACTGCATTTTTAGGATTATATGTTCCCATATGTACCACATCTGATGTCTATCCACTTGAATTTTTTTTGTTAATTGCTTATATTGGATACTTGTGTCTCCGTATAATATAAAGGACTGTGAGTACATGTGTGCATGTTTGTGTACGCAATGTTATCAACCGTCTTTAGGTAGATGTTGAATGGGCACTTATCTTCGTATTGATTCATTATTGTTATATTTCTAGCTTTCATGACTTGGCCTTTCCTGGTGATGACAGTTATAGGGTTACATCAATCAGTTTCAAAACACATGTTTTCCAATTGTGTCTGTGTATATAACGATAAATAAATAAATGCCTTCCATATTTTATGTGATCTAATTTAATTGTGGTTTTACTAAGGATTATAGGATTTTCTTTTTGGTTTCTCTTATGAACGTTTGAATCTCTAGACTTAGATTTACCATACCAAAACAAAACATATATACAATTTGGAATCAAACTCCCACCCATAAAGGAAAATGTTACAAAACATATATACATTCTGGTAACTGTGCTTTATATCCAATATTCATGTATAATACTTGTTCTTTGCAATCTTTACCATTTTCTATATACTAACATATTATATGATGATGTGTTCTCGTATTTTGAAACACTTATTTTATGTAATGCTGGTATCAGTTTTTCTTGTAGTTGGCTTATTTCTAGCTGGTACAGCTCTAGGGTACTGGACTGTGAGAAAGTATATTCTGTCATAAGATGGCAGCATAGATGCTGGCACAGCTCAATTTGTAAAGTGGGCAATACGCATAATTTCTGGGGTGTCCATCCTATTGGTACATCTAAACTCGTTAGTCTTAGCATCATTAGTCCATGACTTGTGTCTGAAAATCTAGATAACTTTAATTGTTATGCTTTAGTCTGAAACCAGTTGTCAAACCCTTTCTGAGTTATATAATATGCCACGCTCCTTGGTTGCATGAGTTAAAACCGTGTAAGGTCAGTCTACCTGCTTCCAGTTGATTTCATGCTTTTATATCAATTTAGTCACTTCTTTCTTGTAGCTGCCTAGTACAATCACAGATTCAATATCATGTGCTAAATAAATGGTACCGTATAAATATTCCAGTTTGTAATAAAATGGATCTCTGTGTTTAATGCAGGTTAAATTTCGGATGACCAAATTACGAAACATAAAGATACATCCCAGCCGATGGAGGCAGGTTTCCTCCATCACCAAATTGTTTAGGTAGATCCATCTTTTGTTTGTACATAAGCTTTTGACATGTTGCATCATGCCAGATTCTGTCATTTGTTAAAGCTTGGATTTTATTAGATGTTTGCCATAATATTATTTTGAGAAAATTTTGTGATGCTTTGGAAGAATCACTAAAGCCTGGCTACAACTCGTCTTGCTCAACAAACCTGCTACTCCACCCAGATCGAGAAGGGATGGCTAAAGGGACAAAGTGGTGGATCCTAGGGAAGAAACTAAATTGTTTAGACACTTGGTATGGAACATGGTACATTCTTATTCCTAAATCTTTAGCAGTATGAGAAACATAGTTTCAGAACACTTGTTTTCCAATTGTGCAGGTTGGCCTTAGACCTTGGGGTGTTTGGAACACCATGTGACAGGGTAATTAAGAGAATGTTAGTGTCTAAATTATCTTGGTAAAGTTAATGTTCAGTTGGTTGGTTAGGGTAATAGAGTGTCAGAGATTGTTGGAGGCACCTGGCTTTTGCCTTGCAGCAGCAACTGCTAGAAGGAGGCATTTTCTTACCTTGCCTTAGCAAATGCAGCAGTGTACTTGCATCTGCTGTATTTGCAGCAGCAGTGGGCCAGTGGGTGAGTGGCCAGAGGATTGTGTGTGGGTGTCTATATACATTTATATACATATATACATGTAAGGATATTTTAAATACAAGTGAGAGTGTGTGATTAGTGCAGCAGATGAAGAGGGGAGGGGGGTTTTGTGATACTCACTCGAGTATCAGGTTTTAGTTAAGTATCATGTAGAGTGTGAGTGAGATTGAGTGAGTGTCTAGTGTGAAGTGGCAGTGGTAATAGGCCATTTGGCCAATTGGCTCAGGAAGGGTTCTTCAGTTGGGTGTCTCTTTACACTCATATATGGGTTGTGCAATAGGTATCAGGGAATATGGAGGCATATGTAGGAGAAGGGGATTTTGGCCAAGTGTAGTTAGGGAGTGGGCCTCCTGTGCACATGAAGATGTGTTAAGGATTTAAAGGGGGTTTTAGATGGAGGAGGGGTGGACTGATACCAGTGTATCAGTCAGGTATTGGTGGTATCTTGAGGGTGAAGTGAAGTGGCAGTAGTGTTAGTATCCTAAGTTCAGTTGGTGTTAGTGTAGTGTATTAGTTAGTATCAGTTAGAGATTATATAGGTTGTTAGATGGATATAAGAGTGAATAGGCAGGAAGTTAGAGAGAGGGGTCGGGCAATTAGGTAGTAGGAGATGAGTGTATGAGTGTATGGGTGTTAGGGGGGATCAGGAAATTAGTTAGTAACATAGGTTAGAATGTTGATACAGTGGTTAGTATCAGAGGTTGTATTAATGGTTAGTAACAGTTTAGGTACATATGAAAGGGAAGATGCTAGGGGTCCAGTTTGGGGCTGCTACATCCTACAGCAAGTAGGACAGTAAGGGTGGGCCATCATAACAGCAACTAAGGATGTTACCTGCTACACTAGGTAGCAGGTGGTGTTGTCATGAAGGGTTCCACCAATGCAGCAGGGCATTTTAACCATGGTGTGTGTGAGTCCTAGTGAGTATGTGTTTAGATATTGAATGGCCCAATGAGTTTTAAATGGATTGAGAGGGTTAGAGGAAAGGTAATGTGAAGAAATGGAAATAATAGGCAAGGACACTTGGCCACTGCAAATATGAACATGAAGTTAGGGAGGGGTGAGCAATGATTTTTCTAGATTATTGAAATATTATATGATATGTTCTTCTAAATATGAACCAGGTCATGTGGTATTTATTCAAGGAGCGTGGTATTTATTCCACAATGCTAAATCTGAACCAGGTTCTTCTTGGTAAACAATCTTATGGTCAACTTTTGAATGTAGCTTTTGGTTTACCGTTTATCTTAGCTTGTTATGGTGTCCTGTTTATCAGGGTAAGGAAATATAAACAAGAAAAATGGACTTACATGATTTTTATTTCTTTATTTATCAGTTATAACATATGCTCAATGGACACATTCAGTGGACTTGTATGATTTTTATTTCTTAGTATTCAAATAAAGGATTTGGTTGGTAATTGCCTGAAAAATGGCTTTGAAGATGGTTGTAATACACTGAGATCCAAACCCCATACCTTTACATGATTGATAATTTAGCTAGCCTTCAGATTCTTTACATGATTGATACATGTTTGTGTTATAGTTTCAGTATGGCTAGCCTTCAGATTCTTGTCAAGTGATTCAAATTGTCTCGAGTTCTTGTGTATGCAGCAATAAAGTCAAACTGTATTAACAATTCTTTAATAGTGAGTTGAATATATATATATATATATATATATATATATATATATATATATATATAAGAACATGTAGGAAAGTATATTGATAATTTATGTTCTTGTTCTCTCAGGAACTTGCTGAAAAATGAAGGTGCATGCATGCTGTGAATAGGGGAATGCTGTGGATATGAGAGGGATGTGCTCCGATCTGGTTTGCTACTTTTTTGGTTTCATTTTGTATGGTTGGATTATGTTTTGTGGTGACAAGTGATAGATGTTTGTGGTTTGGACGTTTAAGGGATATGGAAACAACAGATGTGGGATGTGTGTACTTTGTAGTTAGATTATGTTGTGGTTGGACAAGTGAAGAATACATGTGATAGGATGTGTATTGGAAGTTTTTGTAATATAAACAATACAATTTGTTAATATGAAATTTGGATTTTATAGTAATTTAATGTGTGTAGCTTCTGGATTGATATATTATATATAATCCTTGATGGGATTTTGGGAAGCTTCTCTTGACGGTACTTTGGATAGCTTCTCTTGACGGTTGTCAAACATCAATTTTAATTCAAATCATGTTGCATAATAGCTTGTGAAAAAATGCTTTTATTGACGGCTAAAGACCGTCAACTAGGCCGGAGTCAAGAAAAGTTTTTGCCTATGTTGACGGTTCCTAAAAAGAGCTATCTTGACGGCTAAAAACAGTCAAGAAAACTACATAAAATGACGACAAAAAATCGTCAAGAAAAGCCCTGTCAGGGACCGTCAAGAAAATGGGGGACTTTTCTTGACTCCGGCCTAGTTGACGGATCTGCAACCGTCAAGATACCCATTTCTTGACGGGGAATCATCGTCAAGAAAAGCCCTTATTCTTGTAGTGGCAAGGAAGCTCAAACCATAGTAAAATACTCTTTCTCTACGATCAAGTTGAAGCTAGGCATCAGATCGAAGCTCACCGTGGGTCGACAAGAGCTCAATCGCATCCATGATGCGACTCAACCAGCTCTACCAATGAAGAACAAAACCACCATAGCAGGATACCCAAGTATCAGAAGAAGTATCAATTGCACAGTGGCGTATCAGAAGAAATTTAAGTGCACACTGGTGTATTAGAGCATATCAGAGCTCACTAGACATTGACAACGCAAGCATTGGTAGAGGGTCAAGACCAGCACCAATAGAGGATCAAGACTTGAGGACCCCAGATGTTGCTTTCCTCATCATTTACAACCATAGTAGTAAGCTATACACTGGAACAGTAAAAAAAAATCACTTATGATCTAATTTTTAACCTTTTTCATTTTAGGGACAAAAG
Source organism: Iris pallida (assembly GCA_029216955.1). Lineage (NCBI taxonomy): Eukaryota > Viridiplantae > Streptophyta > Magnoliopsida > Asparagales > Iridaceae > Iris > Iris pallida. Next base: position 13,781,765 of record JANAVB010026199.1, read on the forward strand.
AGTCATCATTGTTTGCAACCTGCAACGTAAAAAAAACAGTGGGATATTCCAATGAATGAAGACAAAAGACACAAGAGTTGATATCAAATTTATTACCCTCTTTATTTTAGGGTCGGAAGATTCTTCATTATGGTTACTATCTTCCTCGCTAAGCAAGTCATCACCGACGGGGATATACTCATCATCTCTTTCACTTCTGCTTCTTTTTCCCATCTTACTCGAACTTGTTTGAATAACCATCTTGAAATTCATTACAAGCTTTGAAGCTTGTTGCAATTTCAAAGTCACAAAACATTTTTATTCCAGACTTCCAGTATATTGAGTAGTTTATATGTCAAAATACCTGATAAGCAAACGACTTGCGTATATTTCTGTACTATCATCATGCAGACATTACAACATTAATGATATTTATTATTAACAGCACAATGACCACAATAGGATGGCTGGCACACCCAAAAGCCACTAAATAGTAAAGCCAATAATAATATATGTTTATCACAGAACATGTTTATCATAGAACATGTAGAAGCAAGTATATGGCAAGATGAATGAAGTATAGTATAGCTTCTACAACCACTTTCCTGTAAATATTTTTTCTAATAGAAATTGAGAATGAATGAAGTAAAAAAAATAAGAAAAATTAATCAACATTCACTGAAATAAGCAAAATTCATCAATGTTCAATCACAGTAGATAAAACGACCAACATCTTGAAAGGATATAAAATAGCTAAGAGATACAAGTTTGTAATTTGATATCCATCACAAATAGTTGCAAAACAAGCTACAAACTTGCTACTCACGACCACTCTCATCATGGTCATCATCACCATCACAAATATTTGTGTCAACCACCAAGCCCTCTACTCCTTGCCTAACTCAAGATCCATTATGAGCTTCATCCATTCTAGTAAATATCGAATTGGTTGATTGTCCCCCTCAATCTTGACAGGTTTGTATATGCTAGTGGCAATTTTTACATGGTTACGGAAACGTAGTTTGGCTAAGTTGTTCCAGATGGTTGTTTTGTATAAAAATCTCGTATTATTTATCAAACTTTGCTCAAGTTGAACAATTTTATTTTGTAATGAGTTGGTTTTATTTTGCATCAATGATGACTTCTTTGCAATGGAACTTATCAGTAAGGCCAGCTAAATGTATTATACATGTAATATTTTGGCCCCCATGTTGCCTAAAGTCCTGAAATTGCTACTGCAGCCATGGAGTTCAGGAAGAAGCTTAGAATAAAGGACGTAAGGTAGGCCAAATAAAGGATTTTGTTGTTGTTGCAGTAGCAAGTAGCAACAATACTTGTATCCGCTATTGTTGGAAGGGTAAGGCACTTCTAGCTATTAAAAGAAAGTATCAACTGATCTGGCATTGTGGGAATACATCAGAGTTGGGACCGCGGAGTTCTAAATTGTCAGAGTTGCGGGCGCCGGAGTTTGAAACCTTTAGTTGTCATAGATCGAGGTGTCGGAGCTACTACTTCCTATCTGAGGAGAAGATTATAGATTTTTCATAGACAATATCTCAAATCTCCATTTTAAAGTAGAAGTGAACCAATATGAATTTACTTCTTAAGGAGTTTATACAGACTATTTTAGTATCCTTCTCTCATACTAAAAAGCTCATAAATTCATTTACATCAAATGGTCTACAATATATATATATATATATATATATATATATATATATATATATATATATATATATATATATATATATATATATATATATATATATATATATATATAAAATATATATATATATATTGTTGGTCAGTATTGGTACCTCTATTCACCTTCACTCTCTAAACGATGGGCATTAACCATTTGATTTGCACTATTTTTTTCCACAAAAGTAGATTTAATAATTAATATTATTCGCAATTCAAATATCCGTAAAATGTTAGTAATAGCAGTAACGTGTTACATAAAGGCTTAGCTTGTCGCATATATTCATAAGGTGTTAATGTTTATATGTAATGTGTTGTACCTAAACCAAATTTCCTAAACTATATATAGTGTATTTGTCATAATATATCATGTTACACATAAATGTAACACAAAACGGATTCATGTCGTATCTCCTATCGTGCAAGATAGTATGTAATTACACATGTCTGCATTAACCTTATTTACTTACACGTGTCTATGTTAACAAAATTTACTTACACATGCCTGTGTTGCCATTTCCATACTATGTCATATCTCGTATCATGCAAGATAGTATGTAATTACTCCCACCAGATAGCCTAAATTTTCTTAGGTTACTTTCCCAGTGCAAGTGTAATAAATCTCTTCTAATCTTCCTTGAACTTTTGTAAGTTACTCTTTCCTTTCTGTTTTATATTTTGTGACATGGCTTGATAAATATGCTACCATATGCCTAAAGTACTTTCTGTTGGGAAAGAAACGCGAAAACCTTTCCCCAAACCGGAGAGTACCTGCGAGAGGACCGAGCAATACAACGCACGAACCCAAAAACAACCACACAAAACAATCCACGCAAACACAGAAAATTTTTGACGTGGAAAACCCTTACGGGAAAAACCACGGGACGATCAGAGTCCAACCCTGAGAAGCCTCCACTAATGGAATAGAAGAATTACACCCTCTACAAACTCCTCCCGATCCAAATCGGATCCCCACAACACTCAGAAATAAGAACAATGATTACAAGGCTACGAAGAGTGAGAACGACGAGTAGAGATTACCCGAACACGATCTCCTTCGAATAGCGACCTTCAATCCTCCGTCTTCTTCTCCGAAGTTGTAATGGCACTATTGCCTCCTTCTCTCTCCAAGTTGTGTTACATTGCGTTATGAATTAGGGTTGGAAAATCCCAACTTAACTCCCTAATCCCGCAGCCAACCTGGACCGTTGGATTAGATCCAGTGGTGAAAAATCACCCAAATTCCCGCATCAGCCCCGACGACACAGAGTTCGGCCAGAACTCTGTGTCGGGCATCCAGCACTTAACACCAACATCCTGGAATGGCCAGACCGAGTTCGGCCCGAACTCGCCATGGGACCGAGTTCGGCCGGAACTCGGCAATCCCATTCCAGAACCTCCCTCTGGTCAGTAACAGCAGCAGCGACTCCGCGTCGCCTACTTCCCGAGCTTCTTCGACACACGAATGGCGCTCGTCGTACTCCGGGGTCTTCTCCACATAGGTTGGGAACCCCACCCACTCTAACAAATCTCCCCCTTCACAACTATGGGGAGGATGTCGTCATTCCGATGATCTGTCTGCAGTACTCAAACTTCTCCCTTGGTAGAATCTTCGTGAACATATCAGCTCCATTGTCATCTGTATGAACCTTCTCAAGCTCCGCGTCCTTCTTCTCAATCACATCCCGTATCCAATGATATCGAGTCTCGATGTGTTTGGACCGGCTATAAAACGTCTGATTCTTCACAAGGTGGATAGCACTCTGACTGTCGCAAAGCAAAGTATACTGCTCTTGCTTCAGTCCCATTTCCTGCAACAGCTTCTTCATCCACAACAGCTCCTTGGAAGACTTCGTCGCCGCAATGTACTCTGCCTCTGTCGTCGACAAGGCAACACACTTCTGCAACCGCGACTGCCACGACACTGCTCCTCCCGCAAACATCATCATGTAGCCTGAAGTCGATCATCTCGTGTCTATATCTCCAGCCATATCAGCGTCGGTATACCCAACCATCTTCGGCTCGTCACCACCAAAGGAAAGTCTCCAACCAGCAGTGCCCTGAAGATATCGTAGAATCCACTTGACCGTACTCCAATGTACCCTTCCAGGATTTGAAAGATACCTGCTAACCGTACCAACTGCATGAGCAATATCTGGCCTCGTACACACCATGGCATACATCAGGCTTCCCACAGCTGAGGCATATGGAACCCGCTCCATATCTTCCTTTTTGTCCTCGGTAGATGGACACTGCTCCTCAGTAAGCTTAAAGTGAGCCGCAAGAGGGGAACTCACTTTCTTTGACCCGTCCATCCTGAAACGCTGAAGTACCCGGTGAATGTACTTCGTTTGGGACAAGTGTAGCAGCTTGGACTCTCTCTCTCTCGGCTGATCTCCATCCCAAGAATAGTCTTCGCTGTGCCCAAATCCTTCATAGAGAAGGCCGCGCCCAGTTGGCGCTTCAGCTCTGCTATCCTAGGGGCATTCCGACCCACTAATAGCATATCATCAACATAGAGCAACAAAACGATGAAATCATCATCGGCAAAATATCTCACAAATACACAGTGGTCCGACGTCGTCCGTGCATAACCATGCTCTCCCATAAATAACTCGAACTTCCTGTACCACTGCCTCGGAGCCTGCTTCAGACCATACAAGCTCTTCCTCAACCGGCAGACGAAATGTGACTTGCCCTTCTCACAGAATCCCTCTGGCTGCTCCATGTACAACTCCTCCTCAAGATCACCATGGAGGAATGCCGTCTTCACATCCATCTGCTCGACCTCCAAGTCGAGACTGGCTGCTAATACTAGCACCACCCGAATAGACGAATGCTTGACGACAGACAAAAAGATCTCATCATAATCCACGCCTTTCCGCTGACCGTAGCCTTTGACTACCAGCCTCGCTTTGTATCGAGGGCGAGTAGCATCTTTCATCTGCTTCACTCTGAACACCCATCGATTCTTCAAAGCCTTCTTGCCCTTTGGCAACCGTACCAGATCATAAGTGGAATTGGTATGCAAGGAACTCATCTCCTCCTACATAGCCTCCATCTACTCCTGCCTGTGTTCGTCTTCTATAGCCTCTGCAAAACTTTCGGGCTCTCCCCTGTCAGTCAGTAGCACATACTCATTCGGTGAGTATCTCGTAGATGGTCGACGCTCTCTGTCGCTCCTCCTCAAAGGAACCACTGGTGCTGGCTGTATACCGACAGCCTCCTCCTCCTCAGGAACTACCTCTCCGGCATGCTCATCCTCCTGAAGAACGCCCCGACCACCATCAGCAGGCTGATGATCAAGGTTGGGAGCAACTCCATGTATCGGCTCCCCCGTAACTGGATCCTCTGCGATGTCCTCTGGAAACTGCTCGAAGCAAAATGACTCTAACTCAGGCAATTCCTCAGCCTCAGAAGGCGTCTCGGAATCCTGAGTGTTGGTCATGGTCTGATCCTCGACGAACACCACGTCCCTGCTTCTATAGAGCTTTCTTTCCACCGGGTCGTATAGTCTATAGCCAAACTCATCCCGACCGTAGCCGACAAAGACGCATCGTCTCGTCTTCGGCTCAAGTTTGGTCCTCTCGTCCTTCGATACATGCATGAAGGCCTTACAACCAAACGCCCGCAGGTGATTGTATGACGGCTCTTTGCCATACCATACTTTGTCAGGCACATCACCCTGCAAAGGAGCACTAGGAGACAAATTAATAACATAAGCAGCTGTGAGAAGAGCCTCACCCCAATAATTGTCCGACAAGTTTGCTTCTGACAGCAAACACCGCACCCTCTCCATCAGTGTCCTGTTCATGCGCTCCGCTACACCATTGAGCTGAGGTGTCTTTGGCGGAGTCTTCTGGTGTCGTATCCCTTGCTCTCTGCAATTAGCTTCAAAGGGACCGATGTATTCGCCGCCATTGTCGGACCGAACACACAACAACTTCTTGCCCGTCTCCCTTTCAACAGAGGCCTGAAACTTCTTGAAAGTAGGCAGCACCTGATCCTTGGTCTTTAAGGCATAGACCCAAACCTTCCTGGAACAGTCATCAATAAAGGTTACAAAGTAAGAAGCACCACCAAGAGATTTTACCTTCATAGGACCGCAGACATCCGAGTGAATCAACTCGAGCAACGCCGGCTTCCTCGAACTTGGGTGACTTTGGAAAGATACCCTATTTTGCTTCCCAGCTAAACAGTGCGTGCACTTCTCCAACTTTATAGACTTGAGCCCTGGAATCACCTTCCTGTTCACCAAGTAGCTCATTCCCTTCTCGCTGATATGGCCGAGCCGCCTGTGCCACAACTCGGTAGACGCATCACTGACTGCGTTCACCTCCTGTGCCCCCTGTGCGCTCCCCTCCATATAGTAGAGACCGGACTTCTTGCTTCCTCTGGCAATCACCATCGAACCCCTGGAAAGCTTCCACTGACTGTTCCCGAAGAGATCGAAGAATCCCTCGTCATCCAACCTTCCAACCGACACCAGGTTGAAATGGATATCAGGGACATGACGAACATCCTTGAGAACAAGAACCGCACCCATCTTCGTTCTCAAATGCACATCTCCAACGGCAACCACCTTCGACACATCTCCGTTGCCCATCTTCAACACTCCACAGTCGCCTGTAGTGTAAGTGGCAAACAGTGCCCTGTTGTGAGATACATGTGCTGAAGCCCCTGAGTCCACCAACCAAGAATTGTTATCGCAGGCGAGGTTAGTAATGACCTCATCACCCACGACGATCACATCGCCTCCATGCATCGAGGCCGCTGCTGTAGTGTTCTCTTCTTGCTTCCCCTTGTCGCCCTTCTTCTCTCTCTTCCAAGCGAAACAGTTTCGCTTGATGTGGCCCTTCTTACCACAATGGTAACACTCCGAGTCCTCGTAACGACCATTGGACTTCCTCCTGCTCTTGTCTCTGCCACCACCTGGACCCCTGCTTTTGCCCCTTCCGCGGCTCTCTGAAACAAGTGCCTCTGAGTGGTGCAATGTGGATGAAGTGCCCTGAGAACGTCTCCGCATCTCTTCATTCAATACCCCGCTCTTGGCAAACTCCAGACTGACCACGCCCTCTGGAGCAGAAGCGATCATAGATACTCATACGGTCTCCCACGAGTCTGGCAAAGTACACAGCAGCCACAGTCCCTGAACTTCGTCGTCGAACTTGACTCCCATAGAATATAGCTGGTCAACCACGCCCAGGAACTCACTCAAGTGATCCGAAATAGACGCCCCATCCTTGTACCGCAGACCCATCATCGTTCGGATCAGGAACAATTTGTTTACACCGGTCTTCTTCGCATACATAGATTCCAGCTTATCCCACAACGTCTTCGCGTGCTCAATATTGGCAACGTGGTTGTACACGTTCTCGTCCACAAACTGCCGTATGTACCCACACACTTGTATATGCTCGAATGTCCAGTCCTCCTCGGATTTATCACTGGGCTTCTCGGATGCAAACACGGGTAGATGTAGCTTCTTGACAAATAGCAAATCCTTCATCTTGCTCCGCCAATAGTGATAGTTGGTGCCGTTCAGGTTCACCATGCGCACCGGCTTCGCGTTCATCTCTCCTTTCTGGTTTCTCTGTCAACTACTGACACTCCTTCTGAATTCCAGAACCTGGCTCTGACACCACTCTGTTGGAAAAGAAATGCGGAAACCTTTCCCCAAACCGAAGAGTACCTGCGAGAGGACCGAGCAATACAACGCACGAACCCAAAAACAACCACACAAAATAATCCACGCAAACACAGAGAATTTTTGACGTGGAAAACCCTTGCGGGAAAAACCACGGGACGATCGGAGTCCAACCCTGAGAAGCCTCCACTAATGGAATAGAAGAATTACACCCTCTACAAACTCCTCCCGATCCAAATCGGATCCCCACAACACTCAGAAATAAGAACAATGATTACAAGGCTACGAAGAGCGAGAACGACGAGTAGAGATTACCCGAACACGATCTCCTTCGAATAGCGACCTTCAATCCTCCGTCTTCTTCTCCGAAGTTGTAATGGCACTCTTGCCTCCTTCTCTCTCCAAGTTGTGTTACGTTGCGTTATGAATTAGGGTTGGAAAATCCCAACTTAACTCCCTAATCCCGCAGCCAACCTGGACCGTTGGATTAGATCCAGTGGTAAAAAATCACCCAAATTCCCGCATCAGCCCCGACGACACAGAGTTCGGCCAGAACTCTGTGTCGGGCATCCAGCACTTAATGCCAACATCCTGGAATGGCCAGACCGAGTTCGGCCCGAACTCGCCATGGGACCGAGTTCGGCCCGAACTCGGCAATCCCATTCCAGAACCTCCCTCTGGTCAGTAACAGCAGCAGCGACTCCGCGTCGCCTACTTCCCGAGCTTCTTCGACACACGAATGGCGCTCGTCGCACTCCGGGGTCTTCTCCACATGGGTTGGGAACCCTACCCACTCCAACACTTTCTAGATGCATTGGCCAAATTGAACAAAATCGAAACCAAAAGGAAATAACCTATATTTTGGGATAATAGACATGAATTATAGGTAGCTACCTCTAGTTAAGAGTGGTAATACTATTTCTATTATAATGTAACACAACAAGGAGAAGACATGGCCAATTGAAGCATTAAAACTGTAACTGGCTCAGACATAAAATGAATTCTGTGCTAAAACTTAAGAAATGAGAACAAGAAAAAAGGAAATTTAGTCAAATTTCTTTCATAATGAATTAATTGAAATCATGAATAAACCTAAATATTATAAACATGTAGATAATATCAAATTGTTCAAAATAATTACTTAGCAAAAAGTGCAGTGACCCCCAAAATGCATGGCAATGAAGGGGCAATAACTGCCAAAAGCGCCATTCCTGTACCATAGGACAACATGACAATGTCATAACCAGATGTCCTGTGTTGATGACCTGCACGACAAATCACCTTGAATTTAGAACGTGCCAAGGGCCTCCCCAAGTTGAATTAAAAAAAAGATAAAGGAACAAACCTTTTCCAGATTCATACTCAGATGAATCATTACGAGAATCAGGGCCTCCTGCTTGACTTCTTGTCCTTCCCCACTGATAGACCAACTGGAGCTAACACCCAAATACTATGAAAAATGTTGTAAATGTCCACTCGTACATTAGCATCAAACCTATCCTTGGCATCACTTGGCGGGGGACAATCATAAATGCAAGAGCGAGGGACAATATGGCAGCAATAAAGCAGAAGAAGATGGAGACCGCACCCAAATAAATAGGTAGCCTAGTAGTTGTGCCAATCATGAACTGTCAAAACAAAGAGCAAAGAGTTTGATCATGCCGAATAATAACAGCTTGAATAACAAAGAGGTACGAAAACAAGTGCCAGAACAATCACCCAAGTTCTATGTGTGTATGATTTAAAAAACTAGCATATAATTTAGAAATATAGAAGTTAAACTCAGTTTAACAACCATGAAAGCAAGGTTTGCAGTATCGACCGTTGTTGATGCTGATCGGCCATATTGTATCAATTTTGGCATGTTTGATCTGATAGATAGATGTTAGGGATATCTTTACCGGCCATTTCAGCAAAGAAAAAGTTTTAAAAGAAATATTTTTTTAAAGGTAATGTTGACACAATGATTTGATGGATCGTACCACAAAGCAAGATTGCTATAGCGCGTCGCTAAGATTCCTTACAAATACACTGTAACCATCACCATTCGTCGAAGTTGTATATCTCTAAATATACATCATTCATCCATCTTAACATTAGTCCAACTATAACTATCTATCATGGTTGTACTTTGTCAAAAAGACAAGTAAATAAACAACTACATTTATTGTGGGTGAAGAGGTCCAACTAGAACTATTTCCTTAGCGGTGAAGATTCAGCTATTATTTAGATCCATAAGAGTCTGAAACTGGTTTCGTAATCATAGTTACTTCTTTGGCCTTATAATTCAGGGATCATAACATTGGAAGGCTTTTAAAAGGGAAAATGCATCATAATCCACATAAGGGAAAATTCGTCAACTTTTGAACATCTCAAGAAGAGAAGCATATATTATGCTGTTAAAATGATGTACCCTCATTTGGTATTGTTGTAAACTTGTATCTCATAGAATCAAGGAGTCCAATCCCTTTCTCCACACATTAATTAGTAGTAAAAAGTATCCAGAGTCCAAAGGTAACAACAGCCAACTGCTGTAGATTGAATTTCTATTATCATAAGAAGCAAAAAAGGAAACATGTATTCCTTTTCTCATGATCTCCAAGTAACTTAAATGAAAATAATTAGAACCATACTACCTGCTATGTGGGTATTCCTTGTCTAGAACTTTAAAATAATAGATTTTATTAAGGGAAATGTCCACAGATTTTGCTAACCAATTTCGAGCAAATGTTGACCAAAAAATTGGTAAATAATCTAGGACAAAATAACATGCATCCATGTAAACTGTGTAGAACACTCATATTTCAAGCAAAATTTTGAGTAAAGTGTAAAACACTCAAATCCCAAGCAAATAATCTAGGAAAAAATTATATGCAGCCGTATAAACAGTGTAAAACACTCAAATTTTAAGCAAAATTTGAGTAAACAGTGTAAAACCCTCAAATTTCAAGCAAATAATCTTGGACAAAATTACATGCAGCCATGTAAACAATGTGAAACACTCAAATTTTAAGCAAAACTTGAGTAAACAGTATAAAACCCTTAAATTTTAAACAAATAATCTAGGACAAAATTACATGCAGCCATGTAAACAGTGTAAAACACTCAAATTTAAAGGAAAAATTGAGTAAACAGTGTAAATAGTATAAACCACTCAAATTCTATGCAAATAATCTAGGACAAAATAACATGCATCCAAAAATTAGGGTAAAGACAAACATTTTTGTAAAAAATTCTAAAGATTGGAGAAAATATACTAAGCAGCAGCAATGAAGCACCTAGGGTTGAAAGGTCGGACGGAGAGAGAGAGAGCAATGGTCGGAGAGAGAGAGAGCAGCAACACTGGAGCACCAGGTCGGAACAATGGTCGGAGAGAAAAAGCGCAGCAACACTGGAGCACCTAGGTCGGAGAGAGAGAGAGAGAGAGAGAGAGAGCAGGATCGCCCATTTTTTGATCGAAAAAAGAGATGGAGAGAAATTTTTTTAGGTTGCTTGATATTGAGAAGTGTGTTCTCATCGAATAAGTTCTGTATATTTTGGGATGGACGGTCTGGATTAATCCATCCGATCGAACGGTTGAGATGGAAACATGTGAAAATTAAGTTTCCCCCATAAAATTTGGTAGTTAGCCGCCAAATGTGTGACATTTCCGCCGATCTATTTGGGACGGGAATGTCTATTATTTGGATCAAATTTTTTATTAGTCCCAAATAGTGATCCATTTTCATAATTTGTCCCAAAAAATGCAACTTTTTTGTTACTAAAAATATAGCCGTCCCTAGAACTATACTTTTAGGACTTTTTAGACTAGTGTTCCTTATAGTGTCGTCCCAAAAAGACACTTTTTTTGTAGTTATACCTGCGATGAGAATAAGATGATAGTTTCCAGCAACCTCGAGCAGTCCGTGATCCTATGGTCTTCTGCACGTATTCCTTTCCTCGAATTGGACGTCGTATGGGCGACGATGTCCCAAACTTTTTTCCCTTGGTTGTCCTCCTTTCTCTCCTCTTGTGATGAACGAATTAGAGAAAGAGCATCTTGTCCTTGTGCAACAGTTGCACAAGAATATAGCTACCCGTTAGAATAAGTCAATTGGATCACAACATGGTCCAATACTCCACCCTTGAATTAACATACCATCCCCCCAACCAAACAAGGATAGGAGATGACACCCTAATGCATGATGAAGTATCTTTCCATATTATAAATTCGATGTAGTTTTCGGACCACAACAAGGTTCCGTATTTTATCATTGAAGTAGTGAACCACACCTACAACCAAACAAAGACAAGGTGCGACACACTAGTTCGCAACAAATACTGTTCCAAACAATCTGGTATAAGTACACAATCAAAAGTACATATAACTAAACGGATAGAGTTGCCTACTAGGTGTAAATGCATCTTAGAACAATACTCATGCAAGGGCAGATCGACTGACCATGACTGACCACTAGTATATGGGTAGCACTCAAGCGAGTTGCTAGCACAATACACGGGCAACACTCCGAAGAGTCACTAGCAGATACACAGGTAGTGCCCAAATGAGTCACTAGCAAGACCGACACGACTCAACACAATATTGCCCAAACGTATAGTATATGTCCTCCCTGCCCAATGCTCTTACCATGTTGTATCCATAACATGTTACACTAATGACTACTAAGTCCTCTAGTCATGCATATTCAAACAGCAGTTACACCCTATCGTATGGCCTGTACGTACCGATGGCCAATCAATATGCAAGTCCGAATCTATATGCGCCTCACGATTTCGTGGCATACATGTGTCAAGGCCTATGAATGCAACATAATAATAGGGTGGTCTCTTAATCTGGGTTTTTAATGCATAAAATAAACAAAGAAGTAATAAAGACATAATTTAACAGTAATTGCATCTAAACATGATTTAAAAGAACAATTTTTATTACAAAAAAATAAATAATAAATAAAAGTATGCAATAAGGTGAGCTAAATTAAATAAACAGCAATAGCAAGGTATCTTGCCTAGTGGTGACGCCTGGTGTGGTGCGATGATCATGATGGCATAAAATTGACTTTGGTGTTAAAACTTCACAAGATAGCCTCTGATGATGGCACATGCTGTTCTATCGAATCCATAACTGTCTAGTTTGTTAGGGTCGACATAAGGAAGTCCAGTTTCGCAAGAGAATAGAAAATACGATCAGCCGTGGTCAATTGATAATCGATAGAATTTGTGTAAATGGATATATATACTATTTTTAGAATAATATTTATAATACTTAAAAACTATTTTATTACTCAAAAATATTTTAGATAAATACATACTTGAAAATTTTAATAAATTTTAAAACTACATTTTATTAAGCAAAATATTTTAAATAACTTGGTAGAATGTAGAAAATATTAAAAAAAACTCTAATGTTGTTAATTAAAATTCTTAGGTCAGAAATATATATATATATATATATATATATATATATATATATATATATATATATATAAATTATTTAATATACATATATATTTATTATATATATTAAATAATTAAGAAAAAAAATATATATATTAAATAAATATATATATATATATATTAAATAATTAAATATATATATATATTAAATAATTAAGAAAACTACCATAATAATTTATTTATGGCTTCTAGAGCCTAGTAGATGTAGTTCCCAAGCCCATTGCGATGTTTTTGTTACAAAAATAGTTTTATAAAATATACAAAATATTATTATATATGTATTTACTACAAGTAACAATACTTTATAATACAAAATATATACATAGTATAATACTAAGATAAATATCAATTAATTAATACTTTATGGATAAAACACAAACACACAAAAAGAAAGAAAAGAAACGACAAAAAATAGTAAAAATAAAAGTAACAAAAACCAAAAGTTGTTATAGTTGTTCTCTTATTTTGAGGGAAGGAGAGATAGAGAGAGAGAGAGAGAGCGTGGAGGTGGGGAAGAAGAGGGAGGAGGAGAACCGGAGGTAGGTGTCACGACCCGCACCCGGTTTTCGAATGCGAGCTCGTGAGCAAGCCAGGTACGTATCGAGCGAACTCCAGTCCCGACTCGAGTACGTATAAGCTGTCAAGGTCATGGTATCATAGCTAATATGGTAATCTGTAGTGTATCTCAATCCATGAGAATATATAAGACAAGAATGAACAAGTATGGGTCGTGGTCTGCAGCCCACTAGCATATATGTCCGATAAGACTCTAAAGAAAATAACAAGAGTCTAAAACTGAACCAAGAAACAGGATATCTCATGATAAGGTATAAAAGCATGAACGGATAATAAACAGAATAACGATACCTGAATCCCGCAAGCGTATCATCGCATCCGAACCCACAAGATTTGCAAATCATCCGTAATCCAGAACTACTAGCTAACTCCATGCAATCACTAAACCTGAAGAGATCATCAGGTCCTCAGGGGACATAACAAGATACATAAAAAAATGCCTATCTAGCAATTTATCATACAATAAAAAAAATACTAGAAATAAAAGGAAAAAGACCAATCAATTACGAAAATACGACTATATGCGACTGGAAGAACTACTACGCATAAACGAACTGCTGGAAGAGAACAAGAGAACACGACGATACGATGTCAACGAATAATCAATCAAATACTCAAACCCTTGCCCCTAGTGTGGACTCACAGGTTTGAACAACTACTAACCCTCGCCCCTAGTGTGGACTCGCAGGTTAGCTTTAAGAAAACACCCTCGCCCCTAGTGTGGACTCGCAAGTGCGGAATAGATAACTACTAACCCTCATCCCTAGTGTGGACTCGCAGGCTAGCATCACCCTCGTCCCTAGTGTAGACTCGCAGGTGTGGAACAGATAGCTACTAACCCTCGTTCCTAGTGTAGACTCGTAGGCTATCATCACCCTCGTCCCTAGTATGGACTCACAGGTGTGGAACAGATAACTACTAATCCTTGTCCCTAGTGTGGACTCGCAGGCTAGCTTAACTACTAACCCTCGTCCCTGGTGTGGACTCGCAGGTTAGCTTCAAGAATTTTAAGGTACAAAAGTTCCGTTATGACTCATTCATCCTATGACACGATGTGACTCAGTCCAAGTACAAGTGATGACACGACACGACCCAAATCACGATACACGAGAGAACCAATCCAATATGAACTACAAAATTAACTATGAACAGGAACTGTAAATATATATATCCAATATGAACTACAAAATTAACTATGAATAGGAACTGTAAATACATATATCCAATATGAACTACAAAATTAACTATGAACATGAACTATAAATACATATATCCAATATGAACTTCGAGCCAACTATAAACAAGGACTATATATATACTAACATACACGATGTACAAATCTCATGTCAATAATCAACTTGTAAAACTGTATAATAATATAAATATGCATGTAAATAAACTATAGAGGGAGGCAAGGTATCTCGCCTGGAGGTTACATGGAGAACCAATAATATATCGCCAATCCACAAGTCAGAAGGTCCAAGTCTTACAACTGTCTCTGAAAGCTGAAAACAGGCATTGCCAACATTCTCAGAATAGTCAAATTAGCTAAGATTGCCTGTCCTTAAGTCCAATTCTGGACACAGGGGTAAAACGGTAATTTTGGGCCAAAATGGTGTCCGCCGTTGGAACGCCTGCACCAAAAAGCGTGCCAGAGTCAATGGTCTTTAAAGTCATCAAACTACATGTCTACAAATTCATTATAATGGTACGAACCCAACGGTATGTTCAGTTTTGGATTCCGGTGGGCCGTGTACAAAATCACCCGTTGATTCGGATCGTGGGGCCCGCAAAACGGCGATCCAATCAACTGTCTCAGAATCGGACCAAACTTGGCATACAGGACCAAAAAATGATACAGTCCTGCTGGCATAAGTTTCGTCTCGATCTGACGAACGTGCACAAAGTAATTGAGAAATTTGCACAGAGGCCGATACGGTGAATTTTGACGGATACGCATCAAATTCGTCGCACACACGCAACCAATTTGAATTCTGTCAAATCCCACACATCCACGAAGCCGATACGCACCTTTCTATGTCTTCTATTCGTAACCACGTGGCCCGAATTGGCGGGACGCACGTCGTATCGGACAAATTTTCTAGTTTTCGAAACATGTTTTTCATGATTTTTAATCCGATTTCTACTACTGTCTAATCCACGATAAATAAAACTAATAATGAGGTTTTCTTCGCGGTTAGGTTGTCTCAATATCTTTCAATTAGTTTTTTAAATCGCTCACTGGTTCGACCGAATCGGCCTTCCAATATAGGGTCGGGGCTGCGTGTGTGTAGTTTTTAAAATAGGGTTTTGTCGATGTTTGTATCGATTTATCACAGAGTTTTGATCTGTTTTAAAAAATAAAAGATGGCATGAATAGTCGTATAGTTGGTCTTCGTACCTGAGAAGACGGAACGCAAAACGGTAGAGCGTGTGACGCGGGAGTCAGGCGCGAAGTCGGGGTCGGGCAACGTGGCTGCTGGTGTGGTGCCCGTGCGCTCTGGCGTGTTCGGTCGGCCAGTGGTGGCCCAGGGCGGCTCTGCGGTGGCACGGTCGTCGGGGGGGGGGGGGTCGCCGGGACATGGTGGTGAGGTGGCCAGGGTGGCGCAGCGTTAGGGTTTTCCGAGTTTGCTCCAGATCTCTCTCGCTCTGTTACGTTTTAATACGCGCGAATGGGGCTCGGCTGGATACTGTGACCGGGCCAGGAAGGTATTGGGCTGGGCTGGACCATTGGGTTATGCACTGTGCGCCGGGCTGGGTTTGCCGAGCTTGGCCTGGGCTGCTTGTTTCTTTCTTTATTCCTTTTCCTTTTTCTTTTTCTATTTAGCAACTACTAATATATAAATACATTCATATATATATACACATATATGTATGCATACTACTATATACGTTTATATATATACACATATATTATGCATACTACTATATACGTTTATATATATACACATACTTACCTATATAATATATTTACACATATACGCATATATAATATATTTTATATATATACATACACATACATAAATACCATAAATACAAATACGAGAAATAAATATTAAGTAATATCAATATTGAAATCCAATTCTTAATTTATATACCAAAATTCACATGAATAAAATACAGTGACATTATATTTATATATAAAGCCTAATTTTCATATTTTATAAATATACTTATATATATATATATATATATATATATATATATATATATATATATATATATATATATATATATATATATATATATATATATATATATATATATATATATATATATATAAAATATATATATACATATATATATATATATATATATATATATATATATATATATAAAAAAAAAAAAAAAAAAAAAAAAAAAAAAAATATATATATATATATATATATATATATATATAACTTAGATAAAAAATATATATATATATATATATATATATATATATATATATATATATATAACTTAGATAAATCCCACAAAGTCCAAAATATTTGTTAAAGCAATTTATTTACTATATTATCAAACAAATACTATTTATAGCAAGCACAATAATATGTATATATATATATATATATATATATATATATATATATATATATATAATATATATATATATATATATATATATTTATATATATATATATATATATATATATATATATATATTTATATATATATAAATATATATATATAATATATATATATATATATATATATATATATATATATATATATATATATATATATATATATATATATATATATATATATATATATATAACAATCATTTTCAAATTGCTTTCTAAATCACTAAAGTAAAATGCTAATATAACATACCTCTATATGGTCGTCCCTGAACATAATACCCGACTACGTGGGCTTGGGCTCAGTTCGGGTCCAGTTTGACTAGTTTGGTACGACTGGGTCACGTAGACGTCAAATAATATTAATAATGAATAATTAAACTATTTATAATGGTCATGTCACAACTTGGCCTGGTTTTTCTAGTTAGGACATCACTATGGCTCGGTCTTTCCTATCAGGGCTAATACACTAGTCAAGGCACGCCACTTGCACTATCCGTGCCATGATTTCTAGTCACCTTATACTCGAATTCTTAACCATGACTAAAATCATCTACCGTAATAATTAACTACTTAATTATTTATAAATTCTAAAATCACCCTTTAACTCAAATAAATATATAAAAAATATTTCAAAAATTCCTGGAAGGGAGGCTACAAATCTACCCACCTTAAAATAATTTTGTCCTCTAAATTATAATTCATAGCTATTCCTTAAAAATCAAAGTCTAGTATTACCTTAATCTCCTCAAATTTAATTTCAAAAATATTTTATATCCTCCTCCTAGCCATTTTGTAACTCCGAATACTTGACGACTTCTATCCACCTTTGGTCACGCTACTCCTCAAAACACGGTCACTAAAATCTTATAATCTTCTAACTAGTTGCTAACAATTCTACTGACAGATATCTAGGCATATGACAACTATAATCCCTCATATCTATAAATAACCAAAACTCAATAATCATGCAATATTATACTATAATTTAAGAATTTCTAATGAATTCTAGACATCACGATCATTCATCACCCCGAAATAGGAAGGGACGAGTATCAATGATACAAGAAGGCAAAGGAAAATAATCGAGAACGAATACGAAGTTTCAATGACGGTAGAGAAATTTCTAAGAGAATTTTCAAGGCAGAGTGGATTGATATTTCTAAAGTTTAGTCATAGTCGCAGGCTCATACCAGTACAGTTATGTAACCGGTACAATATGCTCTGACCTGCATAGGCCACCACAAAAACTTGTCATGACCCACACCCGATTTTCAGACGCGAGCTCGTGAGCAAGCCAGCTACGTATCGAGCGGACTCCAGCCCGACTCGAGTATGTATAAGCTGTCAAGGTCATGGTATCATGGCTAATATGGTAATCTATAGTGTATCTCAATCCACGAGAATATATAAGACAAGAATGAACAAGTATGGGTCGTGGTCTGCAGTCCACTAGCATATATGTCCGACAAGACTCTAAAGAAAAAGAGTCTAAAACTGAACCAAGAAACAAGATATCTCATGATAAGGTATGAAAGCATGAACGGATAATAAACACAATAACGATACCTGAATCCTGCAAGGGTATCATCGCATTCCGAACCCACAAGATTCGCGAATCATCCGCCATCCAGAACTACTAGCTAACTCCATGTAATTACTAAACTTGAAGAGATCATCAGGTCCTCAGGGGACATAACAAGATACATAAAAATATGCCTATCTAGCAGTTTATCATGCAATAAAGAAAATACTAAAAATAAATGAGAAAAGACCAATCAATCACGAAAACACGACTATACGCGACTGGAAGAACCACTACGCATAAACGAACTGCTGGAAGAGAACAAAAGAACACGAAGATACGATGTCAACGGATAATCAATCAAATACTCAAACCCTCGCCCCTAGTGTGGACTCGCAGGTTTGAACAACTACTAACCTTCGCCCCTAGTGTGGACTCGCAGGTTAGCTTCAAGAAAACACCCTCGCCCCTAGTGTGGACTCGCAGGTGCGAAATAGATAACTACTAACCCTCGTCCCTAGTGTGGACTCGCATGCTAGCATCACCCTCGTCCCTAGTATGGACTCGCAGGTGTGGAACAGATAACTACTAACCCTCATCCCTAGTGTGGACTCGCAGGCTAGCATCACCCTCGTCCCTAGTGTGAACTCGCAGGTGTGGAACAGATAACTACTAACCCTCGTCCCTAGTATGGACTCGCAGGCTAGCTTAACTACTAACCCTCGCCCCTGGTGTGGACTCGCAGGTTAGCTTCAAGAATTTTATGGTACAGCAGTTCCGTTATGACTCATTCATCCTATGATACGATACGACTCAGTCCAAGTACAAGTGATGACACGACACGACCTAAATCACGATACACGAGAGAATCAATCCAATATGAACTACAAAATTAACTATGAACAAGAATTGTAAATACATATATCCAATATGAACTACAAAATTAACTATAAACAGAAACTATAAATACATATATCCAATATGAACTACAAAATTAACTATGTACAGGAACTATAAATACATATATCCAATATAAACTTCAAGCCAACTATAAACAAGGACTATATACACTAGCATGCACGACGTACAAATCTTATGTCAATAATCAACGAAAAAAATTGTATAATAATATAAATATGCATGTAAATAAACTGTAGAGGGAGGCAAGGTATCTTGCCTAGAGGTTACACGGAGAGCCAACAATATATCGCCAATCCACAAGTCAGAAGGTCTAAGTCTCACAACCGTCTCCGAAAGCTGAAACAGACATTGCCAACATTCTCAGAATAGTCAAATTAGCTAGGATTGCCTGTCCTTAAGTCCAATTCTGGACACAGGGGTAAAACGATAATTTTGGGCCAAAACGGTGTCCGCTGTTGGATCCACTTTGTACCGAAAAGTATGCCAGAGTCAATGGTCTCTAAAGTCATCAAACTACGTGTCTACAAATTCGTTTTCATAGTACAAATCCAATGGTATGTCCAGTTTTAGATTTCGGTGGACTGTGCACAAAATTGCCCATTGATTCGGATCATGGGACCCGCAAAACGGCGATCCAATCAACTGTCTCAAAATCGGACCAAACTTGGCATACAGGACCAAAAAAATGATACGGTCCTGCTGGCGCAAGTTTCGTCTCGATCTGACGAACGTACACAAAGTAATTGAGAAATTTGTACAGAGGCCGATACGGTAAATTTTGACGGATACGCATCAAATTCGTCGCGCACACACAACCAATTTGAATTCCGTCAAAGCCCACACGTCCACGAAGCCGATACACACCTTTTATGTCTTCGGTTCGCGACCACGTGGCCCAGATTGGCGGGACGCACGTCGTATCGGACAA
>JANAVB010026199.1:13804579-14267079 GCA_029216955.1 Iris pallida
GGAGGTGGTATTGGTAGTTGTCGATGGTAGCTGCAACCGTGGAGAGGATGATAGAGCGGGAGCTGTTGTCGTCGTGGAGAGGATGATGGGTTGTTATGGAGGTCGAGGTATCCAGGCGGTGGTGACAGGATGAAGGGGCGAGGAGATGAGTGACAGTAGTGATGTTGGTATGTAGTCGGGTGACGACGGAGATGGGCGGAGATGGGGGTTGAAAGTGATGGTTGTCGTGTTGGGGGCTCTTTGGTGGTAGTGATGGTGGTGGTGGTCGTCAGATTGGTGGCGGGTTGCTGTGTGTTACTACAGAGGTGCTGCTGTTGGTGGTTGCCATGGCCAGGAATGACATATGGTGGACGGAGAGCTCCGACGAAGGTTTAGGGTTAGATTTAGGGCTTCAGATTGTGTTTATGGGTCGGACACAAAAAAGTTGTGTATTGGGATCGTGTCCGGCATATCGGACACGAAGGAGATGGATTTGGATGTATATGTAAAAATGTGATATACTAGACACCCGGGGTCGGACCAGAGACCGTCACGGCTGACAGTGGAAAAGTTGGACAGAAACATGATGCACGACACGATGGTGGAGATTTTTGGATTGTGGAATTTTTTTAGGAAAAAAGAACAGGGGACTTCTACTTATATAGGAGGTGAAAGTCCCAGTTAGATAAGGACTAGTAATGGTTTAAACCCCCTACTGGATAAATTCATCTTTTAATTTAAAACTATTTAAAATTTTAGTTCAGTAAAATCCAAGCCAAAATTAAGTCACAATAAATATTTAAACATTAAAAATACCTTTTCATAAATCAAATAATTTTACTTTTTCATAATTTAAAAATAAATCAAATAACTTTTTCAAAATCAAACTTTTTACAAGATATACATGATTTCATTTTTCATGTGCCTCGCATGCAAATAAATTATTCACATAATTACTATTTTCAAAATTGGTACCTATATGTATAGTAAATAAAAAAGCTTTTATATAAGAATAAAATAAAATTTTTTTGGGCAAATCTAGTGTGACGGATTTTATATATTCAAATAAATAAAAATATTTACCTTATATTATATGGAACCATAATTTTTATCTTCTACATTTATAAAAATAAATAAATAAACTGTTTTATAAAATAGTTAAGGTACTTCGTATATACGTATTGATACTCGATGTATAATACCAAAATAAAATAAATACCAAAATAAAAAAAACTATAGTGAAACTTTAGAGGGTTTACATCCTACCCAACTTACAAGAATTTCGTCCTCGAAATCAAGAAATAACTAAGGTAGGTAGGTTTGAGAAGGTAGAAAGATTTTTCGATAAGAAAACACGACGTTGGGGAAGGAAATGACGTACAACGAAATATGTAATTTAGAAAATCGTGATTTAGATAACTAGGAAAACAAAATCACGGATATGGTTTAGAAGATATCCCATGACAACCTATTCTACCATCGAACTATAAATGCTTAAACTCAAAAAGGTAAGAATTTTCCTATATCAAAGTTTAATCAATAATCCAAATTAAATTTCTCCTTTGATACCGTTATAACTCTCAAGTTTGTGTTTTTAACAAAATCGTCGGTGTAATTCCATATTCCACTCTTCTTCTAATTTATTATTTCTCCTCAAAATTAGATTCCATAAAATTCTAAATTCTTCAAAATGTTAAAAATCCTTAAAAAATTAAAACTCAATAAATCTTCAATCGATTTAGTCGTAAGCAAAAATCGAGCTCACCGTAGTAGGAAATTCGTACTCGTCAACCAACATGAGAGTTTAAAATTTTCATCTTCAACTTTCGTGTATCCTCGAAAGCTAATAACATCAAAACATATTATTTTATCATCACAAGAATTTTCCTAAATATTTTATTTACTAGTTTCTTTCTCAAAATCCAATATGCAACTCAATCTTATATGCCTTCTTTCACAAAATCATCCTATCCAACTATATCATAATATTCTCTTTGGGGTGTTCTAATCTAGCTCCGTATAACTGAAGGTTGTCATGATTTGTTCTGATCTTCGCACAAGGGAAACATTTAAGAATCAAGGTTGCTCAAATCACGAAAGCGTTTTATGGGCGAATCATTTTGAGAAAAATAATTTAAATAATGCTGGATTCAAAGATCACGGTAAGGATTTGGGTAGTGAATAAGGGTTGCTACTTAGCATAAGAAATACAAAGATTAAGGGTTAAGAAATTAAGAAAAATAATTAGAGATCAAGGGTAAATGGTTCCTTAAAGAGAAGATTGTATGATAGTCGTTTAGGTTGGAGGTATGATTAAGGGTATGATTCTAATCATTCTTATGTTTCAAATGATTAGAAGGTTATGATAATAGATATAGGGTCAAAGAAAAGGACGAGTAACTCAAGACAAGGTTGTTGATTGCTAGCTGCACTCGTGTATATACAACTTTCTTAGCCATAGGTGATAGGGCAACTAAGGGAATACTCTGCGTCTATCTATCAAGTATGAGCGTTTGTCTTTCTGAAATAGATGAAGAAGAAAACAATAAAGAGTTCAAGGATGATGTGATCGAATACGAATACGGGGTTCAAAGTCGATGGAATAGTTTAAAGAGAGTTGTCAATACAGTTGCGGATGAGATTCTAGAGGGCAAGTATATTTGTCTAATAAGCTAAGTCAACCATATCTCAATCTACGTAGAATAGTCATATGAAGTGAGAACCAAGTGCACTATGGTTGATTAGACCATAACACAACAAATCTAATTAGACAATATGTTAGTGGGTGCCCCCAATAAATATACGTCCTGAACAAGCTCGGTAAAAGAATAAGCTTGCAAAACTAGGCTATAGTAGCAATTGGTCAAGACTGTAAAATATAAGTACGTGAGATTACGATTGAAAGAAAGTATAAATAGTTCAAGTTCCTTAAATATCTAAGACTCGTCCGGTGTTTGTGTCTCTGTAGTTGTCCTACTGTCTTCTTGTCTAAGGCTTTGGCCGACCAAATAGGTTAGGGACCTCTAAACTTTGTAGTCTAGGTAAACCTATTGGTATCCACTTTAATAGATCATAAGGACAAAGAGAATGCTAGGTTGTGAGACATTCTATCCAACTTATATGTCTTGCTCCAATCCCAAAATCCATAAGGACTAGAACACGTGGCATGACAGCAGACACATTCCATAGGTATATCCAATTTAATGGACCTAATGGAAAGAATCTTAAGCTGTAAAATAATCACATGGCAAGCACATAAACTATACTCATCCACAGAAACAAGAATCATAGAATAGTAACAAGGCATATCGTGCTGAATAAAGGAACTAGAATAATGTCAAATAGGAATATAAAAGTCACATGGAAAACCCATGGATACAAGTCTCAGCAAAATAAATGATCAATACAAGTCTCAGATGAAAAATGTCAAAGTAGTCACTACAAGTCCTCAGCTCTGACATAAACTAAAGTAAAGTAAAAATAGCAATCCGCGAAGAACTACTTCGGATCCTAGATTCTAATCCTATATGCAGGCTTGCTTGGTATAGTCATATAACCAAGCATGGATAAAGTTACGACAATAAGTCACGAAACACGGAAACCAAGCATGATGATCATGAGCAATATGACAAAACATGAAACATGATATTATGACGGAAAATCCATATGCCACTAATCTGTATAACGAGCGTGTCAAAAATCAAGTATAATCATCACTAATCATGCAATTATAGTAATTAAAAATATTAGAAACAAACAAGAAATATACTCATTTGGGGTCCTTAGTTGGTGGAATAGATAATATTCTAGAATAGTCCAATTGGCTAGGGTCGATGCGAAGAAATCCGAATTTGGCAATGAAGGTAGGAATACGATTAGTCATAATCAAAATTAGTCTAGGAGGAAATTTGTTTCAAAATAAAATTCTCATTTAGGAAAAAATGTATATTTGTATTTAGAAATACTTATAAATTATTTTAGAAATTAGATAGAAGCATAATAGGTATATAAAACTCTTTTAGGAAAATATTTATTTTGTAGTACTTATATAAAACTTTATTTAATATATAATTTTAGAAATATTATTAAAACAAAACCCCAAATAATAAATGTTTGGTTTACAACAATTTATTACGTGAAAACTATTGGGCTTGGACCCAATATACTTATTTTAGGAGCCCAAAAAACATATAAAGCCCATATGATTGAATTTACAAAATAAGACTCAAATAATAATGATATTTAGTAACCATAATATTAATAAATAATAATACTAGTAGTACATAACAATATTTATAGCAATGTAATACGTACCTATACACAATTTTACTAAGGCCCAAAACAACCCTTTTTAGCTAGATGAAATACTTTTGAACTTTAGTAATAATAAAGCCCCAAAAGTAATACAATTTCTAAGTTAAAACCCTCAGGTCGAAGCCTAATTGGCCAAGCCCAAAATCAACTTTTTAAATCCAAATCCTTTAATCCAGCTCCTATTCCTAAATCAGAAAAGAGAAAACATTTGGTGAAGGATGTCAGGCCCCGACTCGCCGAATCGGTCGCCATCGCCTTGACTCGATATAAATCGATCCCTACGGGTCGGGACGTGATGCCGTGTAAGTCTTTAATGGACTTGCACAAGGCAAGGATATGCAAGTGGAAATTCCTTTTAACTCGACGCGTTGAAATTAAATAGTGCAGAGAGTTGAAGACATAGCATAGGAAGAAATTTAGCTTTTTATTCATAAGCTTGCAAAGTATGTACAAGGTCATTTTTACATTACATATGCCGTTGCGGCTACATCTTTGAAACACAAAAGAAAAACTCTCGACAAGCTTGTCCTGAAATAATTCTTGTCGTTCCATACATTTACGCCCCTTTATACATTTTGAACAAAGCCTTCGATCTGAGTTGGGCTTCAAAATACTTCAAAATAGGAGAGCTTCGTGCTGTCTCCCGTTCTTCACCTTCAGGTCTAGTCTCGAGCTCCCGCAGCACGCTCGTTACCTGGGAGTTGGGGGTTAGCACACTTGCTAGTGGATGGGACGAACCCACTCGTCTAAACCGACACTGCTTATTAAGGATTCTAGCATACGAAGTGATCTTTCTATTTAGAACTATATGAATTACAGTTCATATCGAAGGCACATTTTAAACGATAACACATAACCAATTTAAAGGCATTCTTACCACGCCCGTGCTCCTTTCCTGCACAAAATATATATAATACTTACCACCTGCACAAGACAATAGGTGAGCATGCAATCTATCCTATATGCGGACATTGGTGATATCGACACCATGAAGGACGATTACATAGCCTTGCGACGCGCCCTCCAGTCCAGGTAGCGAGCCTAACTGGTGGTCTCGCAATGCCTCGTGCCGAAGCACGATTTCCATAATTTTCTCCTAGGCCGATTCGGTCCCAGGGCCCCGGGTACCGTCTCGAGGAAAGCTCACCTTGTGCACAAGTCGTCCTTGACCATGCGAATGTATGAACAGTTTAATATGTATGAAGTAAATTGCATAACGTAACCATTATCAAATCACATAATCATTCCTACTCGTGCAAGGGTCCTTTTCTCCGAAACCGTACGTTCTGATTTAGCCTCCCGTAGGTACCAAATTTTCTGAGGCATGATGTACCGCCACCAAGGTTTTCATAGTTGTGTTTTGCATGGCATGAAATATATTCTATCTCTTTCTTAGAACTTTATCTTTTCTCTACTTAGTGTGAACCTATCGATTCAGAATTAACTTCTCTAGGTTGATATATTATCCCGAGCTCTTGATCTTAGTGGCAAGCATACATCCCGTTAGCATCATCGATTTGAATGTTGAACTTTAAGAATTTAGTTGGCGGGAAGGAGTAGAAAAGAAGGGGCCGAAGAACCACCCACCTAAGAAGATTGCGCTGAGAGTAGGAGAACGCTTCACGACGGTCAAGCGTCAGTTACACGAACTCCTGCAATGGCACGAGCACCGAATTAGAACCCTTTCTTCAATTATTCTTTCGAAATTCCCAAAGTTGCATTCAGAAATCGACGCGAAAGCACACTATCAAATTCACGCAACAATTCATTCAGAAAGCAAAAAAACCAATAAAACCAACGGCAGACGGGTTGCGTCTCTCTCTTTAGAATTCCTTCGCCAAGACTCCGCCTACCGCATCTAAGACTTATTCCAACAGTAGTCGATCCATTAGTTAGAACGGTACTCATATCACTCGTCGAAATCAATTTTATTGATGCTATAGTTTTTGTATACCAAACTCGTCGCCGAGTCAGACTAGCCATCTATGTTCCCGACCATGTCTAACTTGGCACGAGCCTATTACATAGTGCTTCGCCCCAACGGGAGCGGGACACTACATAATATACCACTAAGAAAAAGTTGTCCTGAAACTTAAGAAGAAGGGTCTGACCTTTGACGGCGAAAAGTGAAGGGTACTTCTCCTTCATCTCCGCCTCTAGTTCCTACGTCGACACCTCGACGGAATGGTTGCGCCAGATTACGCGAACCAAGGACATCGATCGTCTCCGCAGAATCTTTTCTTTACGGTCCAAAATTTGTATGGGCTCCTTCGAGTATGATAGATCGGCGCGTAGCTCCAACTGATCGAAACTAACCAAATGACTTGGGTCATGCACGTACTTCCGAAGTTGGGAGACATGGAAGACGTCATGCACTTCGGCCAGGGCAGGAGGTAGCGCGATCTGGTAAGCAACGGTCGCCACTCTTTCGAGGATCTCAAAGGGCCCTACGAATCTCGGACTCAGCTTGCCTTTTACCCCGAATCGTATGACGCCCCGTATCGGCGTCACCTTCAGAAACACATGGTCCCCAACCAAGAACTCTAACGGTCGTCGATGAGTATCTGCATAACTCTTTGGTCGACTCTGAGCAATACAGAGCCTATCTCGAATCATGCAGACCTTCTCGACGGCTTGTTCGACTAGTTCTGGCTCGAGCACCTGTCGTTCCCCGACTTCATCCCAGCAAATCGAAGATCGGCACTTCCTCCCGTAAAGTGCCTCGTAGGGAGCCATTTGGATGCTCGATTGATAACTGTTGTTGTATGCGAATTCCGCGAGCGGTAAGTGCGTGTCCCAACTAGTCTTCAAATCTATCGCGCACAGACGTAGCATATCCTCCAGGATCTGATTTACTCTTTTTGTCTGGCCATCGGTTTACGGGTGGTACGCGGAGCTAAGGTTCAACTTAGTGTCCAGCGCCGTCCGTAGACTCGTCCAGAAACGTGATAAGAATCGCCCGTCTCTGTCCGAAATAATTATGGCAGGTACCCCGTACAGTCTGACGATCTCGTCGAGATAAATCTGAGCTAACCGATCGACGCTCCATGATGATTTAATAGCGATAAAATGAGCGGATTTGGTCAAACGATCGACAATGACCCAAATTGCATCATTCCCCCGCGACATCTTCGGAAGGCCCATGATAAAATCCATAGAGATGTCGTTCTACTTCCATACTGGAATATCGAGGTTCTGTAGCTTCCCGCCTGGTCTTTGATGCTCGGCCTTCACCCGTTGACAAGCCATGCACTGTAAAACAAACGTTGCCACATCTTTTTTCATTTCGTGCCACTAAAAAGTCGTGCGCAGGTCTTTATACATTTTGGTACTCCCGGGGTGCAACGAGTACTTCGCATAATGGGCCTCCGTCAGAATCTCCTTTCTAAGTTCAGCATGGTCCGGCACGCATATCCTCCCCTTCATCCGCGTCATTCTGCCCTCGTCCACCACAAAGTCGGTCGCCTTTTCCGTCGAAATCGGCTCGCGCATCTTCTTCAGGAATGGGTCGTCCTCCTGTTCGGTCTTTATTTTGTTGTGCAAGCTCGAATCAAGGTACAATTGGGCCAATCGTGCTCCACGGTAACGAATTCGGAGTTCGATACCCATCTCTGCCAAGTCTCGCTGTATGTTACGGTTGATAGACAAGCATCCTGCAAACATTCTACTCAGAGCGTCCGCTACGACGTTACCCTTACCCGGCGTGTACTCGATAGTCAAATCATAGTCTTTAATGAGTTTGAGCCAACGCCGCTGCCGTAAGTTCAGGTTCCGTTGAGTGAAGATGTAGAGGCTCTTATGGTCTGTATAGATTCTGCAAGCTACACCATAAAGATAGTGCCGCCATAGCTTCAACGCGAACACAATGGCCGCTAACTCCAGATTATGCGTAGGATAATTCTTCTCGTGTTGCTTCAATTGTCTTGAAGCAAACGAAATCACCTTATCCCTTTGCATAAGCACGCATCCCAAACCCGTCCGCGATGCATCGCTAAATATTTGAAATCCTTCCGGTCCGTCTGGAAGTACAAGGATCGACGCTGAGATGAGCCGTTTCTTCAACTCTTGGAAGCTCGATTCGCCGGCGTCGTTCCACTCGAATGCGACTCCCTTCTGGATGAGGCGAGTCAGAGGCGACGCAATTTTGGCAAAATCTTTCACGAATCTACGGTAGTAGCCCGCCAAGCCGAGAAAACTTTGGATGTTGCCTGCTTAGGTAGGCCGCTTCCATTCAACTATTGCTTCAATCTTCTTTGGGTCCACCGTGACGCCTTCAGCTGAGATAACGTGCCCAAGGAACGTTATGCTGTTCATCCAGAACTCGTACTTGCTTATCTTGGCATAGAGTTGATGTTCGCACAGAGTCTGTAGCACCGTCTTCAAGTGTTCCACGTGCTCATCCTTGCTCTTCAAATATATAAGGATGTCATCGATGAATACGACGACAAATTTGTCTATGAACGGTCGGAACACCCGGTTCATTAGATCCATGAACGCGGCAGGAGCGTTGGTTAAGCCGAAGGGCATGACTAGAAATTCGTAGTGACCATATCGAGTTCGGAAGGCAGACTTCGGCACGTCCTCGGACTTGATCTTCAATTGATGGTTGCCTGAGCGAAGATCAATCTTGGAAAACACCGTCGCCCCTTGTAGCTGGTCAAACAAATCGTCTATCCTCGGTAACGGGTACTTGTTTCGTATCGTGGCTTTGTTGAGTTCCCGATAATCGATGCACAGTCGCATCGATCCATCCTTCTTCCTCACAAACAATACTGGGGCACCCCACGGGGAGACACTAGGGCGAATATATCTGCGATCTAGTAACTCTTGTAGTTGTGCTTTCAGTTCCTTCAGCTCTGCCGGCGCCATTCGATAAGGTGCTTTGGATATCGGTCGGGTGTCTGGGAAGGTGTCCATGCTGAATTCTATCTCTCGGTCCGGCGGCATCCCTGGAAACTCGTCTGGGAACACATCAGGAAATTCTGCCACAATTTTAGTCTGGACCGTGCTTACAATCTCTGTTCTCGTTTCTCAAACTGATGCTAGGTACCCACTGCACTCAGAATGCAACATATGCCTTGCCAAAATTGTCGATATCATTATTGTCGACTTTGATGCCGCTTCGTACGAATAGGAGAACTCGGTTTCGTCGGAAAGGCAGAACACAACTTTCTTCTCCGCGCACTCGATCATTGCGTGCCATGCACCCAACCAATCCATTCCGAGGATTATATCGTACTCCTTGACGTCGATGACGATAACTACCAAAGATAGATTCTTCCCTCCGATGCATATGTAACCATCCCTACAAATTTGAGTGGCAGACATATCTACTCCCGATGGAGTGCTAACGCTAAGATTCATATCTAAAAGTTGCATAGGTAGTTGATTCTCTTTTACGTAGTCGACAGATATGAAACTATACGTAGCACCCGAATTGAACAATACTCTAGTAGGCATATTTTTATAGAGTAGTATACCTGTCACGACAGTGTCGGACACATAGGCTTTGTCCCGAGTCAGTGTGTAGACTCGGCCTTGTGCCACTTGGCAATTTTGTGGGTTCACGGGCACCGCGTTTGCGCCATGGGCGGGAGATGCCCTGTTCTGGTTCTGGACGTCCCTTGGTGGATGTTGGTTCGCCCTCCCCATGCGATAAACTACTGCCTTGTGACCTAGCTGGCCACACTTGAAGCATCCCCCTCGGCAATCGACCGCCAGATGTTCCATCTTGTCGCAGCGATGGCACCGTACGCCTGGGTGAGGCCCCCGATACTCGGTCGTATTCTGGCACTTTGGCGCACCAGACCCTCCCGCGTCGTGAGGACGCTTGTTGAAGTTGTTGCTGATGCTTGATCCGCCCTTCTGCGACGCTCGACCGAAGATTCGCTCACTATCAAGGGCGGCGTTATATAATTCCCTGTACGTCTGGCATCTCTGGTTCATGACGTCCCGACGCAAATCATCATTCAGGCCTTGCTGGAAGCGCTCGTACCACGCCTCCTTGTTTGGCAGAAAGGCCCCGACAAACTTCGCAAGCTTCGCGAACTTCGTATCGTAGTCTTCAACGGACAAGTTTCCTTGCTTCAAGGACATGAATTCCTCTTCCTTCAGTCGACGAAGGGCACGAGGGACGTATTGCTCGAGGAAGGCCAGTTTGAACGTCTCCTACGAGATCTTGGCATTGGGGTTGGCCTCCTTGAGTTCTTGTTTCTTCGCCTCCCACCAGTCGTAGGCCCTCAAGTTGAGCTGCAATGCTGCGCACCCGACTTTCTTGGACCCCTTGATGTTGAGAAGAGTAAACAGGCCCTCAATCTTCACTAGCCACCCCATGACTTCGTCAGGCTCTGCTCGACCGTTGAATTCAGGCGGGTTCATTTTCTTGAACTTGGTCATCTTGAGCAGGGAGGAGGAAGACACATGTTTTATCTTTACGGGTTGTACTTCTTTCTCGGATATGACGTTCGTCAAGTTTTGTTACATCGCTATGGTGCTCACGATCTGGGTCAGGACCTCAATTTGCTTTTGTTGGGCACTGACTTGGGCCTGGATCTGTTCCTGCAGCTGTCGTTGCTGCGTCTCTGACTGGCGTTGTTGGAGTTCCACGAGGCGTAGTAGTCGCTCCATGGAATATTCGCTAGGCGTCGTGCCTTCGATACTATCCGTGCTAATCAATGTGGCGTTGATAGCAGGGATACCCAGTCTTTCCGTCATTCCTACAAAATTGAGCAAACCCGTTAGTATTCTCAAAATATCTACGGGCTTATATGTATGGAACGATTATTTCAGGCCGTATATGTCGAAAAGCATAGTTTTTTTTGAAAAATCACAACGGCATCATCTAAAAGAAAGTATTTTGAAAGGTCCGAGGTGTGAACCGTGCTCTGATACCAACTTGTCACGCCCCGACTAGCCGAATCGGTCGCCATCGCCTTGACTCGATATAAATCGATCCCCACGGGTCAGGACGTGATGCCGTGCAAGTCTTTAATGGACTTGCACAAGGCAAGGATATGCAAGTGGAAATTCTTTTTAACTCGACGCATTGAAATTAAACAGTGCAGAGAGTTGAAGACATAGCATAGGAAGAAATTTAGCTTTTCATTCATAAGCTTGCAAAGTATGTACAAGGTCATTTTTACATTACATATGCCGTTGCGGATACATCTTTGAAACACAAAAGAAAAACCCTCGACAAGCTTGTCCTGAAATAATCCTTGTCGTTCCATACATTCACGCCCCTTTATACATTTTGAACAAAGCCTTCGATCTGAGTTGGCTTCAAAATACTTCAAAATAGGAGAGCTTCGTGCCGCCTCCCGTTCTTCAGCTTCAGGTCTAGTCTCGAGCTCCTGCAGCACGCTCGTTACCTGGGGAGTTGGGGGTTAGCACACTTGCTAGTGGATGGGACGAACCCACTCGTCTAAACCGACACTGCTTATTAAGGATTCTAGCATACGAAGTGATCTTTCTCTTTAGAACTATATGAATTGCAGTTCATATCGAAGGCACATTTTAAACGATAACACATAACCAATTTAAAGGCATTCTTACCACGGCCGTGCTCCTTTCCTGCACAAAATATATATGATACTTACCACCTGCACAAGACAATATGTGAGCATGCAATCTATCCTATATGCGGTCATTGGTGATATCGACAACATGAAGGACGATTACGTAGCCTTGCGACGCGCCCTCTAGTCCAGGTAGTGAGCCTAACTGGAGGTCTCGTAATGCCTCGTGCCGAAGCACGATTTCCATAATTTCCTCCTAGGTCGATTCGATCCCAGGGCCCCGGGTACCGTCTCGAGGAAAGCTCGCCTTGTGCACAAGTCGTCCTTCACCATGCGAATGTATGAACAGTTTAATATGTATGAAGTAAATTGCATAGCGTAACCATTATCAAATCACATAATCATTCCTACTCGTGCAAGGGTCATTTTCCCTGAAACCGTACATTCTGATTTAGCCTCCCGTAGGCACTAAATTTTCTGAGGCATGATGTACCGCCACCAAGGTTTTCATAGTTGTGTTTTGCATGGCATAAAATATATTCTATCTCTTTCTTAGAACTTTATCTTTTCTCTACTTAGTGTGAACCTATCGATTCAGAGTTAACTTCTCTAGGTTGATATATTATCCCGAGCTCTTGATCTTAGTGGCAAGCATACATCCCGTTAGTATCATCGATTTGAACGTTGAACTTTAAGAATTTAGTTGGCGGGAAGGAGTAGAAAAGAAGGGGCCGAAGAACCACCCACCTAAGGAGATTGCACCGAGAGTAGGAGAACGCTTCACGACGGTCAAGCGTCAGTTACACGAACTCCTGCAATGGCACGAGCATCGAATTAGAACCCTTCCTTCAATCCTTCCTTCGAAATTCCCAAAGACGCATTCAGAAATCGATACGAAAGCACACTATCAAATCCACACAATAATTCGTTCAGAAAGCCAAGAAAACCAATAAAACCAACGGCAGACGGGTTGCGTCGCTCTCTTTAGAGTTCCTTCGCCAAGACGCCGCCTACCGCATCTAGGACTTATTCCAACAGTAGTCGATCAATTAGTTGGAACTGTACTCATATCACTTGTCCAAATTGATTTTATTGATGCCATGGTTTTTGTATACCAAACTCGTCGCCGAGTCAGACTAGCCATCTATGTTCCCGACCATGTCTAACTTAGAATGAGCCTATTACATAGTGCTTCGCCCCAACGGGAGCGGGATACTACAAAGGAGACTCACCTAACTCGGGACAACTCTGGCCAGCGAGGAGTTCCTGGCAGTGAAGAGGAAGTGGCGCCGGGCGGGTCGGGTCACCGACGTGCAATGGATATGGATGGGGTGCACGGCTCGATCATGGTGGCTCCAGGCTTGGCCCGATGGACTCTGCTCACTAGAGCATCGATGACTGCCGGCGTCGACACATGGCGGCGGAGGAGATTGGATGCGAGCTCGTGGCGACACGCGGAGGCAAAAGCCGCGCACAGGCGCGATAGTAGCGCACGGGCATCGTGGCGGTACGGCCAGGCGAGGTTAGGTTAGGGTTTCCTTTTTTTGGCTGCGGTGGCCGTAGTTATGGTGGTGGTGATCGACGATAGTGCGCTATTCATGATGCCCGTGCAGGAAAATACCCACACCCGGATGTTTGGGCACGAGTACATGGTCACGTCCACCCTACGCCGCAGTATCGACGATAGTGCGCTGTCTAGACCTCAGAATCAAATCAAGTCAAACAATACTACTATGGACTCAAATCACAGAATTGCTAAGGCAAGATACGAATAAGGAAAGATGTAACTTAATATAACCAAAATCATCCAAAGTTACAAGTCTTGAATCCACAACGGATATGTATACCAGTAAAGTTCCGGAGACAAATCCGGTCAAGCCACTAAGGAATTTAACTACAAAGTATTAAATAAAATAATAAGGAAATCCTAATAAATCCTTATAGGGATTGCCTTCTTCTTTTCTCATCATAAATATGGATTATAAGTCACATCATACCTAAAATTGTCAACGTATTCAGTCAGGATTGGAGCAAGTACTGTTATAGCTATAAAAGTACATAATGCATGTATAAATCTATCATGAGAATGTACAATAACAAATGTCGACTAGCAGGTAATGACAACATGTAATGAGAACAAGTAATAAGTGAAACTAGAAATATAAAAGTAGCGATATGGCAGTAGCAACATGAAAGCAAGTAAACTAAATGATCACGAAAATCAAGATCTAGCAAGAACAGTAATATCGTGTGACCTAGAATACAATATTCGACATGTGGGGGCTAGGCTAATCCAGCACGTCGCACGTGAAGTGTACAACTGCTATCTGTCGAATCGAATAGGAAAATGGGGTTAACCACATGCCTACTAGTGTATTTTCTACCCGACTATCTCTCATATCAAGCACAAAAAATAAGTAATCTCTAATCATGAAAAATGGATAATCACGACTCTCAAGAACGGATAATCACGATACGAATATACACATGTCACGAATATGGATAACCACAAAGTATGACGCAGATGCTCACGAAGCTATGACACGAATAACATGTATCATAGCTAGGACTCACGCAACAAACCTGGATAATCACTAGTCACGACACGTATATAACTTAATCATGAATCAAGATAAGCCGTCTATGTGCACGAATCATGGTGTCAAAACAACTAACAAAAATGATATGAAACATTCATACACGACAACATTTATAATGTAAAGGTAAATTCATAGTTGTAATGTACTTGCCTCAATTTAGTTGTAGTCGACGTGTGCGACATGAACATGCCAACACAAAATAGGTTAAGATGCTGGAGATCAGCATGATTTTTGGGATAGAGATATTGGGATCCGCAACGACCCCACAAAGAGACAAAAACATGCACAAATTAGCCATGCACAATGATAAAAGGGTTTCAGCTAAGAGGATAGTTGATTTGATTTCAACACTCCTATACTACGAGTATATACTTCAAAACCCCCTTTTCAAATATACTTATAGATATATTATTTGAAAGTACTTATTTATAAACTCAATTTATATATAACTCTTATTTTAAAAGTATAAAAAGCCTATTATTGCTATAAGCCCACATGATTCATTAATAAGGACCAATAACAATTATTAAAGTCCAAAATAATTTCTAATTTAAATAATAAAAGATTTAAAGGCTCAAACTATTAAAATCTAAACTTTATTTTGAAAACCCAATATTTGGCCCAAAAGATTCATTAACCAAATAACTATAAAAGCCTAACTTCATAATCTAAAAGCCCACCTATTATTCATGAAAATCAACTTATTAGATTTATATAGCTAAATGGGTTGGAGCCCATATTTTTTTTATATGAGGCCCTAATTAAATATATATTCATCTATATCCAATGGCTTAAGGCCCTAAAGCCCATCATTCATTATAAAAAAAACCCAAAAAGGATTTTATAAACCCAAAACCCATTAAGAGCCCAATAAACTACAGCCCAAAACGTCACAAGTCAAATGTTATTCTTCAACTAATAAAATCAATAAATAGACTGAAACAACAGCTCATAGAGAGAGAGAGAGAGATTAAGAAAGTGTGAGAGAGAAGAACTAAGGGAGAGATCGAGAGGGGAACTGAGGGAAAATGCTCATCGTTGCTGGCTAGCGACCACCGACTTGGGGGGGGCGACAGAGGAATGACGCTCGCACAGAGGCGCACGGGGTCGACGTTGTTATCGGTGCAGCTGGCAGCGCAGCTCACGCTGGCGCGAAGCTCGAACGGTTGTCGATGGATGACTTGGCAGCCTGGCGGTATGGGGTTGGGGTCATGCTGGGCATGACCACGGTGGCAAAGAATTCCTGCCGGTGTTGATCTGGTGGGCGCACGACTGGAGGTGCTGATCGGGGTAGATCGTGGTAGTGGAGGTGCTGGCGGCCGGTGTTACGGTCGCCGAAATCTGAGGGGTAGAGGTCGTGGGCTGTGGGCCGTGGCGAGGCCGGATCTATGACAAACGGTAGGGGCTCTACGGTGGCGACCTGAGGCTTGGGTTAGGGTTTTTTTTCTTTTGTTTTTTTCTAAATTTTTGTCGTGTCGGGGATTTCTGTGTCAGATTGAGATGTGTCCGATGTTTGCCAAGGAAATAGCATTTGTGGTTGTATTGCTGAATGCAAAATAGGATGGATATGGATACGGACACACCGGTCCGAACACGACTGACACGATGATGGTGGTGGTGGGCACGAACACCAGGACACAGAATTATTATATTGGCAATGATGTTGTGATATCGGTGGCGTCGGTGGTGATGGACTGTCGGTGGTGATGGACTGTAGTTGTGGTGGAGATGGACGGAGGCTAGGGTCGGGTGGACGACGCTGGTGGAGTTGCACGGAGGCTAAGAATTTTGCGGGAATGATGGAATTGGTGTATCGTTTGCGATGGATTTTGTTTGGAGCGGTGATGGATATGAGAGACTAGAGAGACGGGTGAGAGACACACACACACACACACACACACACACACACACATATATATATATATATATATATATATATATATAGGTGACAAAAAACTCTGGTATGGGCTCCACCCCCCCGAACCCTTCCCCCCCTCTTCCCATCCTGGTTCCCACCGCCTCCTGAGGCCCCCACCCGTCAGCCCGTTCCGTCGTTCTTCGACGTCGTAGAGGTCGGAGTTGCCTCGCGTACCCCTACCTCGTCGCTGACCCCGCTCGTCCGGCAGGTGGGTCCCGGCCCGGCCGCGCCCGTTTCAGGCAGCGGCGCCGACCACCCCGTTCCTCCTTGCCATCGATCCTGGGTCCTCATCCCTCTCGGATTTCCCCCCCGCCACTTGCCTCCGTGCCCGCCGGCGACGGAGTGACTCATTTGCTCCCGGCTCCTCCTTGCCGGGAGGCCCAGGCCGCCTCGGAGGTGATTCGCGTGGTCAATGGGGGTGTTCCTCAGACCACCGCCGTGGTTGGAGCCGCCGGCCGCCGGCCCCACCCCCCTACCCCCCCCAAGGACGGTGTCTATTCCCTTCTCCCTCCTCGCGCGCGTTGGCCAGCAGAGCTCATTGCCCTGGTCGACCGCTCCTCTTCGCTTCTCTGGCAGACTCACCCTACGGTGGCGCCACCGCTGTGCTGGCCGCCCCCCTCCGCCTCTGGTTCGGATCTTGCATCCTCGTCGACGACAGTGGCCCCGGGTGCTTTCGCGCAGCCCTTACGGTGGCCGACGTTCCCCTTTTCCGGCGTTCAGCGCCCCGGCGTCGACCTATCGGCGAGAACGTCCTCGAGTTCCCCCCCTCTGGCGTGCTCTGGACTGCAGGCGCCAACTTCTCCACGTCTTCCCACGTGGGTCTGCTCCCTAGGGGAGCGAGCTCCTCGGGCTTCGGGCGTTGACGCGGTCGTCAGCGTTCCCTCGAACTCCCCGCCTGCGCAATCTACTGCACTTGGATCTATCCTTTCGATTTGCGCAGGGACTATCAGCCCCTCTGATGTGGGTCCCAGTCCCATGGAGACCCACGTGACTTCTTATTCTGCGCGGTCCACGGGTGGGGACACTGTCCATTTTCTTGGCGCAGGAGTGTCTGCTGCTCACTCGGGGCAGCTAGCGGGCCCCTCCCACGTGGCGGATCCTCTCCCCCCGCTTGCGCAGTCTGGTGTGCGCGGTTTGGCCCCCCCTTTGCGCTGTTGGCGCAACTTAGCTGCACCCGAGCTTGGCGGCACCCCCCCTCGCGCAGTTTGATCCGTGCTGCGCGCCCAGTCGGCTGGGTCCCTCTTCTCGCGTGGGCTCTCTTCTTGCCGATCCTCCACATCCTCGCATCTTGGACCCAGGCGGTAGTTCTCCCTCTCCCTCCCCGGCCCCCGGCCTAGGTCCAGTGGGGTCGACCCTGTTCGCTCCCTCGTGGCCCAACTCCGCTCATTCCCGGTTGGGACAGTCCGCCGCGACACCGCCTCCGGTCCTCTCTGGCCGCGGGGCTACCTCCTCCCCCCCCTCTTCTACCCCTCAGGCCTTTTCCTGCTCGGGAACCCCCTTAGCGCAAGACTCCTTCCCTCCGGCAGTTGCAGGAGTGGCCTCCGGTGGAATTCTCCCGAGCTCCTCGGCAGACCCCCTCTCCACTCGGGCCCGTGCCATCCCACCCTCGGCCTCCTGTTCCCTCCCTACTTCCTTCGCGGACGCTCTGAGACCTGATCGGAGAAAGGTTGTTCCGTGCCCGGTAGCTGACGTGGTCTTGCCTGAAGTCCACCTGTCACCTTCGCCGGACGGTTACCCTATCCGGGTCCCCTTCTCCTGCGAAGAGATCCGCTCCCTCTCCTCCCCTTTCATCAAGACAGTGGTTCTCAAGTTCGGCTCCGGATGCCCTAAAATTTCTGTGGTGCGGGAAGCCATCGCTCGATGGGGTCTCTCGGCGTCATACCGGATTGCTCCTCTCGATCCCAAACACATGCTTCTCCATCTGCCCTCCGATCAGGACTTCAACACAGTGTGGATGAAAGGAATGACCAAAATTGACAATCAGCTGGCCAAAATTGCCAAATGGTTGCCTAACTTCAACCCGAAGATCGATTCGACCATCGTCACCTCCTGGATCACCCTCCCCAATCTCCCCCTAGTTTGTTTTCCTGCTGCAGCCCTCAAGAGGATCGCCAGTGCATTCGGTGTTCTTGTTGCCATCGCCGAAGAAACAAAGAACCTATCTAAATGTAACTACGCAAAGATTTGCGTAGAGCTGGACCTCACAACCGAACCACCCAAAGTGATAGAGATAGAACTCGGCGATCAATCATTCAGTCAAACGCTGGTCTACGACAACATCATTATTTTCTGTCAACACTGCCAGATGTGCGGCCACTCTTTACAACACTGCTTCCGCGCTCATCCGGAACTCAAGAAACCTGTCCCCAGGAAAGCGCGCGAATCCGGAGCAACAACCCCTTCCCGCCCAGCAACGCGGATCCCACACATCCCCCAACCTCCAGCTCGGAGTTCCACCAACCTTCCCGCTTCTGGCTCAGCCCCCACCCCTTCTCGCGCCATCACTCTTCTCAAGTCCAGCAGAGAGATTGCTGATTCCGCTGTCGACGTCAGCGCGCCGCCGGTTCCTGACTGCCTTCCAATACCCTCATCCACCTCCCTCGCCATTACTCTCCATAATTCCTTCAGAGCCCTTGATCCGGATGACTGCTATCTAGAGTCGCCAACCTCCGGAGGCCTCACCATCCCCCCCGCCACTCCCCCACCCTCCGGCCTCGATATAGTCCCCCTACACAACCCCCTACCCCTCCCTCCCTCGACGCCCAACCTCAATACGCCTCCACCGCCGCTCTCAGATCTCCCCCCAACGGTGGGGTGGTCGGAGGGGTGGTCGGGGCTCCTTGCTCCACCACTACATCCACCCGCTTTCGTTCGACCAGCATTCCTCCCATACCGTCCTCCCCGCTTACCGGAAGATTTTGGCAGGCGCAGCAAGCGGGTTTCCTCGATCGAGACAATCCTCTCTGCGCTCTGTCGGAGTGCGAAGACAATGACATTTCCCCCTCAGCAGTCGCTGTCGCTGAATCGGGTTCAAATCTGACTATACCTCCGGTCAGCAAAAGCCCCAAGAAAAAGAAGAAATCCAAGAAACAAAGGCAGCGTCCGGCGATGACCACGAGATCCGCCGCAAAGCTGCTAAACCTACCTACCTCCTCCTTTAATGCCTAACATTCTTTCTTGGAATGTTCGTGGCATTGGTAATAAACAGACTATGAATCGGATCATCAGTCTGACCAAATCTCATCGGATTGATTTACTTGTAATCATCGAACCCAAAATACCTCACAGAAAAATGAAAGAAATCCAACTCAAGCTGGGATTCCCTTCCGCTATTAACGGTTGTCACGACATTTGGATCTTCTTCGCAGCCGACTTCCGCTTTGGCATTATCAACGACTCCCCACAAGCCTCTCCTGTTGGGTTGAACATCCCGCTTTCAAGACACGCTTCATCCTGTCGGCCATCCATGGGAGCTGCAGCATACCGGAGCGTAAAGTGCTTTGGGAGCTTCTGTTGGGCCCCTCCATCCTGCACGATGACGTGCCTTGGCTTTGCATCGGAGATTTCAACACGGTCTCTTGCAGAGAGGAGAAATCTGGTGGTCGTGATCCCCCTCACTCGGCCATGGAGGACTTCAACAACTTCGTGCTAGCCGCTCATCTGTCCGACATCCCCTTCCACGGCAACCAGTTCACTTGGTGCAACATGCAAGATGGTTCGCGTAGGCAGTACTCCCGTCTGGATCGTGCCATGGTCAATGACTATTGGACGGATTTGGGTCTGATCAGCAATCTGTCACACCTAAATTCCACAGAATCTGACCATTCCCCACTACTTCTTGAGATCAACATCACTCATAACCGCATCAAAAAATCCTTCCGCTTCCTCAACTTCTGGCGCCACCACCCCCAGTTCATGCGCATCGTGGAGGAGGCATGGGCCTCTGTCACTCATCACGACCCTATGATCAGATTTGCTTCCAAACTCAAAGCTACTAGAAAAGCCCTTACCACATGGAGCAAAATTGCGTTCGGTGACATTTTCCAGGCTATTAAAGATGCGGAAGACGATGTCACCCGTGCGGAGATTGATTTCGCCCTATTCAATTCCCAGGAGAATCGCGCCTCTCTCAACCTGGCGAAGGCCATCCTCAAATCCAGAATCAGGGTTGAATCTGAATTTTGGAAACAAAAGGCAAGATTATCCTGGGACTTGGAGGGGGACAAGAACTCTGGCTTCTTTCACAAATGCGTCAAAGGACGCAGAAGCTCTCTCAAGATTCACCGCATCCGCGATGATAACGGTCATATTCTTGACGATCAGGAGGATATTCAGATGGCAGCTACGAACTATTTCTCCAACATGTTCGCCAAAGAGGCCGTGATTAAAGATGATGGATTCCTGTCCGAGATCCCCTCCCTGATTAATGAAAGGGATAACGCTAGACTCAGCGCCCCCCCATCCGTCGATGAGATTAAAATGGCAGTGTGGTCCATTAATGCCAATAGCGCCCCGGGTCCGGACGGATTCAACGAGGTCTTCTTCCGTTCTTGCTGGGACATCATTCGGTCCGACCTCGGGGATGCCGCTATCGCTTTCTTTCAAGGTGCCACTTATCCGAAATCTATATCCTCCGCTCACATCATCCTCATTCCCAAGAAAGTCAATCCGGACTCATTCAAGGACTTCAGACCGATCAGCCTCTGCACTTTCACTAACAAAATTATCTCTAAAATCTTGGCCTCCAGAATGTCGAACATTCTCCCCAGAATCATATCCGAAGAGCAAAGCGGCTTCGTCAAAGGTCGTAATATCTCCGATAATATCCTTCTGGCACAAGAGATGATCACGTGTATGAAATTCCCGTCCAGAGGGGGGAACGTTGCCATCAAACTGGACAAGGAAAAAGCTTATGACCGCCTCGATTGGCAGTTCATGATCTGGGCACGTAGAGCCTTTGGTTTTTCGGAACCTGTCATCGACATCATCTTCAGATCCATCAACAACTCCTGGTTTTCCACAGTCATAAACGGCCAATCTCAGGGTTTCTTCAAAGCTAGCCGTGGTGTTAGACAGGGCGACCCCCTCTCCTCCACCATTTTTATCATCACAGCCGAAGCCCTGAGCAGAAACCTCAAAATCATGCCGCAATCTCCCGGGTTCCAACACTTTCACACCACGACCGGTTGCCCCCTCATTACTCATCTGGCGTACGCGGACGACATCCTCATTTTCTCCGCAGGCACGATTGGAGCCGTCGAGGTGGTCATCAGAACTCTTGATAAATACACTCGATGCTCTGGTCAGAGAATCAACAACAGCAAGAGTGTGATATACACCCATCAAAAAGCCGACAGAACTCACTCGGCTGTGCTGTCTTCCATGACTTCCTTCTCCATAGCTTACCCCCCTTTCATGTATTTAGGTTGCCCGCTGGTTTACGGTAGAGCGAACTCCAAAATTTTTGAACACATGATCTGCAAGATTCGCCAAAAAATTGCGGGCTGGCACAACGCCACACTTTTCCCTGGGAGGAAGTTAATCCTCATTAAGCACGTTCTATCCTCCATCCCTATATACACATTAGCGGTGTGCTCGCCCCCAACCAAAGTGCTTCATTCTATTGAATCCATCCTTGCCAATTTCTTTTGGGGTCATCTCGAGGGAAAGAACAAACATCACTGGGCCAGTTGGGCTACCATGGCCAAATCTACTATAAAGGGTGGTCTAGATTTCTGCAGGCTTGCCCACTTGGTCGACGCCCTCTCAGCCAAATTGTGGTGGAAAATACGCTCTGAAAACTCGATCTGGACCAGGTTCATGCGTGCGAGATACTCCAGATTCTGTCACTTGACCGAGGCGTCGGCTAACAACAGATCTTCCGCGTCGTGGCGGCGCATCATACGTGG
This sequence comes from Iris pallida, assembly GCA_029216955.1. Taxonomy (NCBI): domain Eukaryota; kingdom Viridiplantae; phylum Streptophyta; class Magnoliopsida; order Asparagales; family Iridaceae; genus Iris; species Iris pallida. The sequence continues at coordinate 13,826,817 of JANAVB010026199.1, forward strand.
CCGGATCCTCGCGGAACCTCACTTGCGTCTGACCCTGGGCAATGGCCATTCGCAGGCTTGCAAGGAACGCTGGCTGGGGGCTGACATCCTCAGGCCCAACGTAATCTCTCCGCCGCTGTGCGAGATCCGAGAGTTATAGGATTTTGACGCGTCTGGATGGAATTGGGGTAGGGTGCGTGATTGGCTTGGCCCGACAGCCGAGGCGAGCTTGGGTGCTTCTAATCTGTCAATCAATGACACTCCGGACGTGCTCAGATGGTCCCCCAACCAGAGTGGCGTCTTCACCCTTGCATCGGCCAGAGCCATCCTCAGAGAGATTCTTGTCTCAACCTCCCCTTCCGCCAAGTTTTGGCACACGTGTATTCTGGCGAAATGGTCCATTCTCATCTGGCGCGCCGCGCGTCGGAAACTCCCCACGGATGATGCTGTTATATCCTTCGGTTATAGTCTGGCGTCCAAATGCCACTGCTGTGTAGATCCCCATCCGGAATCCGTCGAGCACGTTCTGCTTTCTGGGGAGTCTGCTTATCACATTTGGACTCTTATTCACTGCAAGCGCAATATGCTCCCCACAACCGGGGGCATCAACGATCTGTTGGCCAGCTGGAACACGTCGCACGGGCATCAGATCGTCGCTGCCGCCGCATTTTGGGTTTTATGGAAAAACAGAAACAAATACAGATTCGAAGACCGTCAATTCCAACCTCCGAAATTGTACAGAGAGGTGATTCGACAAATCCACAAAAGAATGAGGTGTTGCTCCCACACCTCGAACCAGATTAGGGCTGCTCTGGACTGCTGAATTGGGTTCGGCCGCGAGTCCCTCGGGATCTCGTCGCCACGGTTTATTTTTGTGTTTTATACCTTGGTTTATGTTTCCCTTCTTAGTTTACCAAGGCCTTTTGTGTTTTCGCCTTTGGTACCGGCTGTGATGCTCTCTTAGAGCCCATCTTCCATTTCAATAAAATTGCTTCTTCCTCAAAAAAAAAAAAAAAAAAAAAAAAAAATATATATATATATATATATATATATATATATATATATATATATATATATATATATATATATATATATATATAATATGAAGGGTTAAGGATTGGCTGATAAAAATTCTATCCGGATTGGAATAAAGATTAATTTAAATATAAAAATTAGTTTAGTCTAATCTTAATCCAACATTTGATAATACTAATAATTTAAAATAATATTTTATATTATAACAATAATTTTAAAATATATTTTCATAATCTAAAATATAAATTAGCAAATATTTTTATAGATCAAAATATTCATGGTTTTTAAAACCAGTTTCGAAACCAAACTTTAAACTTTTGAAAGTATAAAATAATACCCAACATCTTTTATAATTTCAAATAATAAAATTTAAAGAAAATTATTTTATTAAAACTAATTACTATTATGCAAACTACTAGTTTTTGAAAGGCAAAAAAATAATAAAATAATTTATACAAAGTTTTCAAGATAAATTACTTTTAAACATAATATTTAAAAAATAAAATAAATAAGATTTTGAAAATTCGGAAATAGAGGTTACAAATCTACCCCCCTAGAAAAATTTGTCCTCCAAATTTAGGAATAACGAGAATATACAGACTTGGTTGGTCATGTGAAAAGATTGTATAGTAAATCGTTGAAAGTTTTTGATAAGGAACATTCGTCACGAGGAATTGTTACGAGGAAGAAAAATACAATTTTGAGATAGGAATTACTTGTTAGAATCATTGTCTTGCTCTTGAATCCCGAGAAAATCATAAATTTAGTGGTTGGCACCAATATTAGAAAAATGACATATACACATGATTTTGCATGTTACCTTTCCAAGGTAACAAAATCAAAAAAATCCATCATACCATGAAGAGCATAACGAAGATAAGAAAATTATAGATAATCAGAAAATATGATTAACTAATATAGTTTAAAAAAGTTTCATATACATCCTTCGCGATGTAAACACGAAGTCTACCACATTATATATTTTAGGTTCTAAGAGAAAGGGTAGGAAATACTGCAATAAGTAAACCTTCTAAGTACATAACTTATTTACTAGAAAGAAATGACAAGTGATGTGTGCCAAGGACATGGCTTCGACAAGTTGTCCTAACACGGGAAGGACAAGTTATAGATCAATTAAACTTCATCGTTCGATCTTTAAATGGTCATAAACTAAGAAGTGAAAATTAAAATAGGTCTTCAAGAAGGATATGATTTAAATAAGTTAACTAATAAGGTACTAGAATTTGATAAGATTTGAAAGGAAGAATAGATACGTAACCTAAAAGAAAATTGATGAAGATAATGGCAACCTAAAACTCTTAGATACTCGTTTAATCTCAAACTCTGGTCATTCTACCGATGAAAATGATACTTCTTTACCAACTATTAATGATATGTACCATCACTGCAACTTTTCTTTAATATTCTTTAGAGAACCACTAGTCCACCCTAACTATAATATTAGCATCTATAAGGATCTACTATAATTGAACGAGAATAATACCTGCATCTACTTGAAGGTCGAGGGTAACTACGGCTGGCAATCTCCTACTATTGGTTGAGTCATCCTCGGAACAGTTGGTGGAGGAGCGATGGGACAATCTCGCACTCAATGCTCTATTCATCCACAAAAAAGACATTGGCCCAACCTCCTTCTATAATTATCCCAAACATGTCCAGGTCCTCGACAATAGCGCATACATCTACTATCCCATTCTATCTCTTCTGCTGCTGGTGATAATGCTGAACTGGTGCTGTAACGGAAGGGTGTGATTGCGGTTGAAACCGTTGTTGCTGGTACTAAAAAGTTCCTTGTTGGATATTGGAACATTTTGTCGGTCCCAAACTAATGTCACTACCCCCAAGTGAATCTTGGTCCCTCTTTAGGTTACATTCCAAGTCCACCTCAACTATCTGTGCTGCTGATACTATATCTGCATATATCGGGGCTCTATCTCCTGGGATATGGACTCTAATCTCCTTAGCCAATCCTTGTCAAAATTTACGAGCTCTAACCTTAGGGTCTTTAACCATATATTCTACAAATCTGCTAAACCTTCTAAATTCTGCAGTATACTCATCCACTGTGCTGCTGCCCTGTTCTAAGTTCTGGAACTGCCTCTCCAATATTTTTTTGCCACGACGGAAAATAATTTCTTCTTGAAGAGGTCCTTAAACATCTCCTATGTGAGGTCTAGTAATACAAGCTTGGGTTCATTACTGAACCAAGTCCTTGCAATATCATGAAGCTGAAGTCATTCTGCCTCAATCTTTATATCATCAGGTAATCGGGAGACGTGATAGTCTGTCAATGTCTTCTAACCATTTATCTACATATAATATACCTTTGGTGCCACAAAAATTGCGGGGTCTCATCTTTTTGAAATCTGAAATATTTTCTATCTTCAGCTAAGTCTGCTGAGTTGTAACCATGTCTAAAGCCGCTAGAGCCATAAATTGAGCATTATCCAATCCTTCCTTCAAAACTGCAGTCTGCTCCTTCTGAGCCTCATTCTGGGCCCTCTGAATCTCGGCTTGAACTTTTTGCGCCTCTAAGAATCCTCTAAACATCTCTAGGAGCTGCGCACTATCCAGGGAAGCTACCTCAGAAAGAATTGAAGGGAAAATTCTATCAGGAACTGAACTACAATAATTAGGGGTAACCCTATCCTGAGTTGGATAGGGTGATGAAGAAGGCAGGGTCTCTATCGTATTCAGATCTGTTGATCCTTTCTCTAACACCTTTGAGGATAAAGCACGATGACGACGATTCCTATGCTGGGACCTCGTGATTCTAACAGAAATGAAGAATGAAGGAGTTTTAGAGATACATAAGATTTTTTAAAAAACAAGTGATTGAACAAAATTTAATAATAATAGAATTCAAATGGAAAGGTATTCAACTGAATTAAAAGTTAGGGTGCACAAAAATAATATAAACAAACTTAATCAAGGTTTAAGGTAAGATCCCAAGGGTCATCCATGAAATCCATCAAGAAATCCTAATATGTGATTGAGTACTGTACTTCTTTCTGGAATCTCCTATATCCATCAATCTTATTTTATGGCCGGTTCGTAGCAGTACGACTAAGCCTAAGTACTACCACTAGTTCGCACTACTTGCAAAAATTGACCTGCATGGGTCACCATAGAAATATGTCACGACCCGTATTTGGATGTTTGGGCACAAGTAAGTGGTCACGTCCAGCCTACGCCATGGTATCGGCGGTAGTGCACTGTCTAGACCTCAGAATCAAATCAAGTCCAACAATACTAATATGTACTCGAATCACAGAATTGTTAAGGCAAGATATGAATAAGGAAAGATATAACTTAATATAACCAAAATCATCCAAAGTCAATACTAATATGTACTCCAATCATGGAATTGCTAAGGCAAGATATGAATAAGGAAAAATGTAACTTAATATAACCAAAATCATCCAAAGTTACAAGTCTTGAATCCACAATGGATGGCTGTGATGTTGTGATGTCGGTGGCGTCGGTGGAGATGGGTTGTGGTTGTGGTGGCGATGGATGGAGGCTGGTGTCAGGTGGACGACGCCGGTAGAGTTGCCCGGAGGCTGAGAATTTGACGGGGTGATAGAATTGGTGTATGGTTTGGGATGGCTTTTGTTTGGAGTGGTAAGGGAGATGAGAGACTAGAGAGACGGGTGAGAGACATATATACACATATATATAATATATGTAGGGATAAGGATTGGTTGATAAAAATTCTATCCGGATTGGAATCAAGCTTAATTTAAATATAAAATTAGTTTAATCTAATCTTAATCTAATATTTGATAAAACTAATAATTTAAAATAACATTTAATATTATCAAAGTAGTTTTAAAATATATTTTCATAATCTAAAATATAAGTTAGTATTGAGAACTAATAAGGGACTTTAGTCCCACATTGGAAGTTGTATTGTGAAGAGGAGGTGTACTCTCTATAAGTAGTGGCAGGAGCCCATCAATAAAATCATCTGAGAAATTCTATTCATTTCAATTTTGTATCAGAGCTAGGTTCCCAAATTTTTTTCTCCCTCTATGATGCCAGCCCCCCAATCCCCCCATCTACTATTCCAGCTCCTTCTCCCCCCCGGACCTGCGGTGCAGCGCCCCAGACCTGACCTCCCTCCCTGACGCCATCCCCCATCCCCCAATCTACTATTCCAGCTCCTTTCCCCCCGGACCTGCGGTGCAGCGTCCCGGACCACCCCTCCCTCCCTGACGCCAGCCCCCCACCCCCCGATCTACTATTATTGATTGTTATACTCGCGTGACTTGGGTCTATCTTATGAAGAATAAAAGTGACGTCTTTGAGGCATTTCGAGATTTTTATCGTCGGGTAGAAACACAATATGGCACTAAAATTAAGTGCTTACGGTATGGCAATGGGACGGGGTATACTAATAAGAAGGTTGCTGAGTATTTATCCACTCATGAAATACTACACCAAATTTCATGTGCCTTTACACCGGCACAAAATGGTGTAGCCGAACGGAAGAGCAGACACATGCTGGAGATCGCACGGACGATGATGCTGGCTATGAATGTCCCAAAACACACGGGGACAAGCTGTCTTGACGGCCTCTTATCTCATCAACAGAATGCCATCTCAGGTATTGGACTGGAAGACACCGTTGGAAACGCTTACTGGTGTAACCACTTACACAGTTCCACCGAAAGTATTTGGGTGTGTGTGTTTTGTCCAAGATAATAGGCCAGGAGTTGGTAAACTGGATCTTAGAGCGGTTAAATGTGTCTTTATCGGGTACACAATGACCCAGAAGGGATATGCATGTTGGAGCCCGGTTGAGTAGAAACTGTTTGTAAGCATGGACGTTACATTCTGAGAACTGGAACCATACTATGGTTCAGATGAAGGTTCAGCGTTTGGTGACACACCTAACACGGAGGGTGTTAGACGTGAGGGAGAGAGAATAAGTCCAAACGTGGTAGTCGGATCGATCCCATGCCCGGTCGTAGAGAACTGGACGAACGGGGGAGATAGCAGTGACTCCGATGAAGAAGACGATACATATGTTACGCAGGAGGAGAAGCCGTGCCCAGTGTCAGTGCCTACTGTACCAAGTCCAGTGCCTACCATACCAAGTCCCTCGTCTACTCTTGTCCCGGTTCTTGAAGATGTTGCCCCCGTACTGAATCACTCTGATTTCGATGCAGATCTCTCTGACTCTGATGATATGTCCTCTCCACCACTTATTGCTCCTTTTAGGAGATCTTCTCGCATCAATGCGGATAAGGTTCCTCGTCGTTATGATGATTATGAACATGACATTGCCAACTTCTTGTCTTATTTTAACATTTCTCCAAATTATCGAGTCTTTATTACATCGTTAGACTCTCCTTCTTTGCCCAAGTGTTGGCAGGAAGCAAAGAAAAATCCAAGGTGGAAAGCTGCAATGATGGAAGAACTTGGGACACTAGTGAAAAATAAGACATGGGAGCTGGTTCTATTTTCCAAAGGAAAGAAAGCTGTGTGATACAAATGGGTGTACACAGTAAAAGAGACGCCAGAAGGAAAATTAGAGCGGTACAAGGCGAGGTTGGTTGCAAAAGGATACACACAATAATATGGCATTGATGTAACGCCCCAGTTCTGGAATACGGGGACGTACACGGCCAGCTACACCGTATAAGGTACGAATACGCTATACGGTGATGACGGCTGTCCAGTCTGGTTGGGTATCCTAGCAGGTAATCAATCTATGGCCTAAATCCGATCTCATATCCACAGGCAAATCACAATAAAGCAACATCAAGAGAGATAATCATATGGAAAGCAGGAAATACTCATATGAAAATCAGGAATCTACAATACAGAATAATAATGTAGACAAGTATACCTTCCCACAGTTCCTAGCATGGTCGGGAACTGAAGCACACCCTCCAAGTCAAGTCTGGAAGATCCACCGGGTCGGTCTCAGACAATCTGGGAACAATCCAGGGTTGGTCAGGCCAACCGCAGCAAGTACCAGAAAGGAAGGCTCAAGGACGGGCGAAGAAAACCAGCATGATAAAATATGACCAGAATAATATCTAAAAACAGTAAATAAAGGTAAGGGATCGTACGGTACCAACGCACGATAACAATCCACAAGTATAGTGAAGCTAATACAATCACAATCTTCCTAGCATTCACTAACACCTGTACTGCCAGCTGGAAATCAATATCAGCTGGCTAGTAGGCAACAAGCCAATCAACACAGAAGGACAAGCGGCCACACAATGCCTACGGCTTGCTATTATTAACTAACTAGGGTTATCACAGGCCTAATTACTAACAAGATGCAGTTGAGGTATTCCTATAGCCACAAGCCCTGCAGACTATCCAGGTTATCCAGGACGAATGTATAATATATAGTGGGTACATCGCCCGGGAGACAAATGTACCCTAATAGCTAGCTGGAGGGGTGCAACACATGACAGTGTGCTGGAAATGTGCCCTACTCGACGGCAGGCTACAAATCCCATGAGCGCCCAGATAACGGGATTGCCTGTAGCCGGAATACCTCGATCTATATGAGCCACTTGATCAATCTAGTTGTTAACCTAGTCAGATTCATTATGAATTCCTGACCGTGGTAACCAGGAATCCATGTCCTAGACATGATGCAAGACGAGACAGGTAGTATGTACAAGCACAATCAGGAAAATCAACCACGATGTCAAGACAAGGTCATACCTAGCAAGTCAGGACTGGCTGTCGCAACAGCGGTCAAGAGTAAACATGTCATGTCAAGAGTACTAGTCAGGAGTGCGCCACCACGGGCCACTATCAGGAATCAAGAGTATATATGCCAGGTTTACCATCAAGTCTTCGGCAGTCGCGATCCAAGCTAGCACGCCAATCGAGATCCTCAGAGCACACAATAAATAATCATCAGCACCAAATAATAAAATAATAGAATAATCACAAGAGACGGCAGAAGGCTATACCGTACGGGTCCCGCAAGCAGCGCAGGAATCTGGCACGGAAATCGAGGCACGCGGACCGATACAGGCATGCAAATCGAGATGCGCACGTATATCGAGACGCATACGAGAATCGAGAGAACACGAATATCGAGACGAACGAGAAACATAAACGTGTACGTAAATTAAGACGTGCACGTAAATCGAGACGACCCAAGGTCCAAGAAGCACGTAAATCGATGCAGCACACAAATCGATGTGTGCACGCAAATCAAAAAGGTGCAGAGTCTAATACGGCACACAACCGAGGCAGCACGCAAATCAGTGCATACACGCAAACCGAGGCAACACAAGATATAATATGATACGCAAATCGATACGACACGCAAATCGGTACGTGTACGCAAATCGAGGTGGTACGGGTCACGAGGTAGGCACAAAGGTCGAGACACGAGGATCGAGACAACAAACCAACCGAGGTGGCACGTTGCCCGAGGCAGCGCGGGGCTCGAGGCGTCCCGCTGCCCAAGGTAGCACGTGGATCGAGGTACACGCAAAACGAGGCGACACGTACACCGAGGTGCACACGACCCAAAAGCACGAGGAAGCGCACCAACCAAGGGTACGCTGCCCAAGGAATACGCTGTACGAGACAGCGTATTGCTTGAGGCAGCACGCTACCCGAGACGTACGGATCGAGGGGCTCGCTCCCCGAGGAGCTCACAGCCCGAGGAGGGGATAGAGGAGGGTGGCGAAGCTCACCAGAGGGGGACTCGGCCAGGTCGGGTCGGGTCGGACCACCAACGGGGGAGGGTGGTCAGCAGCAGGAGCCAAGTCGGGGCGGCGCTGCTGGCCGGAGAAGGGCGGAGGAGACGGAGGCCGTCGTGGAGCTCGGCCAAGTCGGGTCGGGGGCTCCCGGCGGCAGAGGAGAAGACAGAGAAGGAGAGACGAGGGCGGTGCCGGTGACGGCCATGGGGGCTCGGCCAGGCGGAGGAGAAGGGAAGAGGGGGAAAGTGGTGGTGGCGCTGGTGGCGAAGACGATGATGATGATGGTTGTGGCGGCGCTGGAAGTGGTGGTGGCGATGATGGCAGCCGTCGAAGGAGGCGGGGGCGACGCCGGTGGTGAGGGTGGTCGCCATGGCGATGGTGGCTGACGGAGAGCTCGAGGAAGAAAGGGAAAGGGGGCTGGCTGGAAGTCGTGGTGGTGGTGGCTGATGGCGGAGACGACGATGATGGTGGAGGAGATGACGATAATGGTGGTGCTGGCGGAGAAGGTGGCCGGAGGGGCTGGGCCAGGGAAGAGCGGGAGAGAGGGGAAGCTCGGGAAGGGGACTGGGAAGAGGGAAGAAGAGTGAGGAAGAGAGAGAGCTGAGAGAGAGAGAGGGGATTTAGGGGGGTTCTCCAGGGAAGAGAGAGGGAAGATTTCGGGAGAGAGAGAGAGGGAAAGGTGAGGGAGGAGAGAGGGAGTGGGTGAGTGATGTGAGGGGTGATGTGAGGGGGAGTAGATATTTTGGGAGGGTAGTTTAGGAACAAGAAAATTAATAATAATAATAATAATGAGGATAAAATTACCTCCAAGAAAATAATAAAAATTTCAAAAATACCCCAAAATTAAAATCCTCCAAATAAAATAATACGGTCAAATACGTACTCCAAAATAGGAATATTACATCCTACCCACCTTACAAAAATTTTGTCCTCGAAATTTCAGAATTATCAAAATAGAGTTTTCAAAACTAGTACATATATATCTGCCATAAAAAACTCTACCCACCTTACAGAAATCAAGTAATATAATAAGAAATGAACAAAATCTCAATATGAAAACATCAAGAAGAACGGTGCATGGCTACATAAATCAACTCGTAAGGTAAATCTAAACAATGAAGCAATCTCGAAAAAGTAAAATCTCGCATGCACGAAATAACCCCATAAATCAAAACAAGTACAAAATATCGAAAACAATGTCCCAAAAACATAAAATCCCAGCTACATAAAAATCTTCATAAATCATAAAATACAGGACATCTGTCTCGAACCGAGGACCGTAGTTCCTAATATCCGAAAAATGTGTGCCATGGTCATTCTTTGCCGCGCCATCCGGAATGGCTGTAAAAGATTCACCAAAACACTGTAATCGAGCGGCTGCAACTTTCGTTACCATGCCGTCAAGGTATACTAGGGTCACCCGGTACTCTCGACAAATATCCAAAACAAATCGAATCCATAACCCAAATATTCAAATCACTAAGATCACAAAATCTCTAACAATGTAATGAGAGTCGTAGAAAACAATCAAAATCCAAAATCCAGGTGAATCGTAACACACATCGAAAAATATCTTCAACAATAACCACAAGATAGCTTTTCTAGGAAAATACTCCAAACCAAGAATCTACATCAAAATATAATATATAGAAAGTATATCTATAATCAAAATAATATCTGAAATAGATAATCATGAGTGCGGAACTGTTCGAAATCAAGGAAGCCGAATCGATACAAGAATATCCCTCGGATACTCAACAAATGTTAAAATATCCAATCTCAGAGTCCTGATGAAATCTTCATTCTGCAGCAATCCAGCCAACGCACAAAGAGGGCGATAATGATACTAAGTCAACACGAAGTCAACGCACGAAAGGGATAACAAGAAATCAACCAAGGCGATACACCGGTAGAGAGTCCAGAACCCAAGATAAATAATATAGTAATCCAAGATAAGACCAGACGTCGTCTTACCAGATAAGGTGATCGACATGACCAACTACAGGATCATATCTATCAAACAAGGATCAGAGGTAGATAACACAAATAAGACAGGGCAAAGCAAAATTGGTCCAGGTAGAGATGAGGACCAATTCACATGTTCAAGGGAGCGAATGACAAGTGTAACAAGTGGGAATACCAAGGAATAGTGGACTGAGATCAATAATCATGTGATACCCAACAAAATCCCAAAACGAGACCTGCATGGGCCACCACTAAAACCATGTAACGCCCAAGTTTCGGAATACGGGGACGTACACGGCCAGCTACACCGTATAAGGTACGAATACGCTATACGGTGATGACGGCTGTCCAGTCTGGTTGGGTATCCTAGCAGGCAATTAATCTATGGCCTAAATCCGATCTCATATCCACAGGCAAATCACAATAAAGCAACATCAAGAGAGATAATCATATGGAAAGCAGGAAATACTCATATGAAAATCAGGAATCTACAATACAAAATAATAATGTAGACAAGTATACCTTCCCACAGTTCCTAGCATGGTCGGGAACTGAAGCACACCCTCCAAGTCAAGTCTGGAAGATCCACCGGGTCGATCTCAGACAATCTAGGAACAATTCAGGGTTGGTCAGGCCAACCGCAGCAAGTACCAGAAAGGAAGGCTCAAGGACGGGCGAAGAAAACCAGCATGATAAAATATGACCAGAATAACATCTAAAAACAGTAAATAAAGGTAAGGGATCGTACGGTACCAACACACGATAACAATCCACAAGTATAGTGAAGCTAATACAATCACAATCTTCCTAGCATCCACTAACAACTGCACTGCCAGCTGGAAATCAATATCAGCTGGCTAGCAGGCAACAAGCCAATCAACACAGAAGGACAAGCGGCCACACAATGCCTACGGCTTGCTATTATTAACTAACTAGGGTTATCACAGGCCTAATTACTAACAAGATGCAGTTGAGGTATTCCTATAGGCACAAGCCCTGCAGACTATCCAGGTTATCCAGGACGAATGTATAATATATAGTGGGTACATCGCTCGGGAGACAAATGTACCCTAATAGCTAGCTGGAGGGGTGCAACATATAACAGTGTGCTGGAAATGTGCCCTACTCGACGGTAGGCTACAAATCCCATGAGCGCCCAGATAACGGGATTGCCTGTAGCCGGAATACCTCGATCTATATGAGCTACTTGATCAATCTAGTTGTTAACCTAGTCAGATTCATTATGAATTCCTGACCGTGGTAACCAGGAATCTATGTCCTAGACATGATGCAAGACGAGACAGGTAGTATGTACAAGCACAATCAGGAAAATCAACCACGGTGTCAAGACAAGGTCAAGTCAGGACTGGCTGTCGCAACAGCGGTCAAGAGTAAACATGTCATGTCAAGAGTACTAGCCAGGAGTGCGCCACCACGGGCCACTATCAGGAATCAAGAGTATACATGCCAGGTTTACCATCAAGTCCAGAGTGCTAGTCAAGAGTGCACCTCTACGGGCCACTATCAAGAATCAAGACAGGTCTAGGTCATCGTGTAATACCAGGAACAAGGTCAAACCTATCAGTCACAAGAAGTCACATGCCCAAATTGTGACATGGATATCAAGTCGGGTACAAGATCAGAATCTCTACCATAATAGTCTCTCAAGTACACATGGGAACCTACAGCTCAAATCATCAAGTCGATCCATCCACCTTATCAAACTATCAGGAGTCTTCTAGCTATGATGGAAATCAATATCATATCAGGGAGGTTAATAACCAAATATCCAAGCTAATCACTATAAGCAATGCTAGGCCCTCTTGCTCACAAGAATCCTCCAAGTCAATGATCACAAGCCACTAGAAAACGAGCCCCTCTAACTACCAAGACATAGCAATCAAACCAGGTTTTCCCCAACTATCGGAATACACAAAGGTACCAGGTTTTGGGCGTTTGGAAAGTCGAGTAAAAATTATATAATAATACCCTCGATATTCTCCTCGTTCCACAAAATATTCGAAATCACCAAAATCCAAGAATCCACATAGATCCACCGAATCAATATCCCGAGATCGTACTCTCCATAATACTCAATCCTCAGTCATATCCATAAGTCACAACTCCCAATACATAGGACAACTGTCAGCTCTATCTGACTGAACTAGGATAACTCCTAGGATGGAGGGTCAGGGAACAAGAGTCCGATAATCAATGCCGCCGGAAGTGGCAAGGATTACATGGACCGCTCTGGAGCAAATCCACAACCCTTAAACCAAACAAGGACCAGGGTTGCAGACCGTCTCCCGAGTGGAACCGCTCTCCTTACGCTATCCGACGGACAAGACAGGTCAGGAGCTAGGCGACTAATCTAGTATGGAGTCTACCTAGCAGGCAAGGGGATCAGGTATACTATACCAAGGTGAACAGGCACGAGCCCAGTCCAGCAAACCAAAGGAATGGTTCTGCCCAGTCCTTCGAACCAAATTCTCGATCGAGAATTTTGGAAGAATCCGGCAGAGTTTCCTCTGTATTCTGGACAGGAGCTCCCAGCGAATTGGGGCTAAAACCACTCGGCACAACCCGCCGCAGAATCGCAGGCTGAGAACACTAAGTCTCAGCTACCAGCAGCACTAAGATGCGTACTGGGAACAAGTCGATAACCGAGAACACTAAGTCTCGGCCTCCAGCAGCACTACGATGCGTACTGAAAAATCAATCGAACCCGAGACCACTAAGTCCTGGCCTCCAGCAGCGCTACAATGCGTACTTGGCGCCAAGCCAACATGCATAATAATAAAATAACCGCCTCGCAGGGCGCATCACAGCACATGCTCGTAATTCTAACCCAAGCGCAATCACAGCCACAAGAATAGTTCGCCAAGCCGTTACCCGACCGCGAGTCGGACACGGGGCATACAGGGACAATCCATACATGTGAGTCGTGCTCGTGTCCTCGGAGGTGTGGATGACCCATCCGAGTTGTCCGATACGGTCTATCCCGGTATCGGACCAAGCTATCCTAAGTTATCATCATGGCAGATCTACTACTAGGCTACACTAATCATGGTTATAAAATTTACAAGTACAAATTTATTAAATGAAGTAAAATCCAGGAGAGAGGGCAAGAGCCATCGATGAGCAAGGGATACTTGCCTAGAGGGCTCGGCTAGGTAAGCAAGTCTTCGGCAGTCGCGATCCAAGCTAGCACGCCAATCGAGATCCTCAGAACACACAATAAATAATCATCAACACCAAATAATAAAATAATAGAATAATCACAAGAGACGGCAGAAGGCTATACCGTACGGGTCCCGCAAGCAGCGCAGGAATCTGGCACGGAAATCGAGGCACGCGGACCGATACGGGCACGCAAATCGAGATGTGCACGTATATCGAGACGCATACGAGAATCGAGAGAACACGAATATCGAGACGAACGAGAAACATAAACGTGCACGTAAATCGAAACGTGCACATAAATCGAGACGACCTAAGGTCCAAGGAGCACATAAATCGATACGACACATAAATCGATGTGTGTACGCAAATCGAAAATGTGCAGAGTCCAATGCGACACACAATCGAGGCGGCACGCAAATCGGTGCGTGCACGCAAACCGAAGTAACACAAGATATAATGTGACATGCAAATCGATACGACACGCAAATCGGTGCGTACACTCAAATTGAGGTGGTACGGGTCACGAGGTAGGCACAAAGGCCGAGACACGAGGATCGAGACAACGCACCAACCGAGGTAGCATGTTGCCCGAGGCAGCGCGGGGCTCGAGGCGTCCCGCTGCCCAAGGCAGCACGTAGATCGAGGTACACGCAAAACGAGGCAACACGTACACCGAGGTGCATACGACCCAAAAACATGAGGAAGCGCACCAACCGAGGGTACGCTGCCCGAGGAACATGCTACACGAGGCAGCGTACTGCTCGAGACAGCACGCTGCCCGAGACACACGGATCGAGGGGCTCGCTCTCCGAGGAGCTCACAGCCCGAGGAGGGGAGAGAGGAGGGTGGCGGAGCTCACCAGAGGGGGACTCGGCCAGGTCGGGTCGGGTCGGACCACCAACGGGGGAGGGTGGTCAGCAGCAGGAGCCAAGTCGGGGCGGCGCAGCTGGCCGGAGAAGGGCGGAGGAGACGGAGGCCGTCGTGGAGCTCGGCCAAGTCGGGTCGGGGGCTCCTGGCGGCAGAGGAGAAGACAGAGAAGGAGAGACGAGGGCGGTGCCGGTGGCGGCCATGGGGGCTCGGCCAGGCAGAGGAAAAGGGAAGAGGGGGAAAGTGGTGGTGGCGCTGGTGGCGGAGACGACGATGATGATGGTTGTGGCGGCGCTGGAAGTGGTGGTGGCGATGATGGCAGCCGTCGAAGGAGGCGGGGGCGACGCCGGTGGTGAGGGTGGTCGCCATGGTGATGGTGGCTGACGGAGAGCTCGGGGAAGAAAGGGAAAGGGGGCTGGCTGGAAGTCGTGGTGGTGGTGGCTGATAGCGGAGACGACGATGATGGTGGAGGAGATGACGATAATGGTGGTGCTGGCGGGGAAGGTGGCCGGAGGGGCTGGGCCAGGAAAGAGCGAGAGAGAGGGGAAGCTCTGGAAGGGGACTGGGAAGAGGGAAGAAGAGTGAGGAAGAGAGAGAGCTGAGAGAGAGAGAGGGGATTTGGGGGGGTTCTCCAGGGAAGAGAGAGGGGAGATTTCGGAAGAGAGAGAGAGGGAAAGGTGAGGGAGAAGAGAAGGAGTGGGTGAGTGATGTGAGGGGTGATGTGAGGGGGAGTAGATATTTTGGGAGGGTAGTTTAGGAACAAGAAAATTAATAATAATAATAATGAGGATAAAATTACCTCCAAGAAAATAATAAAAATTTCAAAAATACCCCAAAATTAAAATCCTCTAAATAAAATAATACGGTCAAATACGTACTCCAAAATAGGAATATTATAATTGACTATGATGAGACGTTGACCCAGTAGCAAAAATGAGCACGGTAAGAACTCTGGTCTCTATTGCAGCAAACTATGGGTGGAAGCTATACCGGTTAGATGTGAAAAATGCCTTTCTCCATGGGGACCTGCAAGAAGAAGTATACATGGAACCCCTGCCAGGGTGCTATGCGACAGAATCAGACGGAAGGATGTCGCATGGTAAAGTGTGTAAACTAAAGAAGTCACTATACGGACTCAAGCAATCTCCTTGAGCCTGGTTTGACAGATTCAGAAAGGCTGTTACAGGCATGGGGTACCATCAAACAAATGTAGATCATACGGTCTTTCTCCAGTATACAAGAGGCCACACTACTATACTTGCTGTATATGTGGATGATATAATAATCACTGGTGATGATGAAGTCGAGATTACTAAGCTGAAGTCAAAACTCATGAAGGAGTTTAAGGTGAAGGATTTAGGAGCGATGAGGTATTTTTGGGTATCGAGGTGTGTGACGGCGAACAGAAAATTATTCTCTCATAGAGAAAATACGTACTAGATCTGCTAAAAAAAACTCCAATTGACCAGAAGTGCAAGCTGGAAGCAGAAGCAGGAGAGCCTGTTGATCGTGAAAGGTATCAAAGAATTGTAGGATGATTGATTTATCTGGGGCACACTCGCCCGGATATCTCATTTGCGGTGAGTGTAGTGAGCCGCTACATGCATGATCCAAGAACGGGTCATATGGAAGCAGTGTTTCAGATCTTGAGATATCTGAAAGGGATGTCGAGAAAAGGACTGGTTCAAGAAGAATGGATACATAGAAGTTGAGGGATACTGCGATGCAGACCGGGCAAGCTGCATAGACGACAAAAGGTATACTACGGGGTACTGTGTTTTTGTAGGAGGAAACCTAGTCTCATGGAGAAGCAAGAAACAGCCAGTGGCAGCACGGTCGAAAGCTGAAGTAGAATACAGGGCAATAGCTATAGGAGTGTCAGAGTTTCTATCGGTAAGAGCACTGCTGACAGAGTTGAAGCTGGACAAGGGAGCACCATTACGTCTTCTGAGCGATAGTCAAGCTGTAATAAGTATAGCTAAATATCCAGTTCAGGACGACAGAACAAAGCACATCGAGATCGATCGATTCTTCATCAAGAAGAAGCTGGAACAAGTGATACTGAAGATTGACCATGTTCGCTCAGAAGAACAAGTTACAGACTGTCTGACTAAGGGTCTTAGTTCATTGAGTCTGTCAAAGCTATGTAATAAGATGGGGATGATTAATATCTATCGCCCATCTTGAGGGGGAGTGTTGAGAACTAATAAGGGACTTTAGTCCCACATCGAAAGTTGTATTGTGAAGATGAGGTGTACTCTCTATAAGTAGTGGCAGGAGCCCATCAATAAAATCATCTGAGAAATGCCACTCATTTTAACTGTTAGCAAATATTTTTATGGATCAAATATTCATGGTTTTCAAAACCAATTTCGAAACCAAACATTAAACTTTTGAAAGTATAAAATAATAACCAACATCTTTTATAATTTCAAATGATAAAATTTAAAGAAAATTATTTTTTATTAAAACTAATTAGTATTATTCAAACCACTAGATTTTGTAAGACAAAAAAAATTATAAAATATTTTATACAAAGTTTCCAAGATAAATTACTTTTAAACATAATATATAAAAAAATAAATAGATAAAAATTTGAAAATTCGGAAACAGAGGTTACAGGGTCGACTTGGCCGAGTTGGTGGCATAGATGGGGGATTTACTAGTGGTCAGTTAGGTTTTTGGGTTGGGTGAACGACAGTGGCAGGACACCAGGGTGGTGGGGTTGGTAGGTGGTGTTGGCCGATAGAGGTGACACAACTGAGGAAAAGTGTAGGGTGGCGGAGTGGTGGTGCAGGTGCTGGCCAGACATTTGGACTGGGCGCTGAAGGGAGGTCGAGGAGTATTGTCGTGACAGTGCAAACAACGGGAGGAAGCGATGGAGAAGGAAATCGCAGCGAGGGTGGCTAGCCACTGGCCGGGGTTAGCCGACAGAGTAGTGATTATGGTTAGGATTTTCTTCTGATTGGAAAAACAACTGTGTTGGGGTGTGTCCAACACAGTGAAGAATTTTATGGGTTATATTCATGTCCGATGTGTCGGACACATGGATGATGTAACTATAATAAAAAATAATAGAAGAAGAAAGGATGGACACGGACACGGTGCACAACACATGGTTGCGTTGATGGTTGATAACGATGCTTGGTGTTTGTGGTTGGGAATGAGGAATTGTTGGGATGTGAGAAAAAGTAGAAGCAACTCTCCTTAAATCGGAGGTTAATCCCCTAGTTTGATAAGGAGTAAAATTCCCAATAGATAAAGACTTTCTCTTTATTTAAATCAAATAAACTTTTAAAACAAATTAATTTAATCAAAATCTACTAGTAGATAATAATTATTTAATTTTAAATCAATATTCGATATTATTGAATAATTTGAATCGTATGAATTGAAATCTAGCTCAAATAAACGATCAACATAATCATTTAAAATAATATTTGACATTTATCAAATAATTTTAAACATACAAATTCAAATATCCAATAATTAATTAGATAATATACTATGTCATCAAGATATTTTTAAAAATCTAAATCTCTATTTAGAAATAGATAGACAAATCCTTTTATGGTTCAAACTATTTATTATTATTATTATTATTAAAGTCATTTTAAGTAAAATGATATGTTGGAAATCCAAAATGTTACCTAACATCTTTATAATTCCAATAATACAATTCAATAAAATATTTTTATTATAATAAATTAGTACTTTCCAAATATATAGTTTTTGAACTAGTTTTCAATAACAGAAATAATCACAAAATATCTTTTACAAAGTTTCGACGAAATTTTTTCCTTTAAACACAATAAATATAAAAAAAAACTTTGAAAATTCGGGAAGAGGGTTTACAAATCTATCCACCTTAGAAAAATTTTGTCCTCGAAATTTAAGTAATGACTAGGATAGATAGGCTCAATAGGTCAGAAGGAAAATATAGTAAAAGAATATTTTAATAAGAAAGCTATTGATCGATAAGGTAAAATAAAATTTATTGAGGATAGCAAAATCTTCTTAATAAGAAATATTGATCAAAGCATTGACCAAGGAAGGATGGAAATGGAAAACTAAATGTATATAACTTGATGTTAGAATTTAGGTCGTATCCCTAAATTCTAGAAAGTTCTCATAGAAGATATGGGATTAGATAGCTAGAAAATAAGACCAACAACGTAGTCTAGAAAAGTATCCTATAATGACCTCAAAGATTTTTCCTTATTATCTCAGTCAATATTTAAAATTTTCATCAATCTTTTTTTTTTACCCCAAGGATATTTTAAAGCTTTCCTCCATTTCTATCTTTAATCCTTTAATCAAAATCCAAAACTTATCATAATCTTTAAGATTATGACTCGAAATCACGATTACCGTCTTTCGAGTTCGACTCGTCATCCATGTTGGTATTCAGTCTCAAAATATAAATTCCATAAGGATTTAAATCTTCCAAGATATTTTAAATTTAATTTAAATCCACCATCATAAACTGTTGAATTTTAAGTTTTAATCGACAAAATATTAAATTGTCTTTATTTACAAGTACCACAATTCCTTGAGCTTCTAGTTACCTTTAGTCATACACATACCTATCAAAATACAAAATTCAACTAATCAAAATTATCTCATAATGCGATAATCTCTAATTTATACCTTTAAATTTCTCCAGTCATTGACTTAACCTTATTTAAAATACTTACATAAACCTCAAAAATTTATAATCTCAAAATTCAAATTAGCATTATCCTTAAAGCTTTTAAATTATGTCTCAAAACTTCCTTTATTATCACTAAAATAAATTGTTCTCTAAATTATGTCTCTAAATCATGTCTCAAAAACTTCATTTTGCATATCCGTGATTCTATATATTAGTCGTGGTCTTCCATTTATAAAATCCATTATTTTGAAATAATATTTATCTCCTATAAGGCCATCTATTTCAAAAATTATCTCCTATTTTATTTAAAACTTTTACTCTCATTCATAATAACGAAAACCACTTGCTAGTAACCATCAAGAGGTCATATTCTTATTTCATAATCATCCTTGCGAATTTATAGTGTTACTACCTGATTCTTATTTGCTACTAGGAAAATCCTCCAAATAAGTTGCAACCACAAGGTAATTATAATCCAACAATTTAGTCATTCATCATACCATTTATTCTTCTATTCTTCCTAAGGTGTTTGCCTTTATAATTTCGAAGCTCCATTCTTGTTATTAGAATGAATTCCTCCTGGATTCTTTACGTCACAAGTCTATTATGTTACCTTCTTCGAAATTTTAGGGATGTCTAGGACAATTATGCTCGATTGGTCATGTAGAAAAGATAAAAGAATTTAATAAGGATGGATGATCAGAAGAAATGATTACAGAGATGAAAAAAATCCTCTTAACGGAATGGAAAGATAAGAAAGTTTCTTAATTAGAAGTTGGATCAAAATGATGGAAATAACAAAAAAATATATATACACATATGGTCAAGAGATATAGTTCGGGGGAGTATGACGTATAGCTAATTACACATCAGTTCTATAAATTTGTATCCTTAATAATATTTCAAAAATTCCTCAATTTTAAACCACTGCTCAATACCTATCATACATAAATTTTAATCTTAAGAAAATCTCTTCAATTTCAAATACTAAATTTTAAAATCCATAATTCAATATCTTCAAAATTGATAATTCAACCCTTACCATAATCTTCAAGATTGTGATATAGCAAAATGGTCAACATTGACTTATCGAATATTGACTCCACAAAAAGATATTTTAAATCCACACTTTTCTAACTCCCTCACAATTTTAAATTAAAAAATCAGAATCCAAAATTTTTCAAACTTCAGATTTAAACTTAAGTCTATTCTTATCACAATCTCCTCAAAATGTAAATTTCACACAATTTTAAATTCATCAAAATATTTTAAATTTAAATCCATTTTTTATAACTCCTTCCAAATTTTAAATTCATAAATCATGATCAAAATTTAAAATCTTCAAGATATAAACACTTTAAAATTTAAAATTAAATCTATTTTGTCGCAATATTCTCAAAATTTCAAAATAAATTTCCATAGATTTTCATGATCAAAATCATTTCCTTTGAAAATTTGAAAATTCAATCTTATCGATAAATTCAACAAACCATATAGAATTTAAATTTTAAGACATCAAAAGCTAATGACCTTAAAGACTCAATTCATCAATCGAAAGCTCTACCCACCTTTCATTAGTGTCATTCTATCAAAACACAATATTTTAAATTCATCAAATAGGGTTATCTCAAAATTCCAATCAAATATGGTTATCTAAAACTTGACGTATATCACTATCTTAATCATGAAGCCTATGTAACAACCTTAACTACCCAAGCAATCGATTCAAAATAAATCTATAGGTTTTCTATGGTATACCTAGTCCTAGTACTAGTCATTTCCTACAACCAAATCAATCTAATTATGAATGAGCAATTCCTAATTGCAGGCTCGCAGCAGTACGAATAATATGGTACTACAACGAGTTCGCATAATTTGCGAGGACTGACCTGTATGGGCCACGAAAAAACTTGTCACGACCTGCAACCGCTTTTCAGGATACAAGTACGTAGGCAAGTCCAGCCTACACCGCGGTATCGACGTAGTAAGCTGTCTAGATCTTAATGATCCAATAAAGTATGCAAACGGTGCTCATAAAATAGTCTATTTATGTTCATTCGCAATAACTAAATCATTTACAACTTCAAGGTTTACATTTGATTAAAAATACACTATCTCACAAAAATCGAAAAGACAACTAAATGAATCTTTATGATCAGCCCAACTATCTAACTAGTCTCTAGGACCGGTCTTCAAAATACTCCCGTGTCCCTCCCAAGGATCCAATGCATAGAGTAGCAAGCGACTAATATGAAAAGTAGGTTTTCAGTCAGGAATGGAACGAGTACAATTAAATATGCAGTTCCAAAGATATGATGTTGACTATAAAAATAGTGAATAGTTATGGCATACATGATGAGACAAATAACTGTAAAACATGGCATGAAAAGTAAAGTGGAACAGTTAACATGAGCTATAATACAAGTAAAGCGTGGAACAAGGAAACATAACCATCTATGTGATTTGAAGTACACTTTTTAATATGTGATCAGGCTGGGACACTACACCGCACGATCTATATAGAATTTGCATCCTCAAGGTCTACATTGCATGAAATATAAAATACAACACGGTCTACGGATCTGATCATATATCTACTTAGTACTTTCCTGCCCGACTACTACACATGGTTAAAGTCACAAAATACGGTAACCAAGGATGATGATCATGAGCAATACGACAAAACATGAAAACATGATATCACGATTGAAAATCCATATGCCACTAATCCATGTAATGAACATGTCAAGAATCAAGTATAATCATCACTTATCATACAGTTATAGTAATTAACAATATTGGCAACAAACAAAAAATGTACTCGCCTGGTGTCTTTAGCTGCTGGAACATATAATTCTAGAATAGTCCAATTGGCTAAGGTCAATGCAAAAAATTCGAATTTGGCAATGAAGGTAAGAATACGATTAGTCATAATCAAAATTAATCTGGAAGGAAATTTGTTTCAAAAGAAAATTTTTATTTAGGAAAATGTATATTTGTATTTTGAAATACTTATAAATTATTTTAGAAGTTAGTTAGAAGCATAATAGGTATATAAAACTCTTTTAGGAAAATATTTATTTTATAGTACTTATATAAAACTTTTTTTATATAGAATTTTAGAAATATTATTAAAACAAAACCCAAAAAAATAAATGTTTGGTTTACTACAATTTATTATATGAAAAACTATTGGGATGTGACCCAATATACTTATTTTAGGAGCCCAAAATATAAATATAAAGCCCCTATGATAGAATTTACAAAATAAGACTCAAATAATAATGATATTTAGTAACCATAATATTAATAAATAATAATACTAGTATTACATAACAATATTTATACCAATCTAATACGTACATATACACAATTCTACAAAGGCCCAAAATAGCCCTTTTTAACCAGATGTAATACTTTTAACCTTTAGTACTAATAAAGCCCCAAAAGTAATAAAATTTCTAAATTAAAACCCTCAAGCCCAAGCTCAATTGGCCAAGACCAAATTTAACTTTTTAAACCCAAATCCTTCAATCCAGATCCTATTCCTAAATCAGGAAAGAGAAAACATTTGGTGAAGGAAACTCACCTAAGTCAGGACAGCTCTGGCCAGCGATGAATTCATGGCGGTAAAGAGGAAGTGGCGTCAGACGGGTTCGGTTCACAAGCATGCAGTGGATCTGGACGGGGCGTACGACTCGATCGTAGCGATGCTAGGCTTGGCCTACTGGTCTCTGATCACTGGAGTGCCGATGACTGCCGACGTCGACACAGGGCGGCAGAGGAGGATGGACATGAGCTCGTAGCGGCACACGGAGAAGAAAGCCGGGCACAGACACGATGGTGGCGCATGGGGAGCACGATTGTGGTACACAAGTAGTACGACAGTGCAGCCAAGCGAGTTAGGTTAGGGTTTCCTATTTTTGTGGCGGCGGTGGCTATAGTTATAGTGGTGGTGATGGCATCGACTGGGTCGACTTGGCCGAGTTGATGGCGGAGATGGGGGATTTGTTGGTGGTCGGTTAGATTTTTGGGTTGGGTGAACGACAATGGTAGAACGTCGAGGTTGTGGGGTCGTTAGGTGGTGTTGGTCGGTTAAGGTGATACTGCAGCGGAGAAGTGTAGGGTGACGGAGTGATGGTGCAGGTATTGGCCAGGCTTTTGGACTGGGCGCTGGAGGGAGGTCGGGGAGTGTTGCCGTGACAGTTCCAGCAGCGGGGGGGGGGGGGGGGGGGGGGAGGGGGGTGGTGGTGGCGGAGAAGGCAGTCGCAGCGAGGGTGGCTGGCCACTGGCCGGGTTTGGCCGACAGAGTAGGGATTAGGTTTAGGGTTTCTTCTGATTGAAAAAAAATGTGTCGGGGGTATATTTGACACAGTAAAATTTTATTATGGGTTGTATTCATGTCCGATGTGTCAAACACATGGATGATGTAACTATAATAAAAAATAATAAAAGAAGAAAGGTTGGACACGGGCATGGTGCACAACGCATGGTTGCATTGAGGGTTAATAATAATGCATGGTATTTGTGGTTGGGATCGAGGAATTGTTGGGATATAAAAAAAGTAGAAGTAGCTCTCCTTATATAGGAGGTTAATCCCCTAGTTGGATAAGTAGTAAAATTCCTAATAGATAAAGCCTTCTATTTATTTAAATCAAATAAACTTTTAAAACAAGATAATTTAGTCAAAATCTACTAGTAAATAATAATTATTTAATTTTAAATCAATATCCGATATTATCGAATAATTTGAATCGTATGAATTCAAATCTAGCTCAAATAAATGATCAACATAATAATTTAAAATAATATTTGATATTTATCGAATAATTTTAAACATACAAATTTAAATATCCAATAATTAATTAGATAATATTCTATGTCATCAAGATAATTTTAAAACATATTTTTATAAACCTAAATCTCGATTTAAAAATAAATGGAAAAATCCTTTTATGGTTCAAACTATTTATTATTATTATTAAAATCATTTTAAATAAAATAATATGTTGGAAATCTAAAATGATACCTAACATCCCTGATAGTTCCAATAATACAATTCAATAAAATATTGTTATTAAAATAAATTAGTACTTTCCAATTATTTAGTTTTTGAACTAGTTTTTGATAACAAAAATAAATCATAAAATATCTTTTACAAAGTCTCGACGAAAAATTACCTTTAAACACAATAAATAATAAAAATTAAAAACTTTAAAAATTCGGGAAGAGGGTTTTCCATGCTATAAATTGATGTAGTATCCGGACCATAATAGGGTTTAGTATTTTATCATCGAAGCCGTGAACTACACCTACAACCAAGTAAGGACAAGGTGAGGCACACTAGTTCGTGACAAATATTGTTCCAAGCCGCAATCAGATATAAGTACACAACCAAAAGTATATATACCAAAATGGATAGGGTTGCCTAACCATTATAGGTGTAAATGCATCTTAGAATAGTACTCACACAGGGGTAGACTGACTGACCATGACTGACCACTACTACACAAGTAGCGCTCAAGCGAGTTGCTAGCACGGTACGCGGATAGCACTATGAAGAGTCACTAGCAGATATACGGGTAGTGCGCAAATGAGTCATTAGCAAGACCGATACGACTCGACACAACACTGTCCAAATGTATAGTATACGTCCTCGTTGCCCAATGCTCATATCCATGTTTTATCCACAACATGTTACACTAATGACTGCTAAGTCCTTTAGTTATGGAAATTCTAATAGCAGTCATACCCTATCGTACAGCCTGTACATACCTATGGGCAACCGATACGCAAGTCCGAATCTATATGTGATCGCGACTTCGTGGCACACACGTGTTAAGGCCTATGAATGCAACACAACAAAAGGGTGGTCTCTTAAATCTAGGTTTTAATGCATAAAATAAATAAAGAAGTAATAAAGACATAATTAAACAGTAATTGTATCTAAACATGATTTAAAAGAATAGTTTTATATTGCATAATTTAAACAATAAATAAATACATTCAATAAGGTGAGCTAAAGTAAATACACATCAATGGCAAGGTATCTTACCTGGTGGTGACGTCTGGTGTGGTACGATGATCATGACGGCACAGTACTGACCTTGGTGTTACAACTTCATAAGATAGCCTCTGATGGCACAAGCCGTTCTATCGAGTCCAAAATAGTCTAATTAGCTAGGGTCGACATAAGGAAGTCCACTTTCGCAAGAGAATAGGAATACGATCAGCCATGGTCAATTAATAATGGATGAGATTTGTGTAAATGGATACATGTACTATTTTTAGAATAATATTTATAATACTTGAAAACTATATTTTATTATCCAAAAATATTTTAGATAAATACATATTTGAAAATTTGAATAAATTTTAAAACCAAAATTTATTAAGCAAAATTGTCACGCCCTAGTACCGAAATACGGAGACGGACTAGGCCAGCTACTCCATATGAGGTATGCAAATGTCATACGATGATCGTGGTTGTCAAGAGACAAAGGGGTGTGTGCTATAATCAAGTCTCCTATGGTCTCACAGAGCATCTATGTCTGAATCATTGAAGCAAGAAAACATCAATTAATGAGCATATGAGATAAAGCAGTAAGGCATCCCTGACGCTTCATCAAAATGATCATGGGGATCTAGCATTATAAGTTAGCTAGTCCAGAGAGTCATAGGTACATAATCATATTCAGATACAGTCTGATTTAATTACAATTATGCAAGACAAAATATCCAGGTTAACCGGCTAAACAGGTGCCGATAGCTAAACGCCAGAACATAAGGGATAAAAACTAGAGTGGTGGAGAGGAAACCCACTCGAGTCTCCCGCCAGCCATGCTTCTAGTGTGCACCATTTATGTCAGGGAAGAAGTTTGGATCCTCAGGCGCTGCTACGAGATCTGGCTAAACAAAACCAGCAGGGTCAGCCCTGAATAGCAAGTACCACAAGGGAGCACAAAAGAGTGAGCTAAAACCTAAGCATAAAATAATAATACTAGTAATAATAAAAGCTTCTGTTCGTAACCTCGGTCCACAGCCTGTCATAGCACGATAGACCAACCCAACAACCAAACAAGAACATGGGTTGGACCACGTACCACGACAGTCCATGTCCTTCGGCTACTAACGAAAGGTACAAGGCACAGTCAAGTCATTTTTCAAGTGGTCATTCATTCCTACGGCTTTCTATAATTGGCGGAGTTATCCCGCGATACTGATTAAAAGAAATCCTCAGATCGTGTTTACCCAGCAGGGCTAGCCAAACCATTAGACATATAGTACATTGATTATACATCGGTCCCCCGGAGGGCTACCGTGCTAATATATATAATACATAGCTCGTAGAAGTCGGATATAGTCATCTGCTAAAGGCGAATGAAACCATATCCGTGGCAGCCAACCCGATACGTCAGGTCTGGACCTGTGGTGACTAGTATGGCACGATCTAGAGATTCTTTCCACCCAATGGATATACCAAGTTAGTTGCCTAGTTAATCCCTAGGTTATCCTCAGAGTTCACATGTCGTAGTCATATGCTCACTCCCCTAGATGTCATACAATGTACGCGTACCCCAAGAAGGGATCTGCGCTGGCTTATGGAGTCATACGTATGTACCCCTTCTTGGTGTAATACAACACACAACACATACCACGTCATTGCTACCGACCATTCGCTATGTAAATGATCGACTCTTAATTTTACTGGCAGGTATCACGTAGGAACACTTAGCACATAGGATAGCACCTCAACGCTCACATAGATTGTACCATAGTATACACATAGGTTTATCCAGCACTCGCATAGGTAGTCAGATCAAGAATGAGGACCAAGACGTAAGGACGCATGCGGCCGAAGGTCATGCGGCCAAGGATCATGCGGTCAAGGCTCATGCGGCCGAGGCTCATGCGGCCGAGGGTCATGCGGCCAAGTCTCATGCGGCCGAGGCTCATGCGGCCAAGCTGCTCATCTTCTCCAAAAATTCGAGAAAGATGGCCATGGAACCCATGAACTTTAAATTGTCACAACTCGGTCAAAACAACATGAAATCTAACTTCTCAAAGGTTAAATTTGGGTAAAAAGAAATGCTCTACCACATGGAATAACTAGATTTTGAAAACAAACAAGTTTAATAGATCAAAACCAAGGAAAATTGAAAATGACATAAACTTAGATCTACAAGAATCCATCCTTCAAAACCGAAAATATCAAGTACTAAACTTGTAGAGGATGATAAGAAGAACAATATAGACAAATAATATCAAAGGAAAAAAAATCAAGGATAAAAAATGCACAAATCTTTACTTTTGAGCAAGTTGTACTTGCCTAATGGTGGCGGTTGAAGGAAATGAATGAAAAAGTGAATGAGGAGAGAGTGTGAGGAAGGAAATATATATAGGGGTTGGGTTGACTTAAGAAAACCCTAATCTCTAAACATTCTCTAACCATTCCACTAATGACATGCTTAAAAGCTACATGCAACCATTAATAAATAACAAATAGAACTATGCACATGCTAAATACAGGATACCATGTACAGGATTCATGAAAGAATACGTATATCGGGATCGGGGAGTGACATCTCTACCCTCCTTAGAAAAATTTTGTCCTCAGAATTTCTGCCAAGTCATGATAGCGAAATCAAAGCAAGCAAGATACTAATTACAAGGCTAACTATGCATGCAATCTCATCAATTTTAACAGGTATTAGAGGACAATCATCCACCCTAGTGGGTGCAAGAAAAACAGGGAAACATATTACAAAGGCATAAGGAAAAATATACCTTCTGAGTCAAACAAGTGCGGATATCGAGATCTAATCTCGTCCTTGGGCTCCCATGTCGACTCCCCCAGTGAGTGATGGCCCCAAGCGACGCTGACAAGATTAATAGTTCGGTTCTTGAGCACCTTCTCTTGTCGATCCAAAATGGATACGGGTTGCTTCTCGTAAGTCTGGTCGGTACCGACGACCAGCTCAGAATGATCGAGGATGTGACCCGGATCCGGGACATACCTATACAACTAAGATACATGAAACACATCATGTACATCAAGTAGCGAAGGCGAAAGGGCAAGACGATAAGCAACATCATCTACCCGAGCGAGAATATCAAACGGACCAACATATCTCGGACTAAGCTTTCCTCGGGTTCCAAATCTGATGATACCCCGAGTAGGCAAAATTTGCAGAAACACTTGGTCACCAACACCAAACTTTAGAGGCCTATGATGCTGATCTGCCCAGTGTCGGTGTCTGTCCTGCACAACTTGAAGATGCTCTCTGATAAACTTGACTGTTTCTACGGTATGCGTGATCATCTCTAGTCCCAATAATTTTCGTTCTCCCACATCGTCCCATGCCAGAGGGGACCTGCTCTTCCTTCCATATAATGCTTCAAACGGTGCCATCTGTATACTTGCCTGATAACTATTATTGTGAGAGAACTCTACTAAATGAAGATGCTCTTTCCAAGTTCCGCCGAAGTCTAAAGTACAAGCCAGTAACATATCTTCCAATATTTGAATGGTTCTCTCTGACTGTCCGTCCGTCTGCGGATGATAGGCTGTACTGAACCTCAACTTGGTACCCAAACCTTGATGCAAACTTCGTAAAAAGTGAGAGGTGAACCGTGTGTCTCGATCTGATACTATGCTGACTGGAACACCATGCTGTCTCATAATCTGCTTCATATACATTTCTGCCAACTGTTCAGTAGACTGTCCTACTCTAAAAAGAAGGAAATAAGCAACCTTTATGAGCCGATCCATAATTATCCAAACTGCGTTTCGACCGGTCGAAGATCTAGGTAAACCGGTCACAAAGTCCATTATGATGTGCTCTCATTTCCACTCCGAAATAGGAAGCAGCTGTAACAATCCTGCTGGTCTCTGCTGCTCTGCCATCAATTGCTGACATACCAACATTTAGAAACATACCTTGCTCTCTCCCTCTTTATGCTATTCCACCAAAAGTGTTGCTTTATAACATGGTACATCTTTTTACCTCCGGGATGGATGGAATAAGGAGAACTATGAGCCTCTGACATAACTTTCTGTCGAAAGTCTCCACCTGGTACACAAAGACGGTTTCTGAACCTAAGGGTACAATCCTTATGGATTACTAACTCCTTTCTGAGACCTGATTCACATTCTGATCGAAGCTTCTGGATCCGCAGATCCTTCGCCTGGGCTGCTCTGATCCTCTCTACTAAAGTAGATTGAATCTGCAAGCCGACCATAACGCCTGTATCTTGTGGTAAGATCACTTCAATTCACATTTCCTGAAGATGTTCCAAAATATGCCTCTGCGAGGTTAAAATGAATGCGCCACCCCTCCTGCTCAAGGCATCTGCTACCACATTCGCCTTGCCTGGATGATACTGAAGATTCACATCGAAGTCCTTCAGTAATTCCAACCATCTTCTCTGTCTCATGTTTAGGTCCCTCTGGGTGAATACATATTTTAAGCTCCTATGATCAGTATAAATTTCCACTCGATCCCTATATAAATAGTTCCACTATAACTTAAGCGAAAATACTACTGCTGGTAATTCCAGGTCGTGGGTCGGATAGTTCTTCTCATGATCTCGAAGTTGTCGAGATGCATATGCTATCACCTTACCATGCTGCATCAATACACACTCGAGTTCCTTTCCGGATGCGTCACAATACATTGTAAACCCTTCCGATCCTAATGGAAGTGTCAAGATCGAGGCTAAGCTTAATCTCTTCTTCAACTCTTCAAATGATGTCTGACACTCTGCTGACCAAACAAACTCTACAT
Organism: Iris pallida; assembly: GCA_029216955.1. Lineage (NCBI taxonomy): Eukaryota > Viridiplantae > Streptophyta > Magnoliopsida > Asparagales > Iridaceae > Iris > Iris pallida. The sequence goes on from JANAVB010026199.1 coordinate 13,857,002, forward strand.
CCTTATGCGTCAAACGCGTCAAGGGTACCGAAATCTTGGCGAAGTCTGCCACGAACCTCCTGTAATAACATGCTAATCCCAAGAAACTATGAACTTCTGCTACCGTCTTCGGAACTGGCCAATTCTCTATTGCCTCAACCTTCTTCAGATCTACTGACACTTGTACTCCAGAAATAATGTGTCCCAGAAACGAAATACGATCCAACCAAAATTCACATTTATCGAGCTTCGCATAAAGTTGTTGCTCCCTCAAGGCCTGTAAAACTGTCCGAAGATGTTTCTCATGCCCTTCTTCATTGCTGGAATAGATGAGGATGTCGTCTATGAACACAACTACAAACTTATCCAAATAGGGTAGAAAGATGCGATTCATCAAATCCATGAATACTGCTAGGGCATTAGTTAGTACAAATGGCATTACCAGAAACTCATAATGTCCATATCGCGATCTAAATGCTGTCTTGGGTATGTCCTGCTCCCGGGCCCTCACTTGATAAAACTCGGATCGAAGATCAATCTTAGAGAAGATGCAGGCCTTACTCAATTGATCAAACAAGTTATCAATCCTTGGTAACGTATACTTGTTCTTCACTGTCACTGCATTCAACTGCCGGTAATCAATGCACATTCGCGTGAATCCATCCTTCTTGGGTACTAAAATCACTCGTGCTGTCCAGACGATTCACTGTCTCAGATAAACTGCTTTGCCTTCAGTTCTTCTTCATGCTGGTATAACTTGTCCAACTCTGACTGCGACATCCTGTAAACTCTATCGACCTTTGGCTCCGTTCCAGGATTTAACTCAATGCAAAACTCCACGTCTCTCGCCGGTGGTAAACCAGGAAGCTCATCTAGAAATACATCAAAAAACTCTCTGGCCACTTTTGGAATCTTTTCCTGCTCTGCCAATGCTTCTGCAACAATGCCCTTGGGTCGATTCTCCAATAATCGATCAAAGACGAACTCTTCAACGTCAGGTACATTAAATACTACCCTACCTCCTCGACAATCTATCGTCGCATGACTGTCTTTCAACCAGTCTATGCCTAGGACAACGTCAAAGTTTCCCATAGGAAACTCAATCAAAGATGCGGGCAATAATTGCCCATACACTACGATCGGACACGCTAAACACACTCTGCTAACTCCTTCAAGCCCATTACCAGTGAGTATATTCATCCTCTCTAGCAATGCCTCGAACTCCAATCCAATACGTGTCAGAAACCGTACAGATATAAAAGATGTTAGGGTTATATACTAAAAGCATCACTTTTGTAGTAACCTTATTTCTTTAAATTTTGAATGAGAATCATATGGACAAATGTTTGCATATTGTATTTGTTGCAAGTGTTAATGCAAATGTCTGATATTCTATATTGTAGATAATATGGTGTGTGGTGTCACACAGAAGATCATATTATCAGTTTTCTATGGAGTATATAAATAGTTCACAACCTAGATAGACTTGGACAATCTATTGGAAAGGTTGTAGTATAATCTGGTATTAGTCTATCTTGACTATAGGTTTACACTAGTAGATTTTGTGTGTATTGAACAGGACCACTTGTGGTTGTTCTCTTTGTACTGACTACATAAAGAGAACAAACACCTCTATTATTATGGATGCTTGTGCTCTTAATTCGGATATAATAACGGACATGTATATGGAGTGTGTATTTCTTTGACTCATAAAAGAGTGAGATTCATTATGGATCAACAACCTCTATGAATTGGATAATAATATTGTATGTATGATAGAATATTGATTATAAATGGAATCCATGTCCCGATACATCGGGTTGATGATGTCCTTTTAAGGAGCTCATAAGGAATGTCATATAAACCCTGCAGGTGGATTATATCCGACATGACAAATAAAGTTGAGCGGTACTACTTAAGGATAAAAGATGTCGAATCAATATAGTTGTCAGTAACTTAATTTGATCGACGGACATACGATATCTTAACATGGGGAGCCAAACAAGCATATAATAAAAGGAGCCCACAAACATAATTTGGGATTAGGGAGGTAGTGCAATAATAGCTCATTAGTGGACCGAGCTATTGTTAATGGACCTGGATTGTATGTTCGGGCTGAACACGGGATATCCAGATCCGTTAGGAGGCCTAACCCTAATTTCTCCTCATGGTCCCTGTCGTAGCCTATATATATCCTCTATTCTCTGGCCGCCATATTACTGATCAGAAATATAAAATTTTCTCTAAATTCGTGATCCACGTAAGAAGAGAAAGAGAGGGCTGCCAAGGAGAAGCAAAGGTTGGGAGATCGTCGCCCACACGACGTCTAACTCGAGGAAGGAATACGTGTAGAAGATCTTGGGGTCGTCCGCTCGAGATTGCTAGGAATTACTTGTCTCCTTTCCGCCGCAGGTATAATTCGTGAACCCTAGTTTCCGCCTATGAAGGGTTAGAACACGTATTAGATCTGTTTAACTTTCTATCGATCAATATGCACACCAAAGGAAGGGTCCTGGGAATCCCTAGTTCCATCAAAAGAGTGGGTAGCCCCGGAATCAAATAATGCTACTGCAGGAAAAAAGGTAACAGAAACATTACCTACAACCACGTCGCCTAAAGCTAGTCCATCCTCCAGTGATAAGGTGAAGGCCTGGCCCTAGCCTTGCTGAGCTCCCCACTGTTGTCTTCTTTGTCCATGCTGTTACTGTGGACTCTGTTGGCCTCCTTGGTTCTGTGCCTGGCAAAACATCAGAGCCTACATCGGCTGATGCTGGGCTAGCGGCCTTATGACCAACGTTGGTCCTCTGCTCGGTACTGCCCCCAGAGCTGGCAACGCCAGAAACTGTGGAACTGGCCGTACTGGCCTCTGCATTATTGGACAATTGGCAATCCTGTGGTCTGGATTGCCACACCTCATTCATAACCTATTAGCTGAATGACACACATCCCTAGTGTTCCCTCCCTTACCGTAGTAAGTTTATCCAATGGGCGCCCCCTGGTGCTGCTGCTGGTTCCTCGGCTGCTGATGTCGAACTGGTGCTGTTATCACTGATACTGTCGTCCTCCACGGTGCTCCTGACTCATGAATATGGATACCGGGTGCTGGCGCCGGTGTTCGCTCCACTGCTCCTCCGCCCCTACTGTAAGGATGAGACCTCTTCTGGCCCCCATGTCTTGTCGCCAACCTTTGTTGGGTCTGATAGTCGTACCCTTCTACTAGCTATAGAATCTCTAAATGAAGTCCCTGCTGGAATCTTATAGCCTTCTCTGGCTCTGTAGCCACCATCGTTGGTACAAACTGACTCAGTCTGCAGAACTCCGCTGCATATCCATCCACCGTCTTACCAGCCTGCTTGAGACTGATAAACCTCTGTTATAGCTCATACCACACTACCACGCCAAAGTACTTGGCCTTGAATCTGGTATTGAAGCTATCCCAGGAACATGATGCCTTATTCTAATCTCTTTTGATGCCCGGCCACCAGTCGTGATCGAGGTCCTGAAGTAACAGTCTGACCTGGTCAATCTTCTCTTCTGTTGGAACCTTTGCTGCGGTTAGTATGGCCTCAATATCCTGAAGCCAAGCATCCACCGAGATGGCATCCTCCATGCCGTCAGAGTATCTCAGGTTAAGTCGACAAAACCTTTCCGACGCTTCCGAGTCATTCCTGACACTTCTTTTAAGGGCTACTTATAACCCCTGATTCAGTAGCACATTCTGTTCCTGCTGCTGGGTCTGCTGTTGCTGATGGGCTGCCACCTGACACTGTTGAGTGGCCAGAAATCCTCGAATAACCTCCAGGAGTGCTGCAGCATCAGGTACTGTTGTAGCTGTCGGCACTGCTGGAGGTGCAGGAGTTTCTAGAACATGCGGTTCCACTGGCTCTGATATCACTTCTACTCAAATCTGGTCAGGAGAAGGTATTCTTTTCTGCTGCTGCCCTGTTGAGCCATGCTCTACTAGACGTTCCTCCATATTGGCCTTACTAGCTACTGAAAAAGAAGCATCCCTACAGGGAAAGATACATGATATCAAACGACAGGACGAAGAAGATTCGAGGATGCAATTCAGGTTATCAATCAAGGTGAGGGAAGAGAAATCGAGGAAAGAGATTCAAAGGAAACAAGTTTTGATTGAGACTCCTATAATAGTAACACCCTTCAAGTTTGAAAATTAGACCTGCATGGGTCACCAATAAAACCTTGTCACGCCTTAGTACCGGAATACGGAGATGGACTAGGCCAGCTACTCCATATGAGGTATACAAATGTCATACGACGATCGTGGCTGTCAAGAGACAAGGAGGTGCATGCTACAATCAAGTCACCTATGGTCTCATAGAGCATCTATGTCTCAATCATTCAAGCAAAAAAATATCAATTAATGAGCATATGAGATAAAGCAGTAAGGCGTCCCCGACGCTTCATCAAAATGATCATGGGGATCTAGCTTTATAAGTTAGCTAGCTCAGAGAGTCATAGGTACATAATCGTATTCAGCTGCAGTCTGATTTAATTACAATTATGCAAGACAAAATATCCAGATTAACCGGCTAAACAGGTGCCGGTGGCTAAATGCCAGAACATAAGGGATGAAAACTAGAGTGATGGAGAGGAAACCCACTCGAGTCCCCAGCCAGCCATGCTCCTAGTGTGCACCATTGACGTCAGGGAAGAAGTTTGGATCCTCAGGCGCTGCTACGAGATCTGGCCAAACAAAACCAGCGGGGTCAGCCCCGAATATCAAGTACGACAAGGGAGCACAAAAGTGTGAGATAAAACCCAAGCATAAAATAATAATACTAGTAATAATAAAAGCTTTCGGTCGTAACCTCGGTCCATAGTCTGTCATAGCACGATAGACCAACCCAACAACCAAACAAGGATATGGTTTGGACCACGTACCATGACAGTCCATGTCCCTCGACTACTAACGGAAAGTACAAGGCACAGTCAAGTCGTTTTTCAAGCGGCCATTCATTCCTGCGACTTTCTATAATTGGCGGAGTTATCCCGCGATACTAATTAAAAAGAATCCTCAGATCGTGTCAACCCAGCAGAGAAAGCCAAACCATTAGACATATAGCACATTGATTATGCACCGGTCCCCCGGAGGGCTACAACGCTAATACATATAACACATAGCTCGTAGAAGTCGGATATAGTCATCTGCTAAAGGAGAATGAAACCATATCCGTGGCGGCCAACCCGACACATCTGGACTGGACCTGGGATGACTAGTATGGCACGATCTCGAGATTCTTTCCACCCAATGCATCTACCAAGTTAGTTGCCTAGTTAATCCCTAGGTTATCCTCGGAGTTCACATGTCATGGTCACATGCCCATTCCCCTAGATGTCATACAATATACGAGTACCCTAAAAAGGGATCCGTGCTGGCTCATGGAGTCATACGTATGTACCTCTTTTTGGTGTAATACAACACACAACATATACCACGTCATTGCTACCGACAATTCGCTATGTAAATGCTGGACTCTTGGATGTATTGGCAGGTATCACGAAGGAACACTTAGCACATAGAATAGCACCTCGACACTCACATAGATTGTACCATAGTACACACATAGGTTTATCCAGCACTCGCATAGGTAGTCAGATCAGGAATGAGGACCAAGACACAAGGATGCATGCGGCCGAGGGTCATACGGCCGAGGCTCATGCGGCCGAGGCTCATGTGGCCGAGGCTCATGCCGTCGAGGCTCATGCGGCCGAGCTATTCATCTTCTCCAAAAGTCCGAGAAAGATGGCCATGGAACGCATGAACTTCAAACTGTCATAACTCGGTCAAAATAACATGAAATCTAACTTCTCAAAGGTCAAATTGGGTAAAAAGAAATGCTCTACCACATGGAACAACTAGATTTTGAAAACAAGCAAGTTTAATAGATCAAAACCAAGAAAAACTGAAAATGACATAAACTTAGATCTACAAGAATCCATCATTCAAAACCAAAAATACCAAGTACTAAACTTGTAGAGGATGATAAGAAGAACAGTATAGACAAATAATATCAAAGAAAAAAAAAATCAAAGATGAAAAATACACAAATCTCTACTTTTGAGCAAGTTGTACTTGCCTAATGGTGGTAGTTGAGGGAAATGAATAAAAAAGTGAATGATGAGATAGAGTGAGGAAGAGAATACATATAGGGGTTGGGTTGGCTTAAGAAAACCCTAATCTCTAAACATGCTCTAACCATTCCACTAATGACATGCTTAAAAGCTACATGCAACCATTAATAAATAATAAATAGAACTATGCACATGCTAAATACAGGATACCATGTACACGATTGATGAAAGAATACGTATATCGGGATCAGGGAGTGACAAAAATATTTTAAATAACTTGGTAGAATATAGAAAATATTAAAAAACTCTAATGTTGTTGACTAAAATTCTTAGGTCAGAACTATATATATATATTTTAAATAAATAGAAAACTACCATAATAATACATCTATGGCTTCCAGAGCCTAGTAGATGTAGTTACTAAGCCAATTGCCATGTTTTTGTTACAACAATAGTTTTGGAAAAATATATATAAATATATGTATTTACTAAAAGTAATATTGCTTTACAACAAAAAATAAGATGAATATCGATTAATTGATACTGTTTGGTTAAACACAAACACACAAAAAAAACCAAAAAAATAATAATAATAATATAAAGTAACAAAAACCAACACCTGTTACAGCTGTTCTTTTATTTCGAGGAAAGAAGAGAGAGAGAGCGTGGAAGTGGAGAAGAAGAGGGAGGGAAAGAGCCGAAGGGGGGAGCGAAGGAGGGAGAGAGGAGATCTGAGACAGAGGGGCAATTAAGAGATGAAGAGATAGGGGAGAGAGGTCCTCACTTGAGCGGGACGGCACTCGTCGTGCGCGACAAGGCTGAGGCACCAGAGAGCTTCTGGAAGTTGGAGGAGCGCTTATACCACTCGGCTAGAGAATGCAAACGTCGGCAAGCGGTAGGGTCGGGACCGACGACGAGTGGCGGATCTGTCGCCTGGACACCGGCGTTGCTCGGCGGCAGGCTTCGTCGGCGCCGGAGTCGAACGGAGAGGCGTTGATCTGTGCACGGTGGTAAGTGGGTGTGTTAAATTTTTTGGGGTGATGGTTGTTGGGATCATCGACGAAGTTGGCCGGTTGGGTTGGGAGAGGAGGAGGTATTTGTAATTGTGGGTGGTAGCCGCGGCAGATGGTGGCGCAAGGTTGGTGTTGATAGCGGAGCGAGGGTTGCTGTCATGATGGAGAGGATGATGGGTTGGTGTGGAGGTCGAGGTGTCCAGGCGGTGGTGATAGGGAGTAAGGGCGAGGAGATGAGTGGCGGTGGTGATATTGGTGTGCAATCGGGTGATGACGGAGATGGGGGTTAGAAGGGGTGGTTATGGTGTTGTGGGGTTTTGTGGTGGTGGTGACGGTGGTGGTCGTCGGAGTGGCGGCGGGTTGCTGTGTGTTACAACGGAGGTGCTGCTGTTGGCGGATACCGCGGCCAGAAACGGCACACGGTGGACGGAGAACTCCGATAAGGGTTTAGGGTTAGGGTTAGATTTAGGGCTTCGGGTCGTGTCTATGGGTCGGACACAAGAAATTGTGTATTAGGATCGTGATTGGCGTGTCGGACACGAAGGAGGTAGATTTGAATATGTATATAAAGTATGATATAGTGGAAAGACACCCATGGTTAGACCCGAGGTCTGACGTTGGAAAAGTTGAACATAGACACGATACACGACACAACGGTGGAGATTTTTGGGTTGTGGAAATTTTTCTAGGAAAGAAGAGCAGGGGACTTCTCCTTATATAGGAGGCAAAAGTCTCAGTTGGATAAGGACTAGTAATGGGTTAAACCCCATAATGGATAAATCTATTTTTTATTTAAAACTATTTAAAATTTAGTTTAGTAAAATCCAATCCCAAATTAAATCACAATAACTATTTAAACATTAAAATTACCTTTTCATAAATAAAATAATTCCAAATAAATCAAATACTTTTTTATAATTTAAAAATAAGGCTAAGTTGTAACTTGATACCCTCAACTATCATTTTTTTCAACTTGATACCCTCAACTTTTAAAGGTACTAACTTAATACCCTATCTCAACTTATATTTCTAACTTCTTACACAAATTTGTTTTTTATTCATAAACTACACTCTTCCCGGCTGCTACTTCCCCCTCCCTCTCCCCTCCTTTGGTGGCCATCCTGCACCCCTCCCCCTCCGGCGACCATCCCCCTTCCCGCCCCCGGCCCGGACGACCCCGAGCTCCCGCTCGCGTGCACACCCGGGCGTTGCCCCGAGCGCCGCCGTGCCCCCGTAAACTACCCCGTGCGCCACCGCGCTTTGCCCCGCACCCGCTCGTGCGCTGCCTAGCGCGCTCGCTCGCGGCGCCCCTGAGTGTCCCTGCGCCCGCTGCCTGCTCGTGCCCGCCGTCCGCTGCCACCCACAGTCGGAGAGAGAGGGTTGGGGGCGAAGAGAAGGGGCAATTTGGTCTAATTTTTTTTCAGGGTATCATGTTAGTACCTATAAAAGTTGAGGGTATCATGTTGAAAAATATTGATAGTTGAGGGTATCAAGTTGTAAGTTAGCCTAAAAATAAATCAAATAACTTTTTCAAAATGAAACCTTTTACAAGATATACATGATTTTATTTTTCATGCACCTCCTATGCTAATAAATTATTTACATAATTACTATTTTCAAAATTGGTACCTATATTTGTGTAATAAATAAAATAGTTTTTATATAAGAATAATTTTTTGTAGCAAATCTAGTGTGACAGGTTTTATATATTCAAATAAATAAAAATATTTACTTTATACTATGTCGAACCAAAATTTTTATCTTCTGCATTTATAAAAATAAATAAATAAACTGTTGTATGAAAATAGTTAGTATACTTTGTATATACGTATTCGTACTCGACGTATAATACCAAAATAAAAGAAATGTCAAAATAAAATAAATACCCAAAAAAAACTATAGTAAAATTTAAGGGGGTTACAGCAAGAGAGGTCACTTTGGCGACAACTTGTTTCAATAGGTCTAGTTAGAATGTTAGGCAACTATTGCTAGTCATAAAGAAGCCCCAAATATTTGAATGTTGAGTGAATTTTACATAACTGAATCATGCCCAAATTTTTATATACTTGCATATTTACAAGATTAAAATTCAAATATAGTAATCCAAAGCTTAAGCATGAATTTTAGTTTGACAAAATTGAGCATTATCAACATAACAAAATTTATGTAATAATCTATTGAAAATATGCATCCAGATAACAACAACATATAGGACATGATACAAATACTGCAACACATAAAAGAAATGTCATGGAGTTCCATATTTTCTTATTATGCTTTTTTTATAACTTAATGCATGAATTATTTTATTTGATGTAATTTAGAAAAATATGGACCGTATCGTGTTGGACAAAATCCGAGCACTAAAAAATGCACTGGACGCACCAAAATAGGTTGTATGTTAGTGTTGCCATATTCGTACCATATCGTATCTGTGTCCAGTACACCCCAGAAAATTAACCTAACTCCATCCTACAGAACTCCATCCATAAAAGTGGCCAGACACAAGCTATGTCAAATACCTACAATGATCAACTTGATAGTAAATACATATACTCAAACTATATGTATTAAAAACATGCAACCAAACTATAAGTGTAATACCTATAAGCATCAACGTGTATATTTGCTATAAACATGCGGCTAAACTACCATAACAATTCTTGATTTCTAGATGTAATAATTAAGGTTAGATCCCACAAATGAGAAAAAATGAATTGCAGAAAGATCAAGAACCCAAATGGTCCGTAGTCCCTCTTTATGAAAGAAACCAAAGTTTTATTCATCAAAACTCATAACTCTTCCTCACCGTTGATCACTTATATAGCAAACTGTGGTCATATTCATATATATTTTTCAAATATTATTTCAATCTGTAACTCAACTACAACATTATATAATATTAGATCTTCCAAAATATTTGAAGAATTTCCCAAGTGACTTGCACCTTTCGTTACACAGGGGCTTGAAGCCCAAAAGAAAAGCTGTAATGGACCTAATTATATGGAAGAGACTATTACCAAACGAAAAGAATAGAGCATGCTACTAAATTGCAACAAAATTTCTATAGTTGTCGACCTTTAAATATTCCTTTCATGTTTTTTTTCGTATAAACCCATCAAAAAAATTGATCGAACAATTTAGGATTCCAAAAATTGAATCTTAAAACTCCAAACTCATGAATCAAACAAGGGAGGATCTAATACCACTTGTTAGAAATTATTGCATGTTGATTCATAAGATGAAGAACAAAATAAATACGAAAGCGTACCTGAAACCATTGATTGGCTTGATGGATCTTGAAGTAGACGTCTCTTTATGGGGTTCGATCTTCCAACTTTCTACGATCCTTACTGACAAAGAGTAATCTGAATCCTTTGTCTCTTTTTTTTCTGTTGATAGAGATGCAGAAGAGAAAAAGAGAAAACCTTCTCTTTTGTGGCCGTATAAGTTAGGGACCATAACCCTAATCAACACACACACACACACAACACACACACACACACACACACACACACACACACACACACACACACACACACACACACATATATGATATTTCTAATTGGCCCCTCATCGAATTAGATTTATCTCTGGTATCTACACATTATTTTTATGACAATTATACACTTAAGCCAATTTTTCAAATAGACCAATTTAATTTGGTTTAATTATTTTGATAGCCCAACCCAATTAATTTTACATGTGTGGTATCTATTTTTGAATAATTCCAATAGTTGCTCCTTTGATGGTACTTCTTCTTTGGGTGCTTCTTCAATAAAGTGTGCACATACTTGTTTATGAGAGCAAAGAGTTTTATGAGCCTCTTAAGTTAATCCAAGAGAGAGATAACTTTTAATCCCAATATTCTTCGTGGAGAATAAAAAAAACTATAGTTGTCTGAGGATGTAGGCACATTATCAACCTCGTTAATTTTGCTTATGGTCTGTTTTTACTTTCTTGACAATCCATAGCTTTCGTATTCTATGTGAGAACTCGATTGCAAGATATTACTTACGCACTCTATGTCACGCCCCACTCCCGTAGGAGCGATCGTCCTCGCTAAGGCGTGATGCCGCACGAGACTAAGTTGCTCTCGTGCAAGGCCAAGTCCAGAAACGGCCGATTTGAGCTCGGCCACAGAGTCGCACAGAGTGTCCCCATTTGCAGCAAAAAATAAATAAACACAAGTTGAAACGAATTCAAACTCTTTATAATTTTTAAGAAGTTTACAAGCGGCGCTAGGCCGAGTTTACAAGTCGCTCAAGCTCTCTCTCTCTCTCTGAAACATAAAAGGCGTGCCAAGTGGCTTACAAGATGGAATGATTCGTGGCGATGTTCTGATACATTATGTCCTGTATATGGTGCTTCAGCTCCTTGCAATGCTCCAAGGCTCCAGAGTTCGCTCCGCGCCTTAGCGCGTTTCAGGGAAGCTCCACACCTGACGACGTCTCCTGCACCCTGCAAGAAATCTGTGGGGTTATCAGTACATTGTTATGCACTGGTGGGGAGGCTAGGTCGCCCTTAATGCTATCATTACCAAACACATTCTATTTACTTTTGTGCACCATCTATCATTCATTGTCTTTCTAATCTTGCCTTAGGATCAGTTTTATGGCATATTTCATAACCTATCTCGTGTTACCGATTTCAAGTATTTGTATGGAAATACATGCATGACTTACCCATACTTACCGTCCGGTCTTCCCTGTCCAAAGTAAACCAAGTTAGTCAACAATTCGTATATAGCAACTTAACGTGATTCACGTAAACATTCAGGGTCAAGCGCGTGTCCCTGCCTTAAATTCTACGACGTGTTACCGCTTGCAAAGATACGTTATGACCACGCCTTGTTTAGATAATCATTCTCACTTGGATATCCTATCTACTCAACCAGTCAGTTGTGTTATACTCGAAGGGTTTTGTTATAACGACCAAGTTCTTTCAACTATTTAATTGTTTAGTTAACTTAGACTACTTTATTTCAATGCAAGGACTTGCACGTGGATTGCCACCAGCAAAATTCTACTTAATCTATATGTACCAGTCGCTGGCATAATAAGCCATTTTGGACATGTTTCCCTTGGTATTCTCACCTATCATAGTGTGATGGCTGGTACACCTTGATAGTTTCTTGAAATACCCGGTCTTATGTCTCCTGTGTGTCCGAGCCCACACACAGGCCGGCACCGTAAGCCATGATTCTGCCTAGGCCGGCCACGATGTCTCCTTGATCGTTGCCCTAGGAATCCCTTATTACTCCTCTTCCCCTCGTATATGAGTGGGTTGTCCGCGACCATTTTGTATTGTCTTATCATTTTAACTTAACGGCTGTCTCTGAGCCATAGGTTGTGTGTGAGCCAAAATGCGTTATCGACCAGGTTGGTGACGGCGTCCATGCAGCGCGGGTAGCGAGCCCCGATGCACGTCCCCGTCATACCTGTCGCTAACCATTCCTTTCTTTCTTATCTTTTATTCATACATTCTTTTCTTTCTTTCACTTGTTCGTTCGTTTATTGATTCATTCACGTATTCATTCATTCATACATTACGCAACTCCCTGTGCGGGAGTCGCCTTGGCGACCCATCGGTCCTAAAGTCTTCTAATGTTGCTATACTCTACTCGGAATAACTATGTCGATAGTCTTCCCGTTTTATTATTGTAAACCATTCATTTCTTCATTGTTGAATGCATAAGGAACTTGAAATGTAAGCTTGTGCCTTAGCACGAACGTGGAGTGTGGTGTGAGAGTTTCTATATTTTTCGAGTTCTTTTTCATGTTCTAAACAAGCATACAAGATGGGATTATTCCCTTAGCTAGGTGCGTTGAGTCATTCATTAACATGCACGGTGTTATCGCCAACCGATTCTAGTGATAGTGTCCATATTATTAAGTGTCTAGGCTAAGCAAAGACGGGTTCATCGGAGCCACCCACCTTAGCGATGTTCACATCGGCCGAGCGATACTCCGAGCATGCCTTTGAAAGTCTAAGTTTGGATTCCTTTTGACGGGCCAATGTAAGTCTTGCATCGATTCACAGCGACACTTTATCATGTCGACGCAACTCTTCGACTCTACGGCTCATTTGAGTCGTTGCACTTGCCGTTTGAATCGGCGTTCCGCTAGGGCGGAGCGGGTCGTTACATAATACACTAATCAAAACAAGTCTCGTCCTCGAGACTTCCTGAGTGTAGGTCATCCTACCATTCCTTAACTCATGTCATGTGTGTATCTTAGACAATCCCTATCGAATAGCTTTATCGCTCGATGGCATCGAACTATACTCGGTTATCCTTCCAAGTTTTATGTTGCATGCATTTGGTGAATTTTATCGAATGACTTTACTACTTATATAAGAGTCAATGGTACCAAATTAATCGTCGTGTTTCTTCGACTTGGTTGCTATTTCGTCGTGTCATGGGACTGTAATGGTCGCACGAGGTACGCTGTAATTCATCAAACGCGAGGGACGTAGGCTGAGACTAACTCACTCATTCGTTTATGCGCATCTCAATACCCACTTGCAGCTGCATTCGAGTTCATCATATTGCTGAGTTTAGATCGTGCACATATTCAAGGCGTCCTCCGAATATGTATATTTCAACCAAGCTTAGCGATTAGCGAAGTCGGACAAGCTACTCGTGATAGTTTCGATTTGTCGATTATTTTGCTAACTTCGATTAAAATCAAACTCATGTGCATCTCACTATCGTTTATCTTGGTCCTCGTGATGATCCGATTCATTTTCATGCATTCCTGTCTATGAAATCAATACGATTTCTTCTTAGCGGAGTCGACCAAGTCTAAGTAATTCTCGTCCGATTCAAAACTAAGTATTGCACTATCATCGAGTATGTCTTCCAATTAATGATTCAATTCGTTATACCAACTTTACTTGTGTAATATCGATTTCATATCATTCACTTTGTTTAGGGCTAGTCTCATTGTTGTTAACGTACACTCCCAGTTCCACGTCCTACTCTAAGTCTTATTGCCCCAAGTCTATCGTCCGTCTAGACGATACTGTAATGTCAGTCGCACGGGTTCAATCACTCGGCATAGGGTCGTCTGTCTATCTGCTAGGTCAGTTCACAAGGTCATAAGTACAAGTCAAGTTTATGGTTTATCATGCAAAGTTATTGTACGACGCTCGCCCCAATCCTATGGTCAAACCATTTTGTTCGTTCATACATGGTTTTCTACCCAAGCTCGTTTCACTCAAATTTCTAAGCATCGAGCAACGTTCACCCTATTCACATCAAGACATTCTCCGCTCCAAGTCAGAGCTCGTTCAGGAAAGTCATCCTTACGATAGGTTGTCCTCAACCAAATCCTCGATATGTTATTATCATGCGTCCACACTAGCACTTATCGTAGTCTACCTCTTCAAGCATGTTTGATACAATTCACCTATCCATCCTATCTAATTCATGTAGTCGATCACGAGGTCGTCTAGTCTTGCAATATGTTGTGCCCCGATCTTACGTAAGTCTGATTATCCTCGGCGGACATGAATCACCATGTCAACATTCCCACGGAATAATCGTCCTCATCGGGACGTAACTCTTACGTTGTGTCTAGACTTACTCATTTTCGATACACGGATTAGGTCTACTCAATCCTCAACTTTACTTAGCCATCAATTATACGTCCTATCAATCCAAATTCGCCTTCGTATCAAACCACAAGTCGAAGCAATCAAAATTGTGATGTCAAGGTATTTCGAGTTCGATCATTCCCGCTGGACATGAATCACCATGCCAACGCTCATGCGAAATAATCGTCCCAAATCTGACGTGACGCATGTACGAGGCTGGAGTTGCGCTCGTGCAAGACAAGATCATTGTAATTGTGGTTATCATCGAACAATCAAGTCACTTCCATTCTTCCTCCAAAACATTCATTTCTATCAAAATCCCCAATATAACATCCTCTGAAATAATAACTTCTAATACGATCATCATTCATCGAATCAGAGTACCCTCGAGTTTTCGTACATCAATCTTTGATACGCCTCAATACCATTGATGATGTACATAACCTGACGATCTTCCTTTTGCAACGAATTCTGAGTCGTGCAACTTAATTCCTCAATTCGCACTGTCTCATGCTTACTCGTCATTGAGCAACATCTATTCCAATCCTTAGTCATTCTCGTATCTTTCAATCAACGTTTTCCATGCATGCTATCTTCCGATCGTGCTAACTTCGGTTTCATCTGAGTATTTCGTCTCAACTCAAGTTTCAATCCATTCTACTAAATTCGAAATCGCATGTATGATCCACTACGTTTTCTCGACCAAAACATCCATTTATTTTATCCTTTCGAATCTCCATTCAATCGTTTTGTAATTTGTACTATGCATTCTTAATTCGTCTGAACAATATCTCGTTTGGGACTCTCGAAATATGACCAACTAACCGTTACTCATTCTAAGGTTTTGTGCGATATCATCGCTTGCCGACATATTCGTTCTATTCGTAAATCCTTTAGTTTCACTCAAACAATTTCTATGACGTCTATACACCACTCAGGGTTCGAGCTACTAGACTAATCGTCGACACTCACTCTTATTCTTTTTCGAAGCTATCAAATACGCCACTCGGGGTCAAGTCATTCTACAATTCCTTAAAAGGTCATTCGATTCACAAATTGACATGTTCAATTGTGCGTTTTGCCCGTTCCTCAAAGAACTATTTCTCGGGTTCGCTTTAGCGTTGTTCAAGTAGCGTCTTTATCAACATACATTGTAAGTCTCACTTATTCTCGTTCGAACGATAGTCTATCTCGCTCGCAAACTCGTTCTCACTAGAAGGTCTAGGTGCGCGATACTCGACACTACTTAGCCAAAAGGCTGTGTGCATAGCCATCCCGTTCGAATTATACTTTTGTCTCGTGTACTCGTTTGCTATTGTCAGCAGAAGGTTATTCAAGCACGCACTGCATTTGCTAACTTTTAGCATTGGTTTTCCTTCAACTCAAGTTTGTCATAGTTTGGCACAAAGGCCTTCGCCTATCGATCCCGTTCAACCGAGTACTTGTACGAGCTTTTGAAAATATTAGACTTATTGTATGGAACATCCCAAGGCACAATGAGAGAGAGCATATACTTCTTTTGTTTCCAACCGAGCTTTCAAAATTGAGAGAATCGAAATGAAGTCCAAGGACATAAAATCGTGCTCTGATACCAATCTGTCATGCCCCGCTCCCGTAGGAACGATCGTCCACGCTAAGACATGATGACACACGAGACTAAGTTGCTCTCGTACAAGGCCAAGTCCAGAAACGGCCGATTTGAGCTAGGCCACAGAGTCGCACAGAGTGTCCCCATTTGCAGCGGAAAGTAAATGAATACAAGTTGAAGCGAATTCAAACTCTTTATTGATTTTCAAGAAGTTTACATACGACGCTAGGCCGAGTTTACAAGTCGCTCAAGCTCTCTCACTCTGAAACATAAAAGGCGTGCCAAGTGGCTTACAAGATGGAATGATTCGTGGCGATGTTCCGATATATTATGTCCTGTATATGGTGCTTCAGCTCCTTGCAATGCTCCAAGGATCCAGAGTTAGCTTCGCGCCTTAGCACGTTCGAGGGAAGCTCCGTACCCGACGATGTCTCCTGCATCCTGTAAGAAATCTGTGGGGTTATTAGTACATTGTTATGCACTGGTGGAGAGGCTAGTTCACCCACAATGCTATCATTACCAAACACGTTCTATTTACTTTTGTGCACCATCTATCATTCATTGTCTTTGTAATCTTGCCTTAGGATCAGTTTTATGGCATATTTCATAAGCTATCTCGTGTTACCGATTTCAAGTGTTTGCATGGAAATACATGCACGACTTACCCATACTTGCCATCCGGTCTTCCCTGCCTCCCTACCAATGAACATTCAGGGTCAAGGGCGTGTCCCTGTCTCAAATTCTACGACGTATTCCCGCTTGCAAAGATACGTTATGACCACGCCTTGTTTAGATAATCATTCTCACTTGGATATCATATCTACTCAACCAGTCAGTTGTTTATACTCGAAGGGTTTTGTTATAACGACCATGTTCTCTCAACTATTCAATTGTTTAGTTAACTTAGACTACTTTGTTTCAATACAAAGACTTGCACGTGGATTGCCACCAGCAAAAGCCCACTTAATCTATATGCGCTGGTCACTGGCATAACAAGCCATTTTGGATATGTTCCCCTTGGTATTCTCACCTATCATATCGTGATGGCTGGTACACCTTGATAGTCTCTTGAAATACCCGGCCTTACGTCTTCTGTGTGTTCGAGCCCACAGAAAGGCCGGCACCGTAAGCCATGATTCCGCCTAGGCCGGCCACGATGTCTCCTTGATCGTTGCCATAGGAATCCCTTATTACTCCTCTTCCCGCTGTATACGAGTGGGTTGTCCGTGACCATTTCGTATTGTCTTGTCATTTTAACTTAACGACTGTCTCTGAGCCATAGGCTGTCTCTGAGCCAAAATGCGTTATCGACCAGGTTGGCGACAGCGTCCGTGCAGCATGGGTAGCGAGCCCCGATGCATGTCCCCGTCATACCTGTCGCTAACCATTCCTTTCTATCTTATCTTTTATTCATTCATTCTTTTCTTTCTTTCACTTGTTCGTTCATTCATTAATTCATTCACGTATTCATTTATTCATTCATACATTACGCAACTCCCTGTACGAGAGTCGCCTTGGCGATCCATCTGTCCCAAAGTCTTTCAATGTTGCTATACTCTACTCAGAACGACTATGTCGATAGTCTTTCCATTTTATTGTTGTAAACTATTCATTTCTTTATTGTTGAACACATAAAGAACTTGAAATGTAAGCTTGTGCCTTAGCATGAGCATGGAGTGTGGTGCGAGAGTTCCTATATTTTTTGAGTTCTTTTCCATGTTCTAAACAAGCATACAAGATGGAATTATTTCCTTAGCTTGGTGCGTTGAGTCATTCATTAGCATGTACGGTGTCATCACCTAGCGATTCTAGTGATAGTGTCCGTATTATTAAGTGTCTAGGCTAAGCAAAGACGGGTTCATCGGAGCCACCCACCTTAGCGATGTTAGCATCGGTCGAGCGATACTCCGAGCGCGCCTTTGAAAGTCTAAGTCTGGATTCCTCTTGACGGGCCAATATAAGTCTTGCATCGATTCACATCGACACTTTATCATGTCGACGCAACTCTTCGAGTCGACGACTCATTTGAGTCATTGCACTTGCCGTTTGAATCGACGTTCCGCTAGGGCGGTGCGGGTCGTTACATGCACTCTCTGTGTGTGAAAGTCATCTCTATTCCCAACAATAATCCACCATTTTTATTAATAAAATTTTGTAAAATTTTATAGTATTTCTCCTATATACAAGGTCCCACTCTAAAGATTCAAATGAAGACAATAATGTCCAACATCACAAGACCAATTGATTGGGTTCGTAGTCTCGATTGTCGATTTGATAAGTGACTCGTATACTTGCAATTAAGCAATAAGCTCCCCAACAGAAAAGTTAAATTAAAGTTACTGCTCATGACATATAAACCTACAACATTTGTGAATCATAAGGAGATTAACTCCGATATAGAATTTGGTATATAGTTAAACCTAACCCTCTGACGCATGCCATGATTTTCTGGTTATATTCTTACAAAGGCAGATAGATTTTGGCGAAGAGTTATGAAAGTGCTCAATTTTGAGCCAAAAGATCTCTATAATATATAAATAAGTTCTTTGGATTATGACTGCCAAATTTTGCTTTGTAGAAGTACTCTTTAGATGCTGGTACATTTGTGACTCAGTGCCGTATATAGAAATTAATAGAGATATCCAAAGTAAGAAAGGATTATCACATGTTGTTAAAAATAGTTATTTTTTGATACACAAATTACCCTTGAAAAAATGTTAAGGACCATCACAATTTTGTGTATAAAAATAATAAATTATCTCTTCCCCACTTGTCTTCTTCCACATTCTTTTTGGTTCCAAATCTCTAAGTTAAGAAATTTGTCTGGCCCCAAATCCCTAAATCTTAATATTCCCTAAATCCTTTAATTCCAATCGCATGCAGAAATCTTCGGAGAATCTTTCACAAATTTTCGGTCATTTACTCTCCAAAAATTTCTTATCAGCCTTCTCAAGCTTGTTGGAGTCCAGTCTGGATTTGGATATCCATAATTGGTGTTGTGCTAGTTTAGATATATTAGGATTCTTATTTTAGGGCTCTTATTTAGGAAATCCTATTATGATCTAAAATAGGATATTGATTGAATATTTTAGGTATAATTGAATTCCAATTTTATTCCTATTTAGGAAATCCGATTATGACAAAGAATATTATTTTCTCATCTTATATATATAGGGTGAGGGCACAAAGCATAGCACAAAGTTGATATTCGAGGTGCTCATCCACGGGAGATTTAAGAGAAAGTCTGCACTTTACTCTTAGGACTTCGCCCTACAAGATAGAAGGAAGAAGATATTTAATCGAGTAGTCGTCAACTTTGGTTAGGAAGATTGCTACGGTTGGTGGACGCTTTCAATTGTAATATCTTTCTTTTCTTCTTGAGTGCTGTGAAAGAGTTGAACCTATTAGGGTAAAGGGTTCAATATTGTTTTTTGTCAGTCTTTTAATTTCATCTGAATTAGAGATTGGAATTATTCAGGGGGCATAGTCACCGCCATATACTTGTCTTTATCTGTGCTTGGTGTCTAATTTCCAAAATATGGAATCAGAGCTTTTAGGGTTCTAGCAACCATGTCTACAGAGCAGATGTACACTCGTATGATCACCCTCACAGGGGAAACTGGGTAATTTGGATGCCAATACGGAGGATCTACAATAGTACAAGGACTTATATGGTCCATTGGCGGGCGACAACGCGAAGCCATTGGACAAAGCTGCTGAAGACTAGAAATGAATAGATCAGAAGGCCGTTGGATTCATCTGCCAATGGTTGGATGACTCGGTGTTTCACCATGTATCCATCGAAAGTTTAAAAAAAACATTATGGGAGAAGCTATTTTTGTTGTACGAAAGAAAGACGGCTGGCAACAAGGCATTTCTTATTCGCCAACTTGTCAACTCGAAGTACACAGAGGGTGCCTCGGTGGCACAACATCTGAACGAAGTTTAGGGTATCATCAATCAGATGTCTGCGATGAAGATGGTGATTGATAATGAGATTTATGGCCTACTACTTTTGAGTTCTTTATCAGAAAGCTGGGAGACGTTGGTGGTGTCGATGAGCAACTCTGCACGGGATAGAGTTGTCACGATGGAGGCAGTCAAAAGTAGCTTGTTGAATGAGGAGATCTGGTGCGAGCAAGTTGAATCATCGCATGAGTCCACTCTGGTATCTTTCCGTAGGAAGGAAAGACTCAAGTCACAAGCGAGGACATACGAGGTTTTTGGGGATCTTATGATTGTGGACCAGAAGAATGGATGCTATTACTGTGGCGAAATGGGTTATATCAAAAGGAACTGCATGAAGCTCAATGCTGAGAAGGCCAAAGGCTAGGACGATAAGGAGGATCTCATAGCAATGGGAGATACCATCATCGCAACGATCGACATAGAGGAACCTTGTGGCATATGTCATGACGGTGACTTGATCATGGACATGGGGGCATTATATCATGCCATACTGTAGAGGTGGATCTTTATGTTATACCGCGACGATAACTTTAGACGTGTGAAGATGGACGATAAGGGGACTGTTGCAGTTGTAGGCATCGGTGATGTGCACTTAACGATAGAGTTTGATGAGAAGCTTATCTTCAAGGGTGTGCGATATGTACCGAGTTTGTGCTATAACTTTGTTTTGGTAGGGAGGATGGTAGATGATAGTTGTCATAGTTTATTTGGGGGCAAAGATTGGATGCTTGCGAAGGGTTCCCAACAGCTGGCTCGAGAAGATTATATTATGGCATGTACAGGCTCAAGCAGCTAAATTATACAGATAGGCTGTGGACACCGGATGGAGGCTCGAGGGGTGTACGATAGGAGTTGGATTGTTAAAAACTTGTCGGGGAGGGTCTTCAAGATGTTTTTAGGTTTACGGAGGATTTTGTTTGTCTAGACAAAGAGACGAATGGAGGTAAGTCAAAGATTGAGGGTCAGTCTGCCGATACCATGACAGCTGGTCGGTCTCCAATAGAAGTTGCTCAATGGATCCAGTTTCGGCGATATGTAATTTGCCAAAGCTTTATTGAGTGACATTGGTTTCAGTAGTTCAAAAGCAGAAAGAAGATCAAGGTTTGCAGCAAACTCAATCTATGGCAGGTGTATCTCCATTCACACAGTTCAGAATGAGCTGTGGGTCAGCGACAACATGCACAGTGCATGATGTTCTTCTCGAGGATGCATGTGTACGGAAGAGCTTTAGTGTTGGACATGAAGGTGGGTAGGTTTAGGAGTTTGAATCTCAGGAGGACCATACTGTTCACTTGGTTGGGCCAGCCAAGGGTGAAGAAGCTCGACGGAATGGTAGCACGTTCTGGTGGAAGACGGAAGTCAGGGTCAGACAGCCGAGACTTGAGATGAGGCTGATCATCAGTAACTTTGGTTTTGATCGTGTTATTGATAGTGGTAGAATCCCTGTAGTGTAGGAGGTGCTACGCATGACAGCTAGCATCGACATGATGGTAGAAGAGCTGGAGATGAAGGAAGATGCAAAGCAGCTCGGGGGATCAAAGATCAGTAGCATGGGAGAGCAGAAACTTTATCGCGAGGCGACAAGCATGGAGTACAGTTGAGGGGCCATGGGGTTAACACCCTCTCATCAGACTAGAGAGGAGATTGTTGGAGTCCAGTCTGGATTTGGATATCCATAATTGGTGTTGTACTATTTTAAATATAATAGGATTCTTATTTTAGGGCTCCTATTTAGAAAATCGTATTATTATCTAAAATAGGATATTGACGAAATATTTTAGGTATAATATGATTCCAATTTTATTCCTATTTAGGAAATCTGATTATGACCTAGAATATGATTTTCTCATCCTATATATATCGGGTGAGGGTGGAGGCACAAAGCATAGCACAAAGTTAAGATTCGAGGTACTCGTCTACATGAGATTTAAGAGGAAGTCCGCACTTTGCTTTTAGGACTTGCTGTAACTCCTCTTCCCAGATTTTTAATTTTTTTTTATTTTTAATTATTGTGTTTAAAAGTAATTTTTGCCGAAACTTCTTAAAAGATATTTTATGATTATTTTGTTATCAAAACTAGTTTTAAATTAAATGATTTGAATATACTATTTAGTTGTATAAAAAGTTATTTTTTGTTGAATTTTATTATTTAAAATATAGATATGTTATTTTATTATTTTAGAGTTTTCTGGAATTTTTGGTATGTTTTAGATAATTTTAATATATAGTATTATTATTTTTTAAACACTTTTAAGATTTACTATAAGGACACACATAGTTATCTTTTAGGCGAAACATTTTATTTTGACTCTAGAATCCTAAAACTATTTTTCTAGAATTTTTTAGGATTTTTAGGAGTTTTTGGGATTTATTTGGATTTATTTGTTGTTAAATTAAATTTTTATTGAGTTTTTGTGATTTAAATTAATATTTATACTAATCTGGATTTCTTTCATTTCAAATCCTGATAGAATTCCTCCAAACCAATCATTATCTTATAACTTCATTTAAGTGCATATAATCCTAGTGAAATCATATCTATAATAATTTAAAACATTTCTTATTTGAACTAACCTATTCATATCCAAACTAGGTAATCATAATCCTATCCACATTAATTAAATCATAATCATATTTAAATTATGTAATCTCTACTCATTATATATACCTATTGAACACTTATCAAATAGAATCATCGCTCATATTTTCTTTCCCAAATTTTTTCTTTTTTCGTCTAAAATAGCCTAAAATTTGGCATAAATTCAGCCTCATTTTTCAAAGGCTGTATCAACTTCAAAGGGCCATAACTCCAAACTCTGGATTCCGTTTCACCTCCAATTTTTTTGTTAGAACCGTATCGAGATTAATTTTCTAAATATGTAATTTGTTTTCATAAATTCTGAACCTAATTTTCTGAAGAATTTTTGGAGTGCCAGTTGTCCAAAATCTGACACATTTTGGTGTTTTTGAGATTTCGGGAGAACCAAGAATCAGAATCACGGACCGTTTCATGTTTTGGAATACTGACAGAAAAATAAACATCATATATTTTTCCCAACAATTTGTCATAATATTTTATTTTCTATTTTTCTTTTAGAAGTTTGTCCCATCATCTGAGACCATCTTGCGTACTTTTGACATCTGTGACTATTCTGTGCCAATAAGATCGTATTGGCGCACAAGTCGACTACAACTTAATTCAAGGCAAGTGCATTACACTGGTTATGTTCAATTCCTAATAGTTTCTATGATACATATTTTAGATATGCATTACATGACTCATGATTCTTGACACGTTGTTTACATAAGTATCTATTCATATTCATGATTATTGAGTTTCATGATTTATGTAATTTATCGTGTTTTGCGACTTACATTTTGTGATTATTGTGTATTATAATTTTTGTGTCGTGACATGAATCCATGAGTCGGGTGGGAAAATATATTAGTAGATATGTGAACATTCCCGAATCAGGAACCACTCTTTCAGGTCTATTCTAGAATGGTAGCGCTCGTACACTTCACGTGCGGGTTGCCATATTTACTTCTAGCCATTTACATGTCGAAAGTAGTATTTCAAAACACTTAGTTAGATGTCTTGATCATCGTGTTTACATGTTCCACTTTACATTCCATAATAGTCTTATTTACATGTTACCTTCTAGTGTCTGCCATGATTATCTTGTTTACTTGTTTTCTCTACTTGTTATACTATGTCATCATGTATATCATATGCTATTTCTGTTTTATCATTTCTATTGTGTCTTGAATAGTTTGCCATGTATGCACTTATTCAATTCCTGACTGGAAACCATTTTTCAGATTTGTCACTTGCTATGCATTGGATCATTTGGAAAGATATGGGTATATGTCGATGTCGACTCTCGAGGACTAGTTAGATAGATTTGATCATCAAGTTTAAAGTTGTTGTATTAGATTTTGTGAGACGTTGTATTTTATTCAAGTATAATCTTGAAGTTTTAATTGATTTAGTATTGTGAATGAGGAAATAATGAATTAATCATGAGCAATTATTATGATTTTAAGCATTGTGGTCTAGACAAGATTCTACCGCCGATACCACGACGTAGGCTGGACTTGTACACGCAGTCATATCCAAAAAGTAGGTGCGGGTCGTGACAAGTTTTTTTTGGTAGCCCATGCAGGTCAGTCTTTACAAATTATGCAAACTCGTGGTAGTAACATATTAGTCATACTTCTGCGAGCCTGCGACTAGGAGATGCTCATTCACAATTAGGTTGATTTGATTTTAGGAAAATGACTAGGCTTAGGACTAGGTACCTCGTGGACAACCCATAAAATTATTTCGAATTGATTACTTGGGTAGTTAAGTTGTTGCATGGGCTACATGATTAGATAGTGATATACATTGAATTTTGAGATAACCACATTTGATGAATTTGAAGTATTTCATCTGATGATATCTTGTTTTGGTAGAATACCTATAATCAAAGGTGGGTAGAGTCATCGATTAATAAATTGAGTATTTTGGTTACAGTTGAAGATATTTTAGCTTTTGGTGTTTTGAGGTTTAAATTTCTATATAGTTGATGAATTAATTGCTAAGGTCAAATATTAAATTTTTAAAGGAAATAATTTTGAGTTAATCAATGATAAATAAAATTGTAGTATGATTTGAAAATTTATTGAATTTACATTTTGAGGGGATTATGATAAGATTGAATTTTTAGGGAATTAAAATTTTTATGAAGTTTGAAATTTATGGATAATTATCAAATTGGGATAAAAATTAAAAATTTGACAAGATATTAATGAATGGCTAAATCTCTATATTAAATTAAGTTAGTGATTTAAATTTTTGTGATGGATATTGAAGAATTTTTTTTGAAACATTTTGAGGATACGAAATTATAAGGGATAATAGGTAAGAAGTCGTGTATGAAAAATTGCTCTATTTGCGGATCACATCTTCCTACTTATCCAAAATTCGTTTGTCTTCATCATATTCTATTTATATGTCTTTCTTCTATTGAATTTTAGAACCTTTTAGGATTCAAGACCATTGCCTAAGATTCCAACACCAAGCTATATCTATTTCTTCTTCTATTTTCACCCTAGTTGATCAATGTTCTAATTAAAGAATTTTTCTTATTCTTTTCATCTATTTGATAAATATTTTTTATCATAAAATTTTCCTATCTTTTTACCGATCCACCAAGTCCTTCTATCTTAGTAGTCCTTAAATTTTGGGGACAAAATTTTTCTAAGGTGGGTAAATTTGTAGCTCCTCTTCCCAGATTTTTAAATTTTAAATTTTTTATTTTTTAATTATTGTATTTAAAAGTAATTTTCATCAAAACTTCGTAAAAGATAATTTGTGATTATTTTGTTATCAATACTAGTTTTAAAGTAAATGATTTGAATATACAATTTACTTCTATAAAAATATATTTTGTTCTCAAATTTTATTATTTGAAATATAAATAGGTTATTTTATTATTTTAGAGTTTTCTGGAATTTTTGGTAATTTTTAGATAATTTTAATATATAGTATTATTATTTTTAAGGACTTCTAAGATTTACTTTGAGGACACACGGGGTTACCTGCATTAATTTTTATTAGGGATATTATTTCTGCTACACTCTATTAATCCACCCTCTATAGGTGCCATCGGCCCACATGGGTTATTTCAGGTGGGTTGGCTTAAGTTTCCGTTGCGGTAACGTCTCAGACTCGGTATCGGAGTGCAGGAGGGCGTGTCCGATTCCTAACGTCTGGTATCAGAGCCAGGTTTGTTCGTTCTGGTCTGATACCAACAAAGCTTGTATTCATGCATTCTTCAAAATAAATTATTTCCAACCATATAGAGAGATGATGGAGATCCAATTCCATGAAGTAATCGACTCGCCGAATAAACTATCTGACATTATTGTATCTCTCGAAGAACCTAAGGTAGCTAGCCCTTAATTATTTTATTCAATTTAGCTTCAAAAAATATAAAAAAATCACAACAGGAAGAATAAGGGTTTCCATGATTCTAGTAGTCCTGACTGTTGTTGTTAAGAACGCCATAATACTAGCAGTTCAAGGAAACAGGTCGCATATTTCGTAGATACTCCTAACAAAGAGCTCCCATGTAATTTGCCTAATGGAAAAAAATTACGTGATATACCTGTGAGATGACATGTTTTGCTTATGCATTTTGTTTCACACGACTTTAGTTGATATCCTAGGACCGAGTCAACTAAGGACCGAAGTAGATAGTAGAGGCATGGAGTCATAAGTTCCTAAATTTGTAGGTATATATAGTGAAGTATTTAGCCAGGAGAAGGCAGTCATGGAAGATGTAGTAGCACCTGAAGGTGCTGTCATGATCCAAAACCATAATACCGGAGAGCGAGGTCGGACATAGTTCAACTACATCATACGAAGAACTCTAGTACCCTGTAAACAGGTCATGTGTATCTAGAGGCAAGTAGAGGAAATCCTATACTTGAAAAATCCACTGATATATCAAGGGTCTGAAAATCAATATCTCAATCCATACAAGCAAAATAACAAAAGTAATCACATATGAAACTGTAAAGTGCCCCAAACGCTGAGAAATACATGATTATAAAGCTGGTATACTAATATAGTACAAGTATATAATCATATAACTAGTGTTCATTTAAAATATATGATCATGCCGTCAAACTACGATAGGAACAAGCTATCGAAAATAAGGGCTAAATACTTGCCATGGGCCAAACCACGATTGAGATGCATAATATATATATATATATATATATATATATATATATATATATATATATATATATATATATATAAGATAAGAAAGAAATCCACTCATGATTTGATGTCGTATTCTTCTGAGAACAACCATATGTGGAAGAATCGGTAGATCCTCTGGTGCTACTAATAGATTTGGCTATATAAAGCCATGAGGTCAACCCTAATAACAAGTACTATAAGGAAGGCTCAAAGAGGGACATAGAAAACCAAACCATAAAATAGTTAAATAATGGCATAAATTTAAATCAATAAAACAATACATATGGGCTTTAGTCATAGCCTTAGATCCATAATCTATCTTCGAAGCTGTAGCCTACCTCTACACCAAATAAGGATAAAAGGTGAACTACTACGTCGAGATAGCTTAAATTCCCAAGACTATCGACAAACGATATGTAAAGTATACAATCACTATTTTAATAGAAAGGCCAATCATTTTCTATGGCTTGCTATGTTATATATGGGTTATCCAAATCACAATGCAAATAATGATTTGGTAATCATGCATTGCCAATATATATACACGCATACACACACACACACGCATAATAGTCCACAATGACCCTCGTAGGTGGCCATCGGATCGGTAATAGTATGAGTAATGGTTACACCGTTCATATAGGAAAGTGACTGGGTCGATAATAGTATGAAGGCAAAATATTGTACTTAATATATGTGGATGATATACCATAGTAGCTGGTGGATGACTAGTAAGATGCATGAAATTGGTATCATTTTCCTTCCAATAATCTATGTATTTTAAGCTAGTTAATTAAGTACCATTTTTTGTGAAGCCCGTATCATGGACAAACGCCCATCCTCATGGAACTAGACTCCCCAAGACTACGGATTGTGTGCATATTGATCGATAAAAGATGACAGGTTTAAAGTGATCTAACCCTTCAATACAGGAACCAGGGTTCACGAATTATACCTAAAGCGATGACAAATAGATGGCAGTTTTCAGCAACCTCGATCAATTAGTGACCTCAAGATCTTCTGTCGTATTCCTACCTCGGGTTGACATCGTGTGGGCGACGATATTCCAACCTTTTCTTCTCCTTGGTTCCTGTCTTTCTCTCCTTACGTGAAGAACTTATTTAGAGACAACTAATATTTTCTGACGCATATGATGGCTAGAGAATAAATGACACACACACACACACACACAATACATACATACACACACACACAATACATACATACACACATATATATATATATATATATATATATTTTTATATATATATATATATATATATATATATATATATATATATATATATATATATATATAGGATATATAGAAAATATATATATATATATATATATATATATATATATATATATATATATATATATATATATATATATATATATATATATATATATATATATATTTTCTATATATCCTATATATATATATATATATATATATATATATATATATATATATATATATATATATATATATATATATATAGATATATAGATATATAGAAAAAAAAATATAGATATATAGAAAATATATATATATATCTATATATATATATATATATATATATATATATATATATATATATATATATATATATATATATATATATATATAGACTACAGGGACCATGAGAAGAAATTAGGGTTAGGTCTCCTAAGGGATCTAGGTATCCCGTGTTCAGCCCGAACACACAACCAGGCCTATTAACAATAACTTGGTCCACTAAAGGTATTTTTTGCACTTTTTCCTAATCTTAAATTACTTTTATGGGCTCCTTATTATTATATGCCTGTTCATCTCCCCATGTTAAGATATCAGATGTTCGTCAATCAAATTAAGTTACTGACAACTGTATTGGTCGACATCTTTTATCCTTAAGCAGTACAACTCAACTTCATTTGTCATGACAGATATAATCCACCTGTAGGGTTTATATGACAATCTTTATGAGCTCCTTAAGGGGACATCATCACCCCAATATATCGTAACATAGATTTCTTTTATAACCAACAGTCCATCATACACACAATGCCATTACCCAATTCATAGAGGTTGTTGACCCATAATAAATCTCACTCTTTTATGAGCCAAAGTAGTGCATACTACATATATATGTTTGTTATTATATCTGGATTAAAAGCACAAGCATCCATATAAACAAAGGTGTTTGTTCTTTTATATAATCAGTCCAAAAAGAACAACCTCAAGTGGTCCTGTTTAATACACACAAAGTACACTAGTGTAAACCTATAATCAAGATATATTAATGCCCGATTATACTATAGCATTACAATGATTTTTTAAAATCTATTTAGGCTGTGAACTACTTATATATTGTACAAAGAACTGATAATATGATCTTCTGTGTGACACTACACACCATATTATCTACAATACAATATAGAATATGTGAACACTTGCATTATTATTAAAATAAATATAATATGTAAATATTTGCCCTAAAAAAGATAAGAAAATATAGTTAATACGAAAGTGATGCTTTTATTATATAACCCTAACAATCATTCACTTATACTCAAAGCATTGTTTTCGGTATACTGTTATAAATCTTCCACTTGTACTTAAAGCTATGTTGCCAGCATCTGACTCCCATTCCTCAATATGACTATCAAAAGCCTTAGCCGGTAAGCTCTTTGTAAAGGGATTGACTAGGTTGTCTGTTGATACTATCTTGGTTATAGCAACATCTTCTCTCTTTATGATATCTTGAATCAAGTGGTACTTGTGCTCAATATGTTTTCCTGTCTTATGGGCTCCTTTTTCCTTCGAGTTTGCAACTACAGCACTATTATCATAATAAAGTATAATTGTCTTAGGAAAACTAGGTACCACATCCATGTCAAATAGGAAGTTTCAGGCCAAACCAGTTTTTCTGCTGCCTTAGAGGATTCTACATATATACTTGACTTCCATGGTGGAATCAATAATATATTTTTGCTTGATGCTCCTCCATACTATGGCTCCACCTTCCAAGGCAAATACATAACCTGAGGTAGATTTTCTGGAATCCCTATATGACTAAAAACTGAGTCTACATTCCCCAATGGCACTAAACTATATGTCTAGTAAACAGGCATATAATCTTTAGTCCTTTTCAGGTACTTAAGAATATGTTTTTCCACAGTTTAGTGATTTTTTCCTGGATTAGACTGATATCTTCTAACCATGCCAACGACAAAGCAGATGTCTGGTCTCGTACGTAGCATTGCATACACAAAGTTTTCTACTGTCGAAGCATAACGAACCGCTTTTATGTCCTCTATCTCTTTAAGTGTTCTCGGACACTACTCCTTTGATAGAGCTATTCCATGCCTAAAAGGTAGAAAATCTTTTTTGGAATTTTGCATACTAAAATGACTTAGTACATTACCGATATAGGTAGCTTGAGATAAGTCCAACACTTTTTTTTTGTGATCTCGTAGAACTTTGATCCCAAGGTTTGACCTGTTTCACCCAAGTACTTCATATCAAACTGTTTGGATAAATATACCATTAAATTAGATAACGCCTTCATATTGTTTCCAATGAACAAGATGTCATCCACGTAAAGTACTAGGAATACCACTACATTTTTGTCACACTTTTGTATACATAAGATTCATCCAAAAATTGATCAAATTTATAGGATTTCATCACCTGATCAAAATAGATGTTCCAAGATCTGGATGCTTGCTTAAGTCCGTAATAGACTTCTTAAGCTTACAAACAAGATGCGCTTGGCCCTTTTCAATGAACCCATCTGGTTGCTTCAAATAAATATTTTCCTCAAGAATTTCATTAAGGAAAGCTATCTTGACATCTATTTACCAAATCTCATAATCGAGATGAGTTACAATAGATAAAAGAATCTGAATACACTTAAGAATGGCTACTGGCGAAAATATTTCCACATAATCAATACCCTCTTTTTGAGTAAAATCTTTTACTACAAGTCATGCTTTAAAGGTTTCAACCTTACCATATGCTCCTTTTTTTTTTCTTATAGACCCACTTGCTTCCAATTGCTTTTACACCAGTTGGTGCTTCAACAAGCTCCTAAACCTTATTAGAATCTATTACATCTATTTTCGATATTATTACTTTTTGCCAAGATTATGCATCTTTATCTTGGAGTGCTTTATTATAGGTGTA
Organism: Iris pallida; assembly: GCA_029216955.1. Classification (NCBI taxonomy): domain Eukaryota; kingdom Viridiplantae; phylum Streptophyta; class Magnoliopsida; order Asparagales; family Iridaceae; genus Iris; species Iris pallida. The sequence goes on from JANAVB010026199.1 coordinate 13,888,174, forward strand.
GAGATCATAATCTTGTTCTTCTGGTAAATTCAAATAACTCATCATTGATCTAACAATCTCCATAAGAGTCATATTCCTTCTTTCTACTATACGAATATGTTGGGGTGTTTCAAGTGCAGTCATTTGGGACGTAATGTCAGCTTTTGATAAGTAATCCCTAAACTCTCCAAAAAGATACTCGCCACCACGATCTAAATACAATGACTTGATACATTTCTATAACGTTTCTCTGTTTCAGCCTTGCACTTTTTAAATTTCTCAAAGTACTTAGACTTACGGCACATCAAGTAAATGTACCCATACCTTGAATAATCGTCAATGAATGTGACAAAGTATTCAAACCCACCTCTAGCATTGATAGTAATTGGCCCACACAAATCAGAATGAACAAATTTTAACACATCTTTGGTCCTATACCCCTTTGCCTTAAAAGGCCTTTTGGTCATTTTATCTTCCAAGCAGGATTCACATGCTGGAAGTCCCTCTACTCTAATGAACTCAAAGGTCCATCTGTAACCAGCCTTTGAATCATTCTTAGGTTAATATGGCCTAATCTAAGTGTTAAAGATATGTTTGGTTCATACGTTCTTTTCTCTTATTTAAGTTAGAAGAAGTATTATTCATTTTCATAAGTTGCATTGTAGTTGGAATAAGATTAATGACATATAAATTATCTACCAATGCACCAGAATAGATAAAATGCAATTTTCTAATAACAATATTATCATTAAAATAAACTAAATATCCACCCTTAAGTAGCATAGAAACAGAAATTAAATTTCTTCTAAGTGAAGGTGCATAAAGACAATCTCTCAATATCAAAGACTTATTTATACCAAAAGATAAAATAACATCTCCTAATACAACGACCGCAAATTTTGTAGCGTCAGCCATAAACAAGCATATCCCTCCATTATTAAGCCGCCTAATTTTCTAGAACCCCTGCAATAAATTATAGATATGATTAGTGGCTCTTGTATCTACACACCAGGTGCCGGTAGATAACACTGCTAAACATGTTTCAACTACAGTAAATGAGATATACCTTCTTTGTTTCCTTTTTTGAGAAGTGAACAGTCACTCTTCCAAAGTCATGATCCTTTGCACTTGAAACACTTGTCTTTCGATTTTTTTCAACGACGCCTTGAGGTCCCATTCCCTTCTTTGCTGAATTTGCTTATTTTTGAATGGTATTCTTCTTTTTATCGCCTTTCAGCTTAGAAGAAGAAGCCTTTTCAGTAACATTAATATAGCCATTCTGCCTAAAAAGAGCTTCAACATATTGTAGTTCTTTTGCAAGTTCCGCCAAACTATACAATATTTTCTTCATGTTGTATTTAAGGAAAAAATGAGTCAAAACTTTTAGGCAGAGTCCTCAGAATGATATCGACTTGGATTTTTCCATTGATTTTAGCTCCAAGGATCTCAATATCATTCAAATGACCCATCATCTTGAGAACATGATCCTTTACCGACGTCCCTTCAACTATTCATCAAACTCTTCATAGCAAGCTTCCTAGATGTCATACTCTGATGTTTGAAGAGTTCCTTGAAGTTATACATCATTTCATAAGCTGTGACTATGCCTTGATGCTGTATCACATTTGACATAGATGCCAGAATGTAACTGTAGGGTGTGAAAGTTATGACACGCTGACATAAGACTCAGCCAAAGTCATACGCTCAAGGCCATACGCTCAGTCAAAGTCATACGCTCAAGGCCATACACTCAGCCAAGGCCATACGCTCATCTAAAGGCCGTATGCTCAGTGAATATTTTATTATTTCCTAAGATGACAGCACAACATGTATTTAATGAAGGATGAATCTGACACTTCGTCTTTCGTGCAAAGACAGCTGTCTTATGAAGATTAGCCGTCGTATAGGTTTTCAAGAAGTGATTTTGTCTCTTACGAGGACAGCTCAGCAGCCATCATAAATGCACAGCCATCATTACTGTCATTTCTGACAGTCTGTCAGCCATCATATCTGCGGCACAACGCTCAAGAGATATTTGTCAGTATTAGAAGATATGGCGTATTTGAGAAGATTAAGGACAGCCACGTGTCTACTCCCTCATTGCCCAACCAAGTGAGCGTATGGACCCCATACGACTCCTTCCCAATCAAGTGAGCGTATGGACCCCATACGACTCCTTGCCAACCAAGTGAGCGTATGGACCCCATACGACTCCTTGCCAACCAAGTGAGCGTATGGACCCTATACGACTCCTTCCCAATCAAGTGAGCGTATGGACCCTATACGACTCCTTTCCAATCAAGTGAGCGTATGGACCCTATACGACTCCTTCCCAATCAAGTGAGCGTATGGACCCTATACGACTCCTTCCCAATCAAATGAGCGTATGAACCCCATACGACTCCTTCCCAATCAAATGAGCGTATGAACCCCATACGACTCCTTCCCAACCAAGTGAGCGTATGGACCCCATACGACTCCTTATAAATGAAGTGAGCGTATCAGCCTTATATGGCTCTATGCTGTCCAAGTCAGTATTTGCAAGACATGTGTCTTCAAAAGCTAGCGTATGACTCCTCTTCAAAGACAACGTATCACAGCTAAGGCATCCAGGATGACTTTCAACATACAGTCAACACACGTTATCACGTGTCCTGTACTCAGTTACTCAGTTACCCAGAAGTTATGCAACGTGGCATTCATGCCATCAATCTCTCCTAGATATATTCCACTACTTTCAACCGTACTCCAACGTGTCTCCATCAGAATTTGCCACGCATCCCTAGAGTTATGCACACGTCAAGTAACTGACTGAGCGTATGCTTCAGAACAGTTATCCAGAACTCTATAAAAGAGAGTTTCTTTATCTTCATCAGACAGGACAATTAATTCGGAGAGAACGGAGAGATTGCCCAGTTGCTGTCCAAGTTCTTCGAAGTTCGAGTTTTCTTCATCGCATCGTCCAAGGGATAAAATAATCGTCTTCTAGATTAGATTCCTACAGTTGTAATTTTCTCAGATACAAAATAAATAAAGTGAATTTATTTATGGAAAACAAATTGGCGACTCTGCTGGGGAAAGCTGTCTCCTCCAATGAGATAGCAATAACTCAATGCGATACTTCGTCGATCGGCTCGATGAAGAAGACGATGGTCGTACAATTCGACCAATCTGCTTACGAAAAAATGCTCAAGGCGAAGGAGGGCCGAACTGCTTCCTCCGCTCTTCCTGCTGCCAAGAAGAAGGGACGCTCTGTCTATGTTCCTAAGTCTTCTTCGACAGCCTGAGACGCTTCTGTCACTTCTCACGCTGACAAGAATACGTCTTCAATTTCAACGAAGCATACTTCGGCTTCTCTGAACACGGCAACAGTGGCTTCTCCTAGTCACGCTGACAAATTAGGTTCTTTAACCAAGTCAGCGTGTCCAAGGGAAACCATCTCTGGATATGTCAAAGTCTCTTCTCCTTCTACTCTTACGACAGCAGTCGGCTCTTTAGCCATTCATGACTCTGTGCGTATGGTAGTCAAAGGACAGCGTACGGCAAAGGCAGCGTACAAAAGCCAACAGCAGGCAGCGTATGCTAAGCCAAAGCCAGCGTATGCTAATAAAAAGGTAGTGTATGACCAGAAGTCCAAACTGAAGTCAGCGTATGCTAACAGATACAGTCCTTTGACTGTTTCTCAAAATCAGGCTGGGGGTTCTTTTCCACAGAACATACAAATGATTCTCCCACAACTTGCACATCTTGTACCAACCAAGGAGAAAGACTCTTTGGTCAACTCCTCTACTCCTAAGGTCTTTACCTCTGGAGTTAATTTGACTAGTACTTTTACTAGATCAAACAAAGGAAAACGCCTTTTGGCTAATTCCTCTCAAGATGGATTATTACCGACTCCTAGTCGGAATAATACCCATCTTCCTTCTCTCAAAATTTTTCGATCTGAGAAAGGCAAATTACAAGTATCCAAGACTGATACCAAAGTCATATCTCCTTCGGATCTTCGTAACAAGCTTAATCAGAATCATCTCAGTTCCACTTCTGGTATTAAGAAGCCTGATCAAACTGAGACAAGTATACTAGACCCTGATGCAGAATATGCCAAGAACTATGTGGCTCAAATTAATCAGTCTTTATACACTCAAGAACCGAGAAGGCAGAAGAACAAAAGACAAGTTTCTACACAGAAACTATCTTCAAGTACTTCCCAATCTGTTCCTACAGATCTTCGGGAGCATTTACAAAATAAACGGAGAATTGATACTCCATATGGCCATGACATTGCCCATATTTGCCATGAAAAGTATGGTTGTAGCTTCCAACCTCGGGTTGTGATTCAGTGTTGTTGTTCACCAAAAAGACGATCTGTTTTCGAACGGATTCAATATGAACCAATATTGGATGAAGATGAACCTCTTTATGCTTCTATCAACATGACTTCCAGAAATATTGGGGGTAGCATACGGTCTGATGCTATATCAGATTCTGAAGATGGTGTTTATCTCGGCACCCGATCTAGGACCGGAGCCTTGGCCAGGGTCTCTTCTTCTTCTCATCCAAGTGGTAATCCGGAGATCACAGAGAACTTCCTTGGAGAGTCTAATTTTCCAGTATTGACTCCTGTAAATAGTCCCGGGAAAGATGTTGACTCACACAGCGATGATTCAGAACGGACTGTTTCATCGTCTATTCCTCGAATGATTACCACTTATATGGTAGATGGCAATCATGAATCTTCAACTAGCACTGAAGCTCATGAGCAGAGGATTTCTTCCTTGGAACAACAGTTGCGAGCTATGGCAGATACATTGAATGCTATGCACACTCTTATGCAAGCTCAGCATCAAACTCAGCAAGTTCAACAAACAGTACCACCAGTAGTATTAAATGCTCCTGTTGCCCCAAATTCGGAACCTTCTACTATTCCGGAGGTACAATCTAATGTTCCTTTACAAACCACTCCAAGTCAGTCTGGAGCTGGGGGTGGTACATATGTTGCAGTTCCTCCTCCCAATTACACTCAACAAGTTACAACTCCACAATCCTCTGGAATTGTTACTGAAGAGTTAAGGAATCTTCGAACTCAGTTCGAGGCATTCAAACAGAAGGATGGTTTACAAAGGTTAGGTATCAAGCAACCTTACCCGATAGAATGGAAGCAAGTATCATATCCTCCTAAATACAAGCCTCCGACTATCTTTTTCTTTGATGGAACTACCTTCCCAAGTCAGTTCATTAATCACTTTGAAGTAATGACTGATCAGTTGTAACCAAGCGATGCCCTCCTCACTCGGGTGTTCGTTGGATATCTCAAAGGAACAGCTTATGAATGGTATAGAAGTCTCCCGGATGGGTGCATTACCTCATTTGTTGGTTTCAAACAAATATTTCTTGAACGATTCTATGAAGGGCTCAATGACATGACCATGTCAGCCCTTATAAGAATTAAACAAAAAAATAATGAGACTACCGAGGACTTTATTGAAAGATTCAGAAGAGAAGCCCTCAAAATGCCTCTTGGAACTCCCGATGCTGTTACCATCGACACTTGCAAGTCGAATCTCTTACCAATCATCAGTATGTGGACAGGGTCCACTCAGTTTCAAGATTGGCCTTCTTTCATCGTCAGTGCCAAGGCTGCTGAAGTCAGTGCTGAGATCTTCAAAGGTCTGGGGGTACAAATGGCTCCCAAGGAATTAAATCAGAGTGCTAGCAATAGTACTCGACCCAATAATCGCAAAGGAAAAGAGGCTCTTGAAGTTAATCTCCAGAGCAGTAGTCAAGAGGCAAAGGCTACTCAAGCTACTCCAGCTCCAACAAATCAACAACAGAGACCTCCTCGGCCGAAGAAAGAATATTATTTCGACAATGACGATGTTCAGGGTATCTTTGAATGCTTGCTCAAAGGTAATAAAATACAATTGCCAGAAATTAAAAAGCCTGATGAAGCCAACAAGACAGATCATCCAAAATATTGTCCATATCATAGAATTCTGGGTCATACAATCCGGTCTTGCTATGTATTAAAAGGAAAGATCCAAGAGATGATTAAATCAGGAGCTGTGACACTGACACCCAAAGACAAGACAGTCACAGCAAATATAATTTCAATGCAGTTCGGTGACTTCCCTCCTTTAATGGTGGAAAGTGGGATTGTTCCTATCCCCAAAGCAACTCTCGAAGTGGTGAACATCCCACCAGTACAGAATGAAGGACTTGTTCCTATCACAACTAAGAAGGGAGAGATCATGTGGATCCACCCGGATTTAATGACGGAGTTTGAGACGTCTTCCTCTTCTCCTCGGAAGCCTCCTTTGTCTAAAAAGAAGCTCGGAAAGACTAAGTCATGCAATGTGACTTCTAGTTTCACACCCAATTTTTATCTAACCTTTAATTTCATCTTGGCAGGAAATTTACTCCCTACGAAGATAAAATCTGTACCTCAATCTGAAGATAGGTACAAGCCTGCATTTCATCTATACAGTTCATAATCTCGTAAATTAATGGCGAAGATGGGTTATGATCTAGCCACTGCTCCTGGTTTGAACTCAGGCAAAGGACTCCGAGCACCTTTAGCCATCACTATGAGACATAATCAATCTCGTATTGGTCTCGGTTTCTGGAATGAAGCTCTTATCAAGCATAAAAGAACCAAGAGCAAGATAAAGAATTGTAACATGGTTTCCATAGATCCTGAACCAGAATCTGAAGTCGAAGTTCATGCTGGAACTCGATCAGGAAAAATATATCTGAAAGATTATGCTGACATTCCTGGAGAAACTCCTGATGTCCCTCCGGTTTCAGCTCCAACACCAGTCTCTACTAAAGAGCCTTCAAATGTTCCTGTTGAGACAGTTCCTTCTAAACCAACAGCAGCTGACAAAGGTAAACAACAAGTCCGCTTCGACAAACCATTGAAGAAATTATCTTCTACCGGACTTGAAAAGCCTTATAATTTTGATATATTGGCTCAACTAGCCAATACACCAGCTAAATTATCAATCTTTGAGCTCTTATGCCTCTCTAAAGAGACTCAAGAAACTCAGAGTGAAGTACTGCTGCAAGCAGAAACCTGCCTAACTCTCCTCAAGAAGTTGGAAACAGAACCTGTCTCTCATTGCCATAGTGTTTTGGAATTAATTCCAAATATTACCTTTACGCAAGATGATATGCTGCTAGAGGATAATCGACACGACCGTCCTTTATATCATACAGGATATATTAATTCTATGAAGGTTGATCGCCTACTGATTGATCCAGGATCTGCTCTCAGTATTATGCCGAAGGCTATGCTAGATGCACTGAAGATACCTGTACATAGTCTTTCCAGCACTATCACTACCATCTTGGGATTCAATCAAGGAAAAAGTGAGCCTTTGGGCAAGATTCGCCTCAAATTTCAAATAGGCGATCTTCGTACTAAAGTTACTTTTTACATCATCGACAATCATGGTTGCTCATACAATGCTCTATTGGGGAGACCATTCTTGCATGAACATAATATCGTTCCTTCGACTCTTCATCAGTGCTTCAAATATGTTGATGATAATGGAGAAGTTCAAAAGGAGGTTGTCGATCTCTATCCATTCAAAGGAGTCGAAGCTTACTTCAATGACGCTCGCATGTACAAAGATGAATACTCAAAAGTCTTGCAAGCTATGGATAATGATGATGAGATGTCAAAAGTCGATACCTTTGTTATTCCTGTAAAAGGGCGTATCCCTCCTCCGCAGTCTGCCCAAGCTTCACAAGGTTCACTGATAATTCCTGTCAGTGGACGTACTACTTCATCATCTGCCCAAGCTCTACAAGGTTCACTGATAATTCCTGTCAGTGGACGTACTACTGTATCGTCTTCCCAAGCTCCACAAAGTTCGTTGATAATTCCTGTCAGTGGACGCACCACTCCTCTTCCATCTTCTCAGGCTAGACCAGATACTCTAGTCATTCCAGTCAGTGGACGTACTACTTATCCACGATCTTCTTCAAGGGAGCTCACCTCTTCTGAGCCTTTTGTTATCGATCTTAATCGAAACAAAACTTCTGATCGCTCTTCCTCTCCCCCTTTTGTCATTAATTTGACTAAGTCTGATAAGGCTCAGCCTTCTGTTGTAAATACAGTATCTAATATTAATGAAGCATCTTCTTTGCAGTATATTAATGTCTGTAATCATGTACAAAGTTATTTACAATTGCTAGATAGCTTAGAGCCACTAACTATAGGAGTTATTCAAACTCTTCATACAGATGTATCATTAGAGTCTATACAAAAATTGTACTTCGTGGTTCCTATTCGAAAGAAAGGAGAAAATCCAATATTCTTCTACAAAGGACCCCAGAATCCTTCTAATCTGGAAGAAGATGACAAAAACGATGATACTGGAAGGTTACAATTACGTCGCTACAGTCAACAGTCCAAAAATATCATCAAGAATATGGGTTATGACTTCAGAACTAGCCTCAATAATGGAAAAAGAAGAAGAATGCCTGTTCGAATTCCTCCATTAAAATACGGAAGGACGAAATGTGGTTTGGGTTACATTGTTCCTACCTCCTTTATCAACATAGTCTATAAAGATTCAAAATTCGATAAAGACGAACGATCTGAAGATGAACGATCTGAGTCTTCCGGTTCCATTTCTTGGGATTCTGACACAAGTATTGGCGATCTCCATCGCTCTATTCTATCCATCAATATGGTCTCTGTTGATGGCCCGCAAGGAAATGATGAAGATGAGGATGATTTTGAAATATCACCCGAATCAGAACAATGGGCTCAAAAATTAGACAATCAATGGGAATTCAGGTTTGAGCAGAGAGAACCTCCTACTGAAGATAAACTGATCCAAATTGATGTTGGGGAAAAAGGGTCCCCTAAACCAATATTCATCAACGAAAATCTTTCAGAAACAGACAAACAAGACATGATCATGCTCATTCATGAGTATATCGATGTCTTCGCCTGGAGTTATGAGGATATGCCAGGATTAGATCCAAAGATTGCAATGCACAAACTTAATATCATGCCAAATGCTAAATCAGTCAAACAACAACAGCGACGATTTCGTCCAGACATTATGGATGCAATTGAAGCTGAAGTCAACAAGCTTATGGCTTCCGAATTTATTCGAGAGGAACAACATCCTGAATGGGTGGCTAACCTCGTTCCTGTCCTCAAAAAGACCGGCAAGATCCGAGTCTGTATAGACTTTCATGATCTCAATGCAGCTTGTCCTAAAGACGAGTTTTCTCTTCCAATTACCGATGTCATGATCGATAACACATGTGGTTTCGAACGAATGTCATTCATGGATGGGTATTCGGGATACAACCAAATCAAAATATTTCCAAACGACGAGAGACATACTTCCTTCAGAACGCCGATCGGTACATACTGTTATACAGTGATGTCGTTTGGTCTCAAGAATGCAGGTGCAACATATCAGCGAGCAATGAGTACTATATTCCGCGAACATCTCTGGAAAATAGTAGAATGCTATGTTGATGATATTGTAGTTAAAAGTCGACGAAAGGAGGATCATATCCAAGATTTGAAGACTATCTTTGATTTAATGCGTCAGCATCAACTTAAAATGAACCCTACTAAGTCCTTTCTAGGCGTCTCTAGTGGCAAATTTCTCGCCTTCGTCATTACCGCTAAAGGTATACACGTGGATCCCGAGAAGATCAAAGCCATTCAAGAGATGCGTCCTCCACGCACCTTAAAAGAGCTACGAGGATTTCAAGGAAGAATTGCTTATATCAGGAGATTCATTTCCAACTTATCAGGACGCTGCAGACCATTCAACAAACTTCTGAAGAAAGGTGTATCTTTCGTCTTGAACGAAGAATGTCAAAAAGTATTTGACGATATCAAACAGTATCTCATGAACCCTCCGGTTTTGGTACCTCCCGTCTCGGGAATACCATTCCTTCTATATGTTCGAGCCATGGATCATTCTCTTGGTGCATTACTCGCCCAGAAAAATAAAGATGGCCATGAACAGGCTATTTATTATCTCAGTCGCACAATGACCGGTGCTGAACCGTGTTATTCTCTAATCGAGAAAGAATGTCAAGCATTAATGTTTGCTGTTCAGAAAAATGCGACATTATATTATCGGTCAAACAATTCACGTCATTTCCAGAGTGAATCCCATCAGGATTATGATGAAGAAACCCGGTATTCTCAACTCCAGACTAGCTAATTGGGGAATCTTGTTAGCTCAATACGACATGCATTATATTCCCCAAAAGTCAGTTAAAGGACAAGCTCTTGCTGATTTCCTGGCAGCTCATACAGTTCCAGAAGATTCTAAATTATATGATGAGATTCCAGATGAAGTTCTGGATTCAAATCTGGTTTCTGAGGAAATTCCCACCTGGCATCTATTCTTTGATGGAGCATCTAGAATAGGTCCTAACGGCGATATTGTCACCGGAGTTGGGATTGTTCTAGTATCCTCAGAAGGTTTAACTATTTAGAGGGCTTATTCTCTGGATCAATCATGTTCAAATAATGTAGCCGAATATAATGTGTTGCTCATCGGTCTTCAACTTGCTAAACATTTAGATATTTAATATTTAGAAGTTTATGGAGACTCCAAGCTTATCATCAATCAGATCAGAGGAACGTATGAAGTTCGTCATCAGGATTTGATACCTTATCATCGAGCAGCACTCTCTATGGCCTCATCCTTTGAAGGTTTCTTTATTGAATATGTTCGGCGAGCCTATAATATAGAAGCCGATGCTTTGGCTAATCTAGCCGCTGTGTTAGCCATACCAATTAGACGTCAGCAAGTGATAGTGGTTTATAACCGAGAACTATTCTGCGTTGAGAATAATTTGGCTTTGGCTTTTCCTCATAATCCAGACAAAGATTCTCTCAACGTTGATGCTGGATCAAAGTTTGACAAAGTGTCCTCGTCTTCTTCTGATTCTACTATGGAATATGTCTTTTCTAATGAAACAGAAGCCATAACTGAAGACTGGAGACGTCCGTTTCTAGACTTTGTACTATATGACATACTTCCCGATAATTCGAGTGAAGCAGCGTCTATTCGGCGTCGATCTCTCAGATTCTATTATAATCATACTACGAAGACATTATATCGTCGGACCTACGACGGTCTCTCCTCCAATGTATCGCTGGTGAAGAAGCACAACAGATTATCCGTGAAGCACATGATGGTGTTTGCGGAGCCAACCAGGTCCTAAGCTTCAAGATCGTATCCGACGTATGGGTTATTATTGGCCCACGATGGTGGCTGACGCTATTCAATATGCTCGAAAATGTAAAGCTTGCCAAATTCATGCAGACTTTATACATCAACCGTCAGAGTTCTTACTCCCAACAGCGGTATCATGGCCCTTTGAAGCTTGGGGCATGGATGTCATTGGTCCTATTAACCCACCGTCATCAAAAGGACATCGGTTTATTCTAGCAATAACTGATTACTTTTCCAAATGGGCTGAAGCAATCTCGTTATCTGAAGTCAAAACTTCTAATGTTATTAATTTTGTCAAACATCATGTCATCTATCGATTTGGTGTTCCTCGGCGTATTATCCATGATAAGGGACCGCAGTTCGTCAGCCAGAAATTTACTCGATTCTACGACGATCATCGGATCAATAATTTAGCTTCTACAGCATATAATCCAGCAGCTAATGGATTGGCAGAAGCTTTCAATAAAACTATCATCAAACTCTTGAAAAAGTTCGTTTCTTCCAATAAACGCAACTGGAGCGAGAAGCTTGGTGAATGTTTATGGGCCTACCGTACCATAGTTCGCAATACGACCGGATGTACGCCTTTCTCTTTGGAATATGGGTGTGAAGCTGTTCTTCCCCTTGAGATCCAGATTCCTTCTCTGAGAATTACAATCTCCAATGAACTTACAACAGAAAACAATGATCGTCTTCGACTTCAAGAGTTGGAAGCTCTAGATGAAAAACGATTGTATGCTCAACAGAATATCGAGCTATATCAGGCCCGAATCTCAAAAGCTTTTAACCGGAAAGTCAAAGTCAGAGCATATCAGAAGGGAGAACTAGTCCTTACTGTCAGACGTCCTATGACCATGACACCTATGAGCAAAGGCAAATTTGACGCGAAGTGGGAAGGCCCATTCGTAGTAAACAAAGTCTTCTCTAACGGAGCATACCAGCTTGCCTCTATGGATGGAAAAGTCACGATGATGCCTATCAATGGCAAATTCTTAAAGAAATATTATATATGATATTTTCATCATTCCCCAGCAAATATAAAATTAAAATTACTTCTTCTCTACAAAAGTTATTTCGATATCGTTATCCCCAGAGGAAATTGATATTCTACCATGTATCATTTTCCCAGAGAATTTGGTATTTTGTCTTATTAGATCCCCAGTAGATTTAATAAAGATCTTGTATAGAAAATCATGTCCATATTACCTCTGAATTTTCTATCTCAGTATGTATCATATTTTCTATTCTATGAAAATGATATCGCGTCTTTTGGTTTTCGAGTCCAAAGATCATGGAAAATAGAATCCAAAGATATCTTTATATCTGAATTCTGTTTTCTCTAATCAGTATTAAACTAAAATTATCTTTGGTTTAATATCATGATAGAGTTACAAAATTTATTTGTATATTCTATTTTATTGAAACATGTTATGTATTATTTACCTCTGAACATGTTTTCTACAAAAATATCATCCACAGAATTGAATCAAGTCAAAATATTCATTTCAATTAAAATCAAAACATTGATTACAAATGGGTATCAAAACTTCAATAAATGATAAATATAAAAGATCTATTTAGGAGAAATTATCTCCTGAATACGAACGATTATATTATTTATCTTTTCTTCATGAGCTTTCTTGATTCGCTCTGCTGTTTCAGCTCCAATCATCCGTTGGTCATATTCCACAATAATAGAGCTACGACGATTGGTCTCCTCAATCTGATTGGTTTGCATCAATTCTCGCTCTTGCTGTAAAAGTTTACAGCGTTCAGCTTCAGATTTACGATCAGTAGCAATCTCTGATTGTGCTTTTTCCACGGAGACAATTTGCTCCTGAATACGAGTTAGCTCTTCCCTCAACTTTCTAAGCTCTTCAGCCTTTGACGCTTCATCTTTCTCTAAGCGTTCCATATTCTGACGAGTACTTATTATTTCTTCGTCTTTTGCTATTAACTCTTTAGAAGACTGAGCGAGGAATTCTGTCAGAGCAATGTGCTGAGCTTGAGCTTCATTCTCCAATTGAGTAATCTCAGCTTCAGTCAGAGATTTGATATCTTCCTTTTTGATCTTCCAATATTTGTGGATATTTGCTTCTAAATCATTCAGAAGATGTTCAAAATAGACACATTGGGTCTCATAACCGGCTTGTCTCAAAGCTGAAAGTGGAAAACTAGTCGCCTCTCGAAGACTCGAAAAGGGCATAGTCTCATCCTTCATAAGTCGTCTCGAGAATGTATCCAGATATGAATAAATAATATCTGAATACATCTCCATGATCTTTGCTATCCCTGTGTCAAAACTGGGAGTCGCTGCAATAGTAGAGGAAGGAGCAGGAGGAGCCTCTATTCTGGGAGTTGAAGAGAGTGCACTTGGAGAACTCGGCAAATGTGAACTCCCCTCACCCACATCAGTTTGGACAAGTGGAGCTTGAGTAGAACTCATAGCCGGTACAGTTCCTACAGCTGTTGGAATCAAAGAAGCATGATCAAAACTAAAAGACAATAAAACAGAGACAAGACAAAATTTTAATGAATAAAATATTACCTGGAGCTGGTTCATATTCAGTTTCCTTCGGATCATTCAGACCGGCTCGTAGTCTGTTCAAAGTGCTTTCTGACACGGGATTTATTTCACTACTTCCCGCCCCAGAAGTACTCGAAACTTGAACTTCCATATGCCTCTTCGGCTCTGGTGTCAATCCTGAGTGTTGACCAATTGTCTTCAGTACATCAATTGAAGTTTTAGAAGGTGATTCATCGTCTATCTCCATGTCTTCTTCTCCAAAAGAATGAGACGACGGTTCATAGTCAACTTGTTCGCTCTCTGAAGCTTCAACAATTGGGTGGAGAGAAGTGGCTTCCTTCACTGATTCTCCCGAAATGAGTAAATCATTAGCCGTTTCAGTCGGATGCTCGGCCTCTACCGCAGGTTGACTAATTACCTGCGCATCATCGGCCATTGGCGGAATCGATCCTATATTAGAAGGCATGGAGGACCCAGCAGGTTCAGGAATATCTTCTTCAACAGGTTCTGTCTTTACAGAAAAATCAAAAGCAGCTTGTTTTTCTGAAGCCAATCGCACAGCACGATCGGTAGGACTCTCTGCATCGAGACAAATTACAGATTTAGTTTTTGAAACTATCACTTTCCTTCCTATTCTTTTTGTGAATGGAACAGTAGGATAATTGTCTTTTGGATCACTACCTGCTTCATCAGCATCTCTGACTCGATTGGAAGCAGGAGAAGTCCCTGGAATGGTAATTCCTCTACGATTTCGAGTCTCTGCTCGAGTGACTCTTTTTGGGGCAGGCCCAGCAGCACCTTTGCCCTGCTTCCTCTTCGGGGTATTATCAGTAGATATACTCTCTTCAGCACTCCCGATGGGCACATATAATGGTTGATGAATGTCATCAGAGAAGAAAGTTTCTAAAATTTCATCATCAACTTCATCAGTGCTGATTTCGTTGATTTCTTCTCAATATGAATAAAGCTTCTACCTAAGATGCTAAATTTTTCATCAAAAGTATTAGCTGATACATAGAACTTGGCGTAAGACGCCAATATTCTACCTCCTCTCTGATAGGTGACCGGATCTGGCATGGAAAAGGTAGCCCCTGTACCTTTAGCAATGTAATATATCCAGGCTCTGGCACCATCAATCAACCCGCCTTGATAAGCAAAACACGTCATTGCATTGCCCACATGCAACTGATCGTAACCAAATTGCCGAACAAACCTGCTCGGAAGATATGGTTCCAGATAAGTGATGTTGTCACGACGGCAGATTAAATGAGATGGCCTGATTCTCTTCAGCCATTCATGTTGAATCTCGTCCAATTCATTGCCACCAACGCCATCAATCAGCCTCCCAGGCGTGGTTTCATAACCAACAGGAGGAGGAACGCAAGTGAAGCTCTATAGTTCTCCCCTGTTTAATATAGTTCTGCAATCTATCAAAGTGTCATATTTCCACTTTGGTGTGTGTCTGTATCTTTCCAGAAAGGTGTCATTTGGTCTAGCCATCCCAGCATCCAGGAGAGATTCAAAATGCAGAAGCAGCCACCCAAACAAATATGTAAAGGGCATTTCTACCCGAGGAAAGGATGTAAGGCTCTTCCTTGCTAATTCGAACATTCTGTCTGTATATGCTCTCAATCCAGCATTCAGACGGCATGTCATCGCTATCAGTAAATCCATCTTATACTCAAAAACCAGACGGACTGCTGCGAAGACAACTCCTCTGTGCATCCTGTCTGCCGAACAGGTGCCAGGAACTACGAATTTTCTCATCCAGAGAGAGATAAATCCGGCCAGATGACCCTCAGCAGATAATTCTCGGCCACCCTGCTTAATATAGGTCTCAAACCTATCACCGGCTTTATAAGTGCCTTCGTCTTCCTCAATGACGATGTCGTCATGAGTGGTGTCCCTGATGAGCCTATCAATCTCCGCTTGATTCAGAGGTTTAAATTCACCGACATACTGCTCAGTCTTCTTCTTCTTTTGAACTTCATCAGTACGGCCTTGAAATAAATAGGCCATCCATTTGGAAGAATAACAGTTGAAATCTCCTTTTCCACCTTGTCCTTTATAAAAAGCCTTACAAATACTGTAATGGCACATCAATTCTTCAAAGACATAAAGAACTAGTGGGTTGGCTTCGGAGATCTTATTCATTTCATCAACGAAAGGGATATACTCTTCATATGGCAGATCTGCTGTTGGCAGCTGAGAAATATATGCCATTTCATGAAGGGCGAATCCCATCTCGCCTCTTGGGGTCATGAAGGTGCCGGTACGGTAGTTATACCTCTCCGCTAACGCCAAGAACAAATCCAGGTTTGGCCTAAAACCATAAGCAGTGCACTTAATGGCATCATATAGGCCTATCACTTGTAACTGTTCACCAAAATTCTTCAGAATCCATTTCACAAGAGCAGTCGATCTGGTATTCTCTGGATTTACCAGACCAGTCAGCCTTATAGACTGTTTTGGGTAGATGGCATTTTCCAGTTGAGCAAATTCGTTTGCAAAGATTGGTACTCTGACTGGCTTCAGCAGTGCCGAGTCTTCTGGAGGGATGGTGGCAGGAAGCAGTCCTCGCAAAGCTGTGACATGTGGTTCAGTACCACTGCGGAATCTCCCTTGACGATATCCTATCCACCCAGCCTTTGCTTGTCGGGATGGAGTGATATCCCACTTCATTTATCTTTGACAACTCGCATGAAATAAACGAGCTATGTTGATGCTTTTTGATAAACCAGTCAAGTACATTGGCTGATTTACATCACCATTCCTATAATAACAGTATGATACTTTATCTAGAGCAGGCTGAGAATTTATGTCAATAGCATCTCCGAAAAGAAATGCTGGCTTCGAATGGGTAACACCATCTACACTTTGTAAAGGCAGTCCACTCATCAGGTTCAGCAAAGTATCATTTTCCTGATTGGTCAAAAGAGCTATTCTTGTAGAAGGTCCATCGAATTGGGGAAAACGAACATGTGATAGGTCACTGTTATAATTATTTCCTACACATCCTTCAAATTCTACCTCATGAGCCAGAATATCTACTGCAAAAGAAGAAGAAGTTAGAAATCTTCAACACAAAGAGATGGCAAAGTTTAACATACGCTCAATTTTTACTAAGCGTATGACAAACTCAAAGCTCAACATACGCTCAGTTTTTCTTGAGCGTATGGCAGACTCAAAGTTAAGCATATGCTCAGTTTTTACTAAGCGTATGGCAGACTCAAGGTTCAGCATACGCTCAGTTTTCCTTAAGCGTATGGCAGACTCAAGGTTCAGCATGCGCTCAGTTTTTACTAAGCGTATGGCAGACTCAAGGTTCAGCATACGCTCAGTTTTCCTTAAGCGTATGGCAGACTCAAGGTTCAGCATACGCTCAGTTTTCCTTAAGCGTATGGCAGACATAAGATTCAGCATACGCTCAGTTATCCTTAAGCGTATGGCAGACTCAAGGTTCAACATACGCTCAGTTTTCCTTAAGCGTATGACAGATTTTACGCTCAGTTTATCTTAAGTGAATGATTTTAAAAGTTCAGTTTATATTTTTGAGCGTATCAGCGTATGATTGACAAGATGATCATCAAAAACATACGCTAACACAGGAGTTAGCGTATCTCAGTGAGACAACTCGCCATAGCATATTCTTTCAAGACAGCGTATTTTGACATTTCTATCAAAAATACGCATATCATACAGAATACGCTCCAAACATATTTTTCGTATAAACGAAAAACATGGAATACGGCTAAACCCAAAAGAGGGAAGCGTATTTTCTGACGTATCTGACCCTAAAAAGGGGATACATTTTATGATTTGGTTCTAACCAGAGCCCTAAATAGGGGATAGTTACGGTTCATCATCATCATCCTCACCATAGAGAGGCTTCAATGGGCGTTCGCTTCGACGAACGCGCTCATTGGTAGTCTTCTTAGCAGCGGCGACGGCGGGCTGAGATGACTCCGCAGGAGCCTTTCCCTTTCCCTTCGCAGCAGCATCAACCTTGGGCGCCATTGATAAAGCTTGAGTCGTAGAAGAAGAAGTTGAGTCTTGAGTTTCTTTTTCTCTCTCGAAGATGAATACAAAAGTAAAGAAATAAATTAGGTCTTGGAAGACCTATTTATAGAAAAAAAGAAGTTCAAACGGCGGATATCCTTTAAACAGAGTCCCTAAAGATTGGCACTGATATTGAGGAAGATAACAAACTCATGCCAGCGTGTCAGGACTTATGCCCACTTTAAAGTTCAAAGTAATTTCGAACTTTTGAAATTCATAAAGTTCGAAAACTTTGAAGGAGGTCTTGTAGGGTGTGAAAATTATGACACGCTGACATAAGACTCAGCCAAAGTCATACGCTCAAGGCCATACGCTCAGTCAAAGTCATACGCTCAAGGCCATACGCTCAGCCAAGGCCATACACTCATTTAAAGGCCGTACGCTCAATTAATATTTTATTATTTCCTGAGATGACAGCACAACATGTATTTAATGAAGGATGAATCTGACACTTCGTCTTTCGTGCAAAGATAGCTGTCTTATGAAGATTAGCCGTCGTATAGGTTTTCGAGAAGTGATTTTGTCTCTTACGAGGACAGCTCAGCAGCCATCATAAATGCACAGCCATCATTACTGTCATTTCTGACAGTCTGGCAGCCATCATATCTGCGACACAACGCTCAAGAGATATTTGTCAGTATTAGAAGATATGGCGTATTTGAGAAGATTGAGGACAGCCACATGTCTACTCCCTCATTGCCCAACCAAGTGAGCGTATGGACCCCATACGACTCCTTCCCAATCAAGTGAGCGTATGGACCCCATACGACTCCTTGCCAACCAAGTGAGCGTATGGACCCCATACGACTCCTTGCCAACCAAGTGAGCGTATGGACCCTATACGACTCCTTCCCAATCAAGTGAGCGTATGGACCCTATACGACTCCTTCCCAATCAAGTGAGCGTATGGACCCTATACGACTCCTTCCCAATCAAGTGAGCGTATGGACCCTATACGACTCCTTTCCAATCAAATGAGCGTATGAACCCCATACGACTCCTTCTCAATCAAATGAGCGTATGAACCCCATACGACTCCTTCCCAACCAAGTGAGCGTATGGACCCCATACGACTCCTTATAAATGAAGTGAGCGTATCAGCCTTATATGGCTCTATGCTGTCCAAGTCAGTGTTTGCAAGACATGTGCCTTCAAAAGCTAGCGTATGACTCCTCTTCAAAGACAGCGTATCACAGCTAAGGCATCCAGGATGACTTTCAACATACAGTCAACACACGTTATCACGTGTCCTGTACTCAGTTACTCAGTTACCCAGAAGTTATGCAACGTGGCATTCATGCCATCAATCTCTCCTAGATATATTCTACTACTTTCAACCGCACTCCAACGTGTCTCCATCAGAATTTGCCACGCGTCCCTGCAGTTATGCACACGTCAAGTAACTGACTGAACATATGCTTCAGAACAGTTATCCAGAACTCTATAAAAGAGAGTTTCTTCATCTTCATCAGACAGGACAATTAATTCGGAGAGAACGAAGAGATTGCTCAGTTGCTGTCCAAGTTCTTCGAAGTTCGAGTTTTCTTCATCGCATCGTCCAAGGGATAAAGTAATCGTCTTCTAGATTAGATTCCTACAGTTGTAATTTTCTCAGATACAAAATAAATAAAGTGAATTTATTTATGGAAAACAGTAACACCATACCATCTTATCTTCCTTTATCCCCTTTTTATAAGCCTATTTGGCCTCTTCATCAGAATTAACATCAGACTTAGGTGGGCATTCCTCATTAAGTACAAATTTGTACTCTTTAGTAGTTAAGACAATATCCAAGTTATATTTTCAGTCAATGTAATTAGGGCAAATAAGTTTATTTTCTTTATGAATTACCATAAGTGGACGTAAAGAAGCCATTTGTTTGAAATCCTGAGAATAACATAAATAACTATTATGTAGGACAAAAACTTTTTTACTTAAATAAATATTGATTCTCTAAAGCAATAATAAAATTTTTACCAACACCTTAAATACCATGAATTTGGTATGTCACGATTGCGTAGATGTATACATATTCAATATTTGTCTAAGGAGATTTTTCCTATTAATTTAACTATTATGACAAATAAAATTAATTTTTTGGTCTTGCTTTGGTCCTACAAATAATAATAGTGACTCAGATGGCGGGATACCATTATTTGTATTTAAGTGTACGCCATTACTTAATACTAAGTCCATTACTTTGTAATGAGTTCCTTCAGATGGAGAAGTGAACACATATTAAGTAATTTTCTATAATTATCCCGAAGGAAGTTTTACTGGTGATCCGTAACTAAATTCATCCGATATGGAGGAAGGTACTAAAGCCAACACGTAAGTATAATTATATCACCTACATACTAGTAATGGAGACCATTTGATTTATTATAAATAAACTTTCTCTTTCACTTAGTTATTTAACAATGAGGGTTTTTTCTAGTAGTTGATTTATGTCCATGTTAACCATTATTAATGCAGACTCAGTTTAATAAACATCAAAAGAACAACCAACATGCATAACAGAATAAACAAATATAGCATTAAAATAAAAATAAAAATCCAACTATCATGGTCATATATCCTGCTTCTTCCTCAACTTTGCTAGATCCAAAATATTTTTTTAGGTTTTGGCTATCATTTCCTTCTTCAAAAGTCAACTAACTACCTCCGGACAGCTTAAAATAGTATCTCGTTGCCCATCAGAAAAAATCTACCACCACCATCACGACAGACCAAATTATTTTTTAAAATTATATCAAAATCCTATTACTCCAAAGGAGTTTATACATAATCTAGATTAAAAAAAATTAAATAAATAAGCATAATCAATCCTTGTTATTTTAATTACATCAATGAAGAACAATAGCCATGATAAGCCGTGGGTTTAAATCGCAGAAATAAAATATACAATCAGACCATAATAGTTGGATCTAAGATGCCTTCAAAATTGAGCCATAATAGATCTACATCTACCGACTATTTTTTATGCAAGTTTTATTAGACAACATGGATTCATTAATTGTTATGCAGATCCAATACCAGCTCTGATACTAATTAATGGAACTAGGATCCCCAGGACCATGGATTGGTGGGCATATCGATTGATAAAAGATGACAGGTGTTTGCCATTAAAATTGTTTTGATTGAAATCTTAATACAAACAGAACAGTGTTACAATGTAGGACTTAGATGTAGTCCTAGGAGTACACTTTTGTTTAAGCTGGGTCCTTAGTGCCAATGGAGCGAGTGGTAATGCGTTGACTCCGTTGACCGGCTGACGGTGGTTATCGGTTCTCTGAAGGTGTTGATTACTCTGGGTGCTGGAGCTTGCTGAGAGAAGGAAGACGTTGAGTGTCTAGAACTGCCTCTCCGGTGATTCTCTGTTGTGGATTCTCTGTGAGTCTTATGTTCTGAGTCTCTGTCCGTGTGTGAAGGAGATGATCCTTCTATTTATAGTTTTGCAGGCTGGCTGCTCATGCGCGTATGTAGGATGCGCCGGTGTGGGAACGCCACGTGGAGGTTGCTGATAGAGGCGCATGGATGCTGCATCCTGATCGAGGGGGAGAACTCTTCATACTGCTGTTGTGAGCCGGCACGTAGCAGAGAGAAGATCTTTCTGTTGCTGAAATCTTGGATGAGTTGAGTCAAAAGACACGTGTCGTCGACTCATGGTTCGAAGATCTCGGATTTGGTGGAGAGGAGTGATCTGGTGGGCTGCGCCTTGGATTGGGCGCAGGAGGAGGCTGCGGCTCATAACCTTTAGGAGTTACAAACCATTTGGGGCGCATGGCTTTTGAGGCGCATGCAGGCGACTTTCCTTCTGTCTTTCGGGATCAGAGATCAGTCTGGGGCGCATGGCTTTTGAGGCACATGCAAAACTTCAACCGGAGACTCTTCTACTGTCTTTAGGGATCAGTGAAGGGTCTGAGGCGCATGGCTTTTGAGGCGCATGCTGGTTTGGACGTATGGCCGTAGAGGTGCATGCGGGTGTGGACGCATGGTCGTAGAGGCGCATGCGGGTGGCCACGTGGCAGTAGCCGTCGGAAGTCATGATGATGCTGACGTTGCCGATGCTTCGTTTTCTGAATAAAGCTGTCAACTGTTCAGACTTTGGGAGGCGTGCTGCCAACTCTGTCAGTTCAGCATTTAATGTTGGTGACGTTTGATGGACAGCTGAGTGGGCGCGTCGGTTGGCGTTCCACTCGGTATGGAGATGTGTGGGGGCGCACCCTCTATAATGCGCCGAGTACTGTAGGGCGCGTCTGTGTGATGCGCCTAATGCCGAAGGGCGCGTCCGTGTGATGCGCTGTCTGGCTGGCGCATCGGACATGTCTTTTAATGATGCGGCTGTCTCGCTCTTCGAGTGCTATAAATAGCCGTTTGGCTGAATTCGAGGCGTCCGGTTCATCCATTTAATATAAATTTATTGCACGGAATTCGGAGGGCCATCCACTTAGCGCGTGGGTTTGATCTGCCCGGCCTATAAATAGTGGCATGAAGAGAAGATTTGCTTCTCATTCCCTCACGTACTTCCAATATGAACTTGAACATACGGGTGCTTTCTGCTGACGAAGTGCTCCCGAGGGTGAAGATGAGACGCTGCGTTGTCTTTGATGCACTTGAAGGTGACTGTTACATCCAAAAGACGGAGTCGAGGGCTTCTGAGGCAGGCGGAAGGTGCCTGTTGCATCCAAAGATAGGGATGCTCGGGCCTAGTCTCCGTTGTTCGGGAAGAGCCGTAGATCGGAATGGCGGTGCTAGGCTTTCTCTTCCTTCAAAGTGGGTGTCGCCCACTCTGGTTGTGTTGAGAGCTTCCTTGTGCCATGATTTCGATCACGGTCTTCCTTGGGCTTTGGAGGCTCTTTCGAAGCCTCCTCTGGCCACAGCTTTGCCGTGCTCCTCTCTTCCTTGGTTCCAGCCAGAGGGTTAAATGCTTTGTGGAAGCACTTATCCGGTGATCCTGGCTGGAAGAGCAACGCATAACTGGGCTCTGCTCGGCCAGGTGAGCCTGGCTGGAAGAATTTGGCTGAAGGGATGCACATAACTGAGCTGCTGGAGAGATGATGGGATGCGCCTGGATGGAGGCGCATGATATCTGCTGCGCCTTACTGGTGGCGCATAGTGATGCTGCGCCTATCTGGAGACGCATTGTGGCCGCTGCCCTTATCTGAAGGCGCATGATGGCCGCTGGCTGTAGTCTTAGGCTCTTTCTTTTGTAGAAATTCTCCTTTGTACAACCTTTTCTAGACATGTAATAGACTTTTATATATAAATAAAAAGTCCTTCTTCAAATGTCTATAGTTATTGACTTTGCTGTGAAGTTCTTCGTCTGAGTTCTGGCGCATGTAGTGTCTGGCGCATGGGCTTTCTGGTTGTGAAATTCATGCTTCTACAAGACCCCCTTCAAAGTTTTCAAAACTTTTGAATAAGTTTTGGAATACTTTGAATAAGAAGCATGGAGGTCAGGGCGTATGATTTCTGGGCGCATGCTTGTTCGGGCGCATGCTCTTCTCAGTTAATGATGGTGATGCCTCGGTAACCGAAAAGATTAATGATGATCTTTTGGTTTTATTTGCTGCTATCCTTGCAGAACCCGAGGCGACGGCTGAGATCACACGTCATCTGTTCACGCGTGCGACCATGCCCTATAAATAAGTAAGAGTCGGAGAGAGAAAGAGTTCTTCTTCTCTGTGCCTCTGCTTTTTTTAGAGTTTCTTCCTCAAAACCCTAACTTCTCCTTCTTCGAGAGAATGGCTCCCAAGACTCCTCGCGGCGCTGCCGGCAAGGGGAAGGAGAAAGCGAAGGAGTCCGCGGATGAGGATGTACCTATCACTCTTGCGCCTCTTGCCGACATTCGTCCTGAGGTGACAGGTGGGTTTCGTCTCTGCTTTGGGCTCTGTGCCCTAACTGCCGACACGTATAGACTTCGGTCTTTAATGATACGCCGAGGTTCTATCCTGCCGACGTGCATAGGTTTATACCTTTATCATGCACCGAGGTTTTAATGGCTGACGCGTATGGGTTTTATTCCCTGAAGATGCGCCGAAGCCTTTGCTGACGCGCATGGGCTCACGCTCTGATAATGCGCCGAAGCTCCAATGCCAACGCGCATGGGCTTACGCCCTGATGATGCGCCGAGGCATGCTGACGCGCATGGGCCTATGCCCTGATGATGCGCCGAAGCAGATGCGCATGGGTTCATATCCTGGCAATGCGCCAGTCTGCTTGACATATTTTGTCTTTTTTTCTGACTTCCACTTTTGTCGTGCCAGTGTCGATGACGATCCCTTTGTTGAATGAGGTCCTCCTGGACGCTTCTCTTTGTCAGATGGGAGTTGATTTTGATGAGGCGGTGATTAACCCTGTAAAGGATGCTATCCTTCAGGACCAACCTCGTGAGAGGATGCTACAAATCCAGGTCCAGTTGCCGCTTTTCCTCCAGAGTATGATGGAGAGCGGTAAACTGAAGTCTGCTGATTCTGAATGTGTGACTTTCTTAAAGCCTGCCTTTCTGTTCGGCGACCGATTAGTCTCTTCCGAAGCAAAGATATTGAAGATCAGAGAAGACTGGTTCTTTGCTGCTAAGGGCATAATGTTATACATGCGGCAGGTTGACCGCCAGTTGCCACTAACAGCCTTTTACCGTCTAGCTTCGAAGAGAAGGATGGATTGGGAACTTACTCCTTCTCAAGGAGGTGCCTTGGGGGGTTCCCTTTCGATTGACACCACCTCGAACCAGCGAGATACCTTGACCGCCTCACGAACCGGTTCTTCGTTCAGTTACCGAGCTTTGCGTCCCGGGAGCATCTATAGTGAAGTCCCAAATGACACGTTTCCCTTCAGTGCCCCGACTTTTGCAAATCGGATGCTGACATCGAAGGTCACGTATCCGACAGCTGGTTTTAGAGTCGAAGGTTGGTGTCACTACATCCCAAAGTGGGATGAGTTGACCTCCTGGGTGCTTTCCAGGTTCAAAGTTGAGCTTAAAGAGATAGGGCTGACTGCCGCCATTCGGGCCACGCAGGCAGGCGTGGATCTCAATAAGCCGATGTTCCTTGCGCTGTTGGAGCTTTTCAACGCCCAGACTGGCAACTTCTTTACTCCAGTGGGGGAGTTGGGATTGGCCCTTCATGAGATGTACGAAGTGTCCAAGCTTCCTTGGGGCTCGGAACCGTACGAGGAATATTTTCCATCGAATGAAGAGATCCAGGTCTTGGAAGATAAGGACCCGGAGATGATGGCCGTTTTCAAGGAGGTGACGAGCCATCATTATCTGATGCACCGGAGGGACAAGGGTAAGACCCAACCTCACGTGACTGCTTGGAGGGACTATGTTTTCAGACAAGATTTGGCGGATCCTTCGAGGATCCGGTTTGCGACTCCGCAGGGCTTGATACCCGCGGAAGTGAGTTCTGAAATAACCCGGCTGGATGAGAGGACCCCACATTCAAATGAGAGCAGCAAGAACACGTACAGCTGTTTCTGGCACTGCGGGCACCGGATGTCATCTAAGGCAGTGTTGACGGCCTACTTGAAGATATGGCTCCGGGATTGCATATTTGCAGGGGGATCCGGTGCTGTTGAGAGGGTACATCGGAATCTCATTTTGCCTGTCGTGAAGTTGGCCTTTGGACGACCTCTGGCTCTCCTCCCCGCGATGGTATGCAACCTGCTGCGCGGTTTGAGGTCTTTTGCGGATGATGTGATCCACGAGAAAGGTAATAATGACAACTTTCCCCGGGCCGAGCTGCCTTTCCATTATCTTATGGGTTGGCTGATCTTACATCATCCGAATGTGATGAGTCCTGGTCCTGAGGAGGACCATGTTGAAGGAGATGCCTTCATTCGCCGCTTCTACAAGAGGAAGTGGTCTTACACTGGCGTCCCCGTTTGTAGGAGGGTTTTGTCCTTCCTTCAGGGGTGGGAAATCGTGAAGGTTGGCCCGATCTTCAAGAATTTCGAGGCCGACCAGGATTTGGTTGATTCTGGCGAGGATACGGTTACTTTGCCGAAATAGAGTTTTCGTTGGTTGCAGAGTATCCGGCCTTCGCATCTGGTCTACCGAAATCAGAACAGGTGTTATCTGGAACCGTACTTGCCAAGCCGATTTGCTCGTCAATTTGGCTATACTCAGCTAATGCTGCGGAATCCCAGTAGCAGTCTAGGCTTCATCGGGAGTTTGCTGGATGGAGCCCGGGGCTGGCAGTATTATAATGCTGGATGCACTAGCGTTACGTTTACCACACCAGTTCGCAATCCTCGGCCGCCGATCTTATATCCGGCCGCCAAGCTGTATTGTACTATAAATACTACGTCTCCTGGTTATGACAGGGAGACTAGTTTCATCATTGGAACCCAGTTGGAGGCAACAACGAATATGTTGGTGGCGGCTCGGTCATATCGTCCGCCAGAATTGGCGGGGTATCGGGCTGCTGCTATGGCACCAGTGAAAGACCCGTCTGTCGGGAAAAGGCGGGCTGACCCAGAAGCTGGTTCTTCCGTACTGAAAAGGTCGAGAAGGACGTCGACCCCGAAGATTACGGAAACGCCACTTGTAACGCCAACGGGCTTAGCTCCCGCTGAGGTAAGGAGTGCTTCATAATTCCAGTTTTTTATGTCATTGTGGCGACTTATGCTCTTCTTCTTGTAGGGATTGAAGAAGAAGTCTCGTGCTTCGAAATCGGGCACCAGTAAGCCGAAGGAGGTGGCAGGCTCTTCTGAGGAGCGCATTCCACCAATAATGATGTCTCCTGTGGAGGAGGGTCCCGAAGATGTTCCCGCGGAGGTTTTAGTATCTCCTGACTTTGAAGTCGTAACAACTTCTGGGATAGTACCATCTGCCGTGGAGGCCTTGGACGTTGAGGGTCTTACAGACTCGAGGCATCCTGATGATGAAGTGGATTGGAGTTCGTCGCCTTCTGGTGACGTCCCTCCAGCGTTGCAAGGGTCCGTTGTGGGGGCAGCAGAAGCAGTGAGGATAGAAGAGAGGGTTGATTCCCCTCCTGGTCATGATGAAGGGAGGTCGGCTGAATCATTGCCGAATCCTTCCTTGGCTTCAACCATGGACATAGAGATGGCTACCGATCAGGCGGTAGCGACAGATTTTGTCCCTGTAGAGGGATTTGAGAAGAGTGAGACCCTTCTGCCGGTCTTGTCTCCTGGGGCTGGACAGGAGATAAATGTTGATCTTCCCATTTTGTCGGGGGAGGTAGCTGATGCTGATAGAACGTCGGGGGTAGAAGATGTGGTCGTTGACGTCGGTGATGTCTCCGAGCTTGAGAAGGGTAAGGGTGTGTAACCCTCTGCTGCTCCCTCTACTTGGGGTACTATCACGACGTATGTGCCGGCTCCTTCTGTTCCTTCGGCACCTCGGGCTAGCAGTCTGGTCCCTGTTGATGAAGAGCCTATTGCTGCCGAGGTTCAAACCTCTCAGATCGAGGTTGGCGGATCTTCCTCCGGTCCGCAAACTGTAGTAGCTCCCCCAACTCCTGCTATGACGCCGCAGGTGCTGGCGGATGCCGACGAGTATGTGAAGTTCCTCGTCGAGGGAGTGTACAAAATGCTGGAGAAAGGAGTATCTGCAGTGATGGATGGCAAGGGAAGCTTTGCGACAGCAGAAGCTTTGGCAATGCCTTGTATCGAGCTGATCCGCACTCACCAGGGCCATGACCATATGGCTGAAATTCTGGAGGTTTTGGTGATGGAGCTGGACGAGCGGCTCGCAGAACTGCAGCGCATCCAACGAAATGACCTCTCGGTCTTGATAGATGCAGAGATAGGAAAGTCGATGGCTGAGATCGAGGCTTCCCATCGAGCCGAGGTGAGCATTTGGGAGCGTGAAGTGGCTGGGACTGAGGCTGCGGCGGAGCAGCTGTCTCAATCTATGAAGAAGACGACGGAGAAGCGGGCCGCGGTGGATGCTAACATCGCAGAGGTTGATGCTCAGATGCGCCGTCTTGAAGACCAGCGGGCCCAACTTCAACTAGAGGCTGAGCGTGTCCTGGCTGAACACGTGGCATTCAAGCAGGAGGAAACGACTCTTACTCAGCGGACCCTTGCTTTGGCTCAGCAGCGACGACAGCTTGATGAGAAGTATGAGAGTAAAACTTCCGCTGAGGCCGTCGGGTTAATGCGTCAAGAAGCCGAGCTGCGAGTCCAGGCGACTGTGGAAACTCGCACTGCCGACCTGAGACATCGAGTCAGAGAACTCTCGTCCCACCCTGGGGAGGATCGGGGATTGTAGCTTCTCTTCTTTTTTTATGTCATTTTTTTTTTTTGCAACTCTTGCTGGGGAAATAGCGTATTTCTGTACTCCCTTTTTTAAAAAAATAAAGAAATACACTATCTCTTTGATGTGTTCATTTTTGATTTCATGAACTTGATGATTTATGTGGACCTATTATCTTTTGCGCACCTTGGTTTTAGGTACAGATAATAAGTATAAAGGAACCAACCTGTTTGCTCAGAGGTAATGTGGACATGGCAATCATTAGGTTCAAATGATAGAATCTTCCTACTCAGAGGTGTTTATGGACGTGGTAGGAATGATCTTGGGGGATATGCTGAACAACTCAGAGGTAATGTGGACGTGGAAGTTCTGCGATTAATGTACGACAACGTAGGAGTTGTTTGTACGGGATGTTTACTCAGAGGTAATGTGGACATGGTAAACATGAAGGATAGCGTAAGCTCACGAAGTGTAAGGTTCCGCTTTGTAGGATGTAGAGAGACAACTCAGAGGTAATGTGGACGTGGTTATCTTTCTACGGAAGGATGCCACGGAACAGCTGGGTTCCGGAAGCGATTAATTTTATGAAAAGAGGTTGTTTGGGGAAATACATGTCTTGGAGGATGTCAAGAGTAGTACTTCTTTAGGAACTTGCCGTTGATGGACATCATGAACAAGTCCCCATTGGGTTTGGCGAGCCGGTAAGCACCGTTTGAGTATACCGTCTCAATGATGAAGGGTCCTTCCCATTTGGGCTCGAACTTCCCTGGTGTCTTGTGAGTTAACACCATTGGCCTTCTGACTGCTAAAACCAGGTCGCCAACTTGGAAAGTTCTTTGCTTGACCTTCTAGTTGAAAGCCTGTGATATACGGGCTTGGTAAAGTTCGATGCGTTGTTGAGCTAGGAGACGCTTTTCGTCAAGTGCCTCCAATTCCCGCAGACGACGACGTTGATTGTCTTCTTCTGTGAGATCGTTTGTGATTGCCACGCGGAGCGAAGGTATCTGTATCTCGAGAGGCAGTACTGCTTCGCTCCCGTAGACCAGGGAGAATGGAGTGTTGCCTGTTGGGGTCCGTACCGTTGTGCGGTAGGCCCAAAGGCATTCGCCAAGCTTTTCGTCCCAGTCGCGTTTGTTGGATGATACGACTTTTTTGAGTAGCCTGACGATAGTTTTGTTGAATGCCTCGGCCAATCCGTTTGCTGCCGGATTGTAGGCGGTTGAGGCCACGTTTTGAATGCGATTCTTGTCACAGAACCTGCTGAAAATATGGCTGATAAACTGAGGACCATTGTTATGGATGATTCGCCGGGGTACCCCGAAACGGTAAATGACATGGTGTTTGATAAAGCTGACCACCCTGGAGCTTTTTACTTTTGCTAGTGGGACTGCTTCTGCCCATTTAGAGAAGTAATCGGTGATGGCCAGGATGAAGCGGTGTCCTCTCGATGAAGGAGGGGTGATTGGCCCTACAATGTCCATGCCCCAGGCTTCGAATGGCCAGGAGGCGACTGTAGGATGTAGAGGTTCAGATGGTGTATGTATGAAGTCTGCATGAAGTTGGCATGCATGGCACTTCTTAGCATATTCCACTGCGTCGGCAACCATGGTTGGCCAGTAGTAGCCCATACGTCGCAGTCGATCTTGCAACTTAGGCCCTGGTTGGTGAGCGCCGCAAGTTCCGTCATGAGCTTCTCGAAGAGCTTCGGCTGCTTCTTCGTTAGACAGGCATCGAAGGAGAAGCCCGTCGAAGGAGCGTCGGTACAGCGTTTTAGTGGCTGTATCGTAGTAGAATCGAAGAGAGCGTCTCCTGACTGAGACGGCTTCCTTCGGGTCCTTAGGAAGGATTTCGTAGACAGCGAAGTCGATGAACGGGAACCTCCAGTCTCGGACATTAACCCCAGTATTTGGCGGCATGGCGTGAGCCATTTGCCAACATAGGTTGTTTCTGGGACAAATCAAGTCTCGGCCAGTTACCGTGACATAGTGTTGAGTCCCAAGGGGCGCGGCCAATGAGGCTGCGAGGCCAGCTAGAGCGTCAGCCTCCAAGTTTTGTAGGCGGGGTACATGTTCGATGAAGAACCCAGTGAAGGTTGAAATGATGTTCAATGCAACTTCATGGTAAGGGATCAAATCTTTATGGCGAACCTCGTATTGCCCCCGAATCTGGTTTACGACGAGTTTCGAGTCGCCGTAGGCTTCCAGATGATCCACCCCCAGCTGTTGTGCTAGCTGGAGTCCCATGACGAGTGCATTGTACTCAGCAACATTGTTGTAGCATGGCTTCGAAAGGGAGTATGCGCGCTGGATGACCAGCTGATCGGGGGAGACCAAGACTACCCCCACTCCTGCGATGATTTGGCCGTTGGGGGCCGTTCTTGAAGCGCCATCGAAGAACATCCGCCAAACGGGGCTTCCTTCAGTGACGTTTGATTCTTGGACTTCATCCGGGATATTTTCATAGAGTTTTGAAGACTCTGGGATGGGGTGTGCAGCTAAAAAGTCAGCCAGAGCCTGACCCTTGACTGCCTTCTGCGGGACAAACACCATGTTGTATGGTGTTAGTAGGATCGCCCATGTAGCCAGCCGGGAGTTTAATGACCCTGGCTTCGTCATGAGAACTCTGAGCGGATTGACTCGGGAGATGACGTGAATTGTCTGGCCCGAGACGTAATGACGAGTCTTCTGAATGGCAAACACCAAAGCCAAGCACTCCTTTTCAACGGGGTTGTACCGGTGTTCGGCCCCGATGAGTGTTCGACTGAGGTAGTAGATTGCTTGCTCGTAGCCTGCATCGCTGTTTTGAGCCAGCAAAGCGCCGAGGGAATGATCCATGGCACGGACGTAGAGGAGGAATGGTTTGCCGGCGACAGGTGCCACTAGGACTGGCGGGCTTGTTAAGTAAGCCTTGATGTCGTCGAAAGCCTTTTGGCACTCCTCTGTCCAGACATAAGAGACTCCCTTCTTCATGAGCTGAGTAAAGGGTTGACATTTACCGGAGAGGTTTGCTATGAACCTCCGGATGTATGCCAAACGTCCTTGTAAGCCCCGAAGTTCTCGAAGGTTCTTCGGAGGGTCCATGTTAAGGATGGCTTTAGTCTTCTCGAGATCGACATGAATGCCTTTTGCCGTGATGACAAAGCCCAAGAATTTGCCGCTAGAAACCCCAGGAAGGATTTAGCGGGGTTCATTTTGAGTTGATGTGCCCGCATGAGATCGAAGACCGTCTTTAGGTCCTGTAGGTGATCTCTTTTGAGGCGGCTTTTGACTGCGATGTCGTCAACATAGCACTCAACTGTCTTGCGAAGATGTTGACGGAAGATGGTGCTCATAGCTCGCTGGTACGTTGCACCGGCGTTCTTCAAGCCGAAGGGCATTACTGTGTAGCAGAAAACACCCTTTGGAGTCCTGAATGACGTGTGTTTTGCGTCATCGGGGAACATCTTGATTTGATTGTAGCCTGAATACCCGTCCATGAAGGACATGCGTTCAAAGCCACATGTGTTGTCAATCATTACATCGGTGATTGGGAGCGGGAATTCATCCTTCGGGCAAGTAGAGTTGAGATCCCTGAAGTCGATACAGACTCGTATCTTCCCGTTCTTCTTGGTGACAGGGACGACGTTGGCTACCCAGTCCGGGTGTTGTTCCTCACGGATGAAGCCACTGGTCAAGAGTTTGTCCACCTCCTGATCGATGGCGTTCATGATGTCCGGGCGGAAGCGTCGCTGTTGTTGTTTGATAGGTTTGGTATCTGGTAAGATGTTCAACCTATGCATCGCGATCTGTGGATCGAGACCCGACATGTCTTCGTAGCTCCAGGCGAAGACGTCGATATACTCCTTAGCGAGTTGGACTAAAGATTCTCGGTCTTCTCCTTCCAAGCTTTTGCTGATAAAGATGGGTTTAGAAGAAGACCCATCCCCGAGGTCGATTTGCTCGACTTCGTCTTCGGTAGGAGGTTCTCGTAACTCAAAACGAGACTCCCATTGTTCTCCTAGGCGTTGAGCCCAGGGTTCCTCTTCGAAGGGTTTCGGCGGTTGGTCTTCGCCTTCATCTTTCTGAGGTTGCGCCGATGTCATGTTAGCTGACAGCACTTTCCTGAAGACTGATCCGATACTGGTATCGGAATCCCACGTCGATGCTTCCGACGAGTGGGAATGTTCTATGTCTTCTGCGTCTGAACTCTCTGGAGTTGATGGCGGCGTGACATAGCCTAACCCCCATCGAGTCCGATTATAGTAATCCTGTGGCTTTCCATTGGGCATCGAAAGCCGGACAGGGAGATGCCGACCCTTGCCGTAGTTTAGGCCTTTATTGCTTTTCAGGTCGTAGCCCATCTTTTGGATGATGTGCTTAGTCGCATCTGTGTACCGATAGACTTGTACTCTGCCGGTATCAGGTTCGGGCTCGATTGACGGGAGGTTCCGACGACGCTCGATTTTGCCCGAGATGATGGTACCTTCGTCTCGGCTTCGTGGAGGGACTATGAAGACTCCTTGAGACGGGACTATTTGATTGTGGTAGACGGTCGTTACTTGTGTTTGCAACGACCGTAGAGCATTGTCTAATGTATACATGGCATTCCAGTGTGGAAGACAAGAATAATTGAAAGACACTCTATTATTGATAAAGTACGAGATTTTATCCCGTGGGATTACATTGTCGAAGGAGGGTGCGTCTACATCAGCAGAGATATATTCGCCAAGCTCCTCGTCTGTAAGCACTGGGGCCGGATCAGGAGAGTCCTCCACCGCTCTGACTTTGGGGTCTGAGAGGGTTGTGTGAGCCCTCTCCGGCATCTTGGATGACTGCGGCGGCTTGCCTTTAAGACGCACCTTGAGGGGTGCCTCGGTTGCGCCTTCGATGAGTGGCGCCTTCCCTTGTAATTTTACCACCAGGGGAGTCGCTGTTTGTGGTGGCTTTCCCTTGAGGCGTATCTTCAGGGGAGCTTCGCGAGCTGGCGCTTTTCCTGATAGCTTGATGCTCATTGGAGGCGCCTTCTGGGGTGGTCTCCCTTTCAGACGAATTTTCAAGGGGGCGTCAGGAGTCGCTTCTGGCTCCAAGTCCGGCTCTGTTGCCGTCTCTGCTTCATCATCGGCGTCGTTGGCTTCCTCCTCGTCAAGTGGCTTGTACAAGTCGGAATCGGTGAAGTAGGCCTCAATCCCTTTGAAGGGATCGATATCTGCAAACTCCGTCCGGATGACGCCGTTGGTGGATACATATTTCATGCATTGGTGGAGCGTGGAGGGCACCACCATGTACTCATGTAACCATGGTCGTCCGAGTAAGATGTTGTAGTTGACCTCGGCATCCACCACATAACAAGTCACCTCTGTTTTGAGGCTGCCGATGTGACACTTCAGCCGGATCTTGCCCAGTGGCTCGCTCTTGCTGGCGTTGAAGCCGCTGATGGTCGTATTGGAGGGCGCTAGCCGGTACATTGGGATCCCCAGCTTTGATAGCAGCGCCTTTGGAATGATGCTTAGGGAAGACCCCGGATCGATCTGAATCCTGCTCACCTTTACCGAACCGATGTACCCTGTGTAATACAACGGTCGGTTATGTCGGTGATGCTTGAGCAGCATGTCTTGTTGGGTGAAGGTTATGTTTGGGATAACTTCATCCGCACAATGACAGTGTGCACAAGTAGTTGGTAGGTCTTCAGGTTGCTTGACCTGACTGAGAAAGGATTCGGCATCCTTCAGTGCTTCGCAGAGAGCTTCTCGGGAGTCCTTGGAGAGGCGCAGGAGCTCGAACAAAGACAAGCGTGCAGGAGTACTGGCCAGTTGTGCCAGAATGTCAAAATTGTGGGGCTTGGCTACCCCCGAAGCATTTTCTTTCCGCAGAGGTCTGTCGAAACGGGCCTCCACTTGCTTTTGTTTATTGGCTGCTGAGGGCTTGGATGGACCCTCCTCAGGGATGGTGCCTGGAGGCACCACTTCGGCGGCAGCTTCACTGGGCTGGGAGTTCTGTTGTGCACGCGTCTGCACAGGAAGCGCCTCTTCCGTTGAAGAAGAGACCGTGCGGCAAGACTTGATCTTCCTGCCTTTTGCTTTGGAGGTAGGGCGTACCTCCGGTTGAGTTACCTCGGAGACGAGGTCGGGGTGAACCCAGAGGACCTCTCCTCGAGATGTGGTGAGTGGGACAAGTCCACTCACATTGTCACGGATGGGTGGCAAATTCACCACCTCCATTGTCGCCTTAGGGATGGGGACGACGCCATCTTGTGTGGTAGTCGGCGGCAAGGTGCCGAACTGAAGTGACACCACATTAGCTGACACCGTCTTCTCTTCGTAATCGACGGAGATTACATCCGCATTGATCATGCGCTGGATGTAATTTTTGAGGACGTAGCAGTCCTTAGTCGGGTGTCCGACAAACCGATGGTAGTGACAGTACCTTGGGTTGTCCACCTTCCCGACTTCATCGGGCCGCTTCGGGTCCGGAAGCTTGATCTTGTCACCCTGCTTCAGTATCCTAAAGAGTTGCAGGGTGTCGTCATCATTGAATGAATAAACCTCCTTGGGTCTTGGTGCCAGTGGAGGCTTTTGAGTAGGCGCAGATGCGCCCTTCGAGGCATTAACAGTCAATGCCTGTTTTCCCTTTGTTTCTCATCCGGAGTTGTTGGTTGCGGACTTTTTCCCCTTATTGTCAAAGGCGGGGAAGCTAACACCCAGAAGACGTGCATTGGCCGCCTTCTTCTCTGCAGCTTCAGCTTCGATGATTAGGGAGCTCCAGTCGGGAGGGGGAGTAGAGTTAAGCCAGAGCTTTACTGCAGGCAGCATGTTCATACTGCAAGCGGAGAGAAGCGCATGCTCTGGCATGCCTGGAGGTAGCCTGAAGCAGGCCTGACGGAAGCGTTCGATGAATGCCCGAACCGTTTCCTTGTCCTTCTGGCGTATCTCAATGAGAGACGCCATCGTCATGTCCTTCCCACCGTCGTAGAAGCGGTCGAGGAAGAGGCATGTCAGGTCGTCAAAAGACGATATGGAATTATCGGGGAGGCTACAGTACCAGTCATACGCCACCCCTTTCAGGGCCCCAACAAAGATGCTGGTGAGGAGCGCGTCCTCCTTCGAAAGATGCCCTCTCTGCGACTGGAAGTACGTCAGGTACCGTCGTGGAGAGTCCTTCCCGTCATACGGCGTGAGTGTTTGTAGTTTATACTTTGGGGGATAAACCACCTTGTTCCACTCAAGGGGATAAGGCTGGGGAATGCCCATCTTCTGGCGCTCCTCCTGCCTGTTCTTGGACTCGAAGCGCTCTCGCAGATCTTTGATCATTTCGACCACGTCCTCCGTGGAGCTAGGAGTCAGGGAAGGAGGTACCACCTGGAGTGGAGCGTTTGAGGGCTCCGACATCCGGGGTGCTTCTGTGTCTGAGGGTGTCCATTGGAGGGGCACACTCGACTCTCCATTGGCTCCTGGGTCGGGACCATTTGAAGGTGTCCTGATCAAGGCCGACCGCATCTCAAACACTGCTTGAGTCAGTGCTTGCATTGAGGCAGAAAGGGTTTTGAGTCCTCCCTCTAGCGAGTCTATGCGCTAGACAATGTCCTGTGGCGGCGCATCAGTCTCAAGATCACCTTCGGTCATGTATACTGTCATGACACGGCCGGAAGTAGATGGATTAGTTGAGGCTTCGCTCTCAGCCTCGCTCTCATGTGGGGGAGTTGCTTCTCCTGGTGTTTGGCCACCCCCAGCCACATTCTGGAGTTCGTCTTCGACAGGCGCATCTGCAAGGGCCTGACTGCCCTCAGCTCTGTCTTGAAGGGCCTCTTCGTTTCCAGCACTACCCCCGGCGGTATCCTGGAGGACATCGTCATTTTGAGGGGCTTCAGGGAGGCCATCTTCGCCTTGATAAAGATCCGCCGCAGCTGTGCTTTGGACATCTTCATCTTCGAAAGGAGGCTCGACAAGGGTCTGGCTACCCCCAGCTTCCTCTAAGAACTTCTTCCTCGACCGAGTGCCTTCGAACACTCCAGAGGTCGAGACAGCTGCCTTGGTTTTCCTCGGCTGGCTTTTGGATGAAGACGAGGAATTGGCAGTCGTCTTCCGGACAGATGAGGAGTTGGAGATCACGTTGCATAAAGCAACCTTTAGCTCCTCTTCTGCTGACACCTTCGTCCCAAGGCGATGTCGGAGGGGTGTCGATGACTGTAGCCGTTGGAAGACCGACTGCTTTGGCGGTACTGCCGTCTTGCAACAGCAGTTGATGGTGACCACTGCACAAGTGTGCCCCGTGAGAGGTGCATCGTGCTTGTTGGTCAACTCTCCTGACCGGCGCTTGTGAGTGATCACGTTGTGCAGGTCGTTGGAGGAGAGTGCTGCCCTCACACCCCTCTCAGGCGCATGGCAAGGCCAAGCGCCGGGGTGGTCGGGTGAGTGCTGCGCCCCCTGATCTAATACCAAGCAGGCATCACGATCAGTAGTGGAGGAACCACAGCATTTGAAGTGACTTGAACGAACCTCAAACGCACAACCAGAGGAGGCGCGGGAGTTCAAGACCACTGAGTTTGCCTCTCTCGGCTTGGTTGTGCACGCAGTGAATGCGCCCAAGTGAGATGAGGACTTTGAAGGTCGACTCGTTGTCGGTGCGGGAGCACTTGAGTCAACCTTGTACAGCTTGCCATCGGCAGCGCGCGTGATTGTAAGCGCGTGCCTCTGGCCGGCTGCTGGCATAGCACGTTTGTGGCGCGTGGCCCGTGCCGCCTTGGATTTCTTCGTACCAGCCCGCTGGGGCGCATAGTACTCAGCATCCAAATTCTCCTCGCCGTTACAGCGAGTGAGTCTGTCGAAGACAGAGGCTCGTTGTGGCACATCAGAAGTAATGCGTGGGGCATTGGCTGCACCCCTGCTCCGTCGACGTATCTTCCTCGCCTGAGAGGAAGATGGCTGGGGAACGTGGTCAGCCGCACGCTTCCCCGAGAGATGTGCTGCATCAGCGGGCGCACCTTGACTGCTGAGGACGTCAGCAGGAAGGGAAGGCTGGACGGGCGCATCCCCTTCAACGGTGGTGCCCGAGGCGTCGACTTTGCGCACCCAGACTGCGCGGGTCTTCTTCGGCTTCGACAGCCGCTTCGAAGGACTCGCACTTCCTTCAGAAATGAACTCCTCGTACGCCTGTTGATTTAGGCGCACTACCAGCGTCTTGTGGGAGGAGCCCACCTTCACGTCGTCGGCCTGTGACACGACTTTCTCGGTAGAGGAGAAAGAGGTCCCCAGCAGAGTCGCCAGCTTGTTTGCCATTAAAATTGTTTTGATTGAAATCTTAATACAAACAGAACAGTGTTATAATGTAGGACTTAGATGTAGTCCTAGGAGTACACTTTTGTTTAAGCTGGGTCCTTAGTGCCAATGGAGCGAGTGGTAATGCGTTGACTCCGTTGACCGGCTGACGGCGGTTATCGGTTCTCTGAAGGTGTTGATTACTCTGGGTGCTGGAGCTTGCTGAGAGGAGGAAGACGTTGAGTGTCTAGAACTGCCTCTCCGGTGATTCTCTGTTGTGGATTCTCTGTGAGTCTTATGTTCTGAGTCTCTGTCCGTGTGTGAAGGAGATGATCCTTCTATTTATAGTTTTGCAGGCTGGCTGCTCATGCGCGCATGTAGGATGCGCCGGTGTGGGAACGCCACGTGGAGGTTGCTGATGGAGGCGCATGGATGCTGCACCCTGATCGAGGGGGAGAACTCTTCATACTGCTGTTGTGAGCCGGCACGTAGCAGAGAGAAGATCTTTCCGCTGCTGAAATCTTGGATGAGTTGAGTCAAAAGACACGTGTCGTCGACTCATGGTTCGAAGATCTCGGATTTGGTGGAGAGGAGTGATCTGGTGGGCTGCGCCTTGGATTGGGCGCAGGAGGAGGCTGCGGCTCATAACCTTTAGGAGTTACAAACCATTTGGGGCGCATGGCTTTTGAGGCGCATGCAGGCGACTTTCCTTCTGTCTTTCGGGATCAGAAATCAGTCTGGGGCGCATGGCTTTTGAGGCACATGCAAAACTTCAACCGGAGACTCTTCTTCTGTCTTTAGGGATCAGTGAAGGGTCTGAGGCGCATGGCTTTTGAGGCGCATGCTGGTTTGGACGCATGGCCGTAGAGGCGCATGCGGGTGTGGACGCATGGTCGTAGAGGCGCATGCGGGTGGCCACGTGGCAGTAGCCGTCGGAAGTTATGATGATGCTGACGTTGTCGACGCTTCATTTCTGAATAAAGCTGTCAACTGTTCAGACTTTGGGAGGCGTGCTGCCAACTCTGTCAGTTCAGCATTTAATGTTGGTGACGTTCGATGGACAGCTGAGTGGGCGCGTCGGTTGGCGTTCCACTCGGTATGGAGATGTGTGGGGGCGCACCCTCTATAATACGCCGAGTACTATAGGGCGCGTCTGTGTGATGCGCCTAATGCCGAAGGGCGCGTCCGTGTGATGCGCTGTCTGGCTGGCGCATCGGACATGTCTTTTAATGATGCGGCTGTCTCGCTCTTCGAGTGCTATAAATAGCCGTTTGGCTGAATTCGAGGCGTCCGGTTCATCCATTTAATGTAAATTCATTGCACGGAATTCGGAGGGCCATCCACTTGATGC
Source organism: Iris pallida (assembly GCA_029216955.1). NCBI lineage: Eukaryota > Viridiplantae > Streptophyta > Magnoliopsida > Asparagales > Iridaceae > Iris > Iris pallida. The sequence goes on from JANAVB010026199.1 coordinate 13,926,775, forward strand.
GTGGGTTTGATCTGCCCGGCCTATAAATAGTGGCATGGAGAGAAGATTTGCTTCTCATTCCCTCACGTACTTCCAATATGAACTTGAACATACGGGTGCTTTCTGCTGACGAAGTGCTCCCGAGGGTGAAGATGAGACGCTGCGTTGTCTTTGATGCACTTGAAGGTGACTATTACATCCAAAAGACGGAGTCGAGGGCTTCTGAGACAGGCGGAAGGTGCCTGTTGCATCCAAAGATAGGGATGCTCGGGCCTCGTCTCCGTTGTTCGGGAAGAGCCGTAGATCGGAATGGCGGTGCTAGGCTTTCTCTTCCTTCAAAGTGGGTGTCGCCCACTCTGGTTGTGTTGAGAGCTTCCTTGTGCCATGATTTCGATCACGGTCTTCCTTGGGCTTTGGAGGCTCTTTCGAAGCCTCCTCTGGCCACAGCTTTGCCGTGCTCCTCTCTTCCTTGGTTCCAGCCAGAGGGTTAAATGCTTTGTGGAAGCACTTATCCGGTGATCCTGGCTGGAAGAGCAGCGCATAACTGGGCTCTGCTCGGCCATGTGAGCCTGGCTGGAAGAATTTGGCTGAAGGGATGCACATAACTGAGCTGCTGGAGAGATGATGGGATGCGCCTGGATGGAGGCGCATGATATCTGCTGCGCCTTACTGGTGGCGCATAGTGATACTGCGCCTATCTGGAGACGCATTGTGGCCGCTGCCCTTATCTGAAGGCGCATGATGGCCGCTGGCTGTAGTCTTAGGCTCTTTCCTTTGTAGAAATTCTCCTTTGTACAGCCTTTTCTAGACATGTAATAGACTTTTATATATAAATAAAAAGTCCTTCTTCAAATGTCTATAGTTATTGACTTTGCTGTGAAGTTCTTCGTCTGAGTTCTGGCGCATGTAGTGTCTGGCGCATGGGCTTTCTGGTTGTGAAATTCCATGCTTCTACAACAGGTTTAAAGCGTGATCTAATCCTTCAATGGAGGAAACTAAGGTTCACGAATTATACCTGAAGCGATGACAAATAGATGACATTTTCCAGCAACCTTGATCAATCAGCAACCTCATAATCTTCTGCCGTATTCCTTCCTCGGGTTGATGCCTTGTGGGTGACGATCTCCCAACCTTTTCTTCTCCTTTGTTGACCTCTCTTTCTCTCCTTACATAAAGAACAACATGGACCATAAGAAGGAATTAGGGTTAAGTCTTCTAACGGATCTAGGTATCTCGTGTTCAGTCCGAACACACAACCCAGGCCCATTGACAATAACTCTGTCCACTAAAGAGCTATTGTTGCACTTCATTCCTAATTCCAAATTACATTTATGGGTTCCTTCTTATTATATGTCTATTCATCCCCCCAATGTTAAGATATCGGATGTCCATCAATCAAATTAAGTTACTAACAACTATATTGATCACCATCTTTTATGCTTAAGTTGCATGACTCAACTTTATTTGTCATGTCAGATATAATCCACCCGCATGGTTTATATGACAATCCTTATGAGCTCCTTAAGGGGACATCATCAACCTGATATATTAGGTAATATATTTCTTTTATAACCAACAGTCCATCATACACACAATATCATTACCCAATTCATATAGGTTGTTGACCTATAATGAATCTCTCTCTTTTATGAGTCAAAATACTATATACTTCATGTACATGTTTGTTATTATATCTGGATTAAGAGCACAAGCATCCATAATAACAAAGTTGTTTGTTCTCTTATGTAGTTAGTACAAAAAGAACAAGCTCAAGTGGTCATGTTCAACACACACAAAGTGCACTAGTATAAACCTATAGTCAAGATATATTAATGCTAGATTACAATACAACATTACTAATGGTTTTTTCAAATCCATGTAGGTTGTGAACTATTTATATATTCTACATGAAACTAATAATATGATCTTCTGTGTGACACCACACACCATATTATCTATAATATAGAATATCAGACACTTGCATTAATATTATAACAAATATAATACGTAAATATTTGCCCATATGATTCTCATTCAAAAAAGAGAAAAAAATATAGTTAATACAAAAGTGATGCCTTTAGTATATAACCCTAACACATCCGTCATATATGTCATTACCTCAGTACAAGTACATTGTGTAGTGCCCCGTACTTTTTGGGGTGCATGGTATGGGCTAGTGGCATAAATTGCTAAGTTGGAATCTAGTCATAGGGAAATCCTGTCGATATCAATTGATCGGGACATAGTAAATTGAGATAATTTCCTATCTATGGAATGGTTTTCTTGGAATTAAGTCCTACATGCAGTGAATTATGCCTTTACGAATGAACTCTATATATGAGTCTCCCTTAAAACTTTTACTATTCATTTTCGTTGAATGCGTTTGATGTTGGTTTTATGGATGCATTTTCCTAGATACTTTTGACGAATTTTTATAGTGCTTGCTTTTATTGATTTTCCATTTATATCGAAGTTCAAAAAAAGAAAGGTACTAGACTATTGCTGGTGCAAAATGCAGGTGAACAAGTATGTTATCTTTGGATGGCAAAAAGTGTGTGTAGGACTTCTTTACCAAAAACCTGTTAACTTGTTACAACTCGAATCAATTACAAAATGGTGTAGTACAAAATTTGAAGCCAAGTTGAGATTCTGGAGAGATGGGATGAGGTGGAATCAACACATGATTCCTCTATTCCATTGATAACTTGACAAAACTTTTGGGAATTGGGAAGTATGAGGGAGCAAGAGCTGCTGCAATTAGGTAATTAGAATAACTAGATTCCATTTTCACCTATACCCTCGGTTTGTCATCCTTGAGATTTGTAAAGAGCCATGTATTTATAGAAGAATAACTGGAGGTAGTTATCTCCTCTTCCATAGGGATACACTGTACAATATGAAAAGAAGACTGAGGCTACGATTAATACCTTACAGAAACAATCTCGAAGTAGGAGCTACGTGTCCCATGTCCATCAACAAATGACTGTAAACGTGGCCTACTTCTTACGCATGAAGCAAGACATGTTCTCTTGGAAGCAAGGTGGAGAGGACATGTAGATAGGGCGGTTGCAACTGCTTGACCCATGGATCAATTATAGAAGAAATCATGGTTTTGATGACAATACACGTTTTTTACGTTGGCAACAAACAAGGGCCATCTTGCAGGAAATGAGGGCTAGACAACTAGACACGTCTTCGCTACGTCGTCAGCAGACTAGTATAAGCACCCTGATTTTTGGTATTTTTTTCATTTTATTTAATACGATTTTATTTCTTAAATTATATTTTGTATTTAATTTTGATTATAAATACACTTTCACGCAGCTTTGATTTTTGAAACGTAGCATTAGCTAATTCCTCAAAACTAGTTCCATATTCGTGTTCTAGACGAGTCCACCTTCATTTTGATATATTATGTCCCACTCAAACTCATTCCCTTGTATTCTATTTTCGTCGCGTAAACTTTCGGGTGAATTTGGGCAAATTTTAAATCCACCGTAAAATTTGTTGTATTTTCTAATTTAATTTCAAACTCAACTTCGATCCAACCAAAATGACCCAATATATAGTTTTGAACCATTTTGAGTCTACTACACACATGCTAATTTTGTGCCACTCAATTGAGTTTCCATTTGCTATTTTTTAAAAAATGACACAGAAAGACTCAACTATAGACTTATTGGACTCAAATGAATCCAAATAATTCCACCGACCCAAAACAAGTCCAAGTAGGATTTGGAGAGCCTATTCTAGGGTACCCTAACATATTGGACATATTTGTACTAAATTTTATGAATTAATGTGCAGCCACGTTAATTAAATCTATTTTTAAATCAACTCCATAACAACATTTTTAATATGAATTTCTATTTAAATTCTTTTTGGACATATCTATTTGTATCTTTTGATTTAATTATCAAATCTCAACCAAATCTCGCCAAACTAATATCTCCCAAAACCTTTTTCATCATGTAACCTGCACCCCCTTCCTATTTTATGTGGATTTAAATATATATATAATAAATAAAAAAAAGAGCGATTCCTCTTTCTTTTTTATATGCACACATATTTTCCTATCCCGAACAGAAACCCTCCAACCATACATCTTTTAAACCTTCCACCACCCCTCACGCCTTCCCAAGAGACCCATCTAATATGCTAGCACCCTCCCAAGTCGCCACACAACCCTAGGTAGTTGGCACAAGGCACAGAAGGCACAAGAAGACGACCGAACTTGTGCTGAATTCGTTATAAAAGGTACGCTATTTTTGTAAGCGTGTTTTCTTGTCTTATTGTTGTCTGGTTGCTGCAAAACCAAAAATAATGCGAAGCCGTACGTGTCTATTTTCATCTTTTATTGGCTATCCATGTGGTTCTTTACGGTTTGTCCGGACGTCCATTCTACGAAAAGGTGTCCAAACTGAACTAATTCCTTCGTGTGCGAGTTTTCATCAACTTTCGGACCACTTTGACCCTTCTTATAATTTGTAAGACTCTAGACATCCTAATATTTCTATTGAATGTATTATTGCAGCATTTAATTGAGATTTGATATTTTAATAAAAATATGAACTTGTCGTCGTGTTGTTGGAACACCGAAAATCCCTAGGATCTATGTGTCAATTGACTCGGAACTTGAAGAAAAATATTTAAATTAATTGTTGTGCATGTACTGATATTAAAAACATATTTATACCTATTTATCAAAAATTTTCCAGAATTAAAGCTTGTTAAAAATTATCATTTTGACCAAAATTAAGAACCAAATCAATGACTATTGATGTAGAATCAATATGGGATACCAGTAGCCATTTTTCTATTAATAGAATACACTAAATATTATTATAAAATATTTTTAACTATTTTTCCAAATTTAAATATGATTTTATTATGTTATTAATATGCTACATTATTTTGTAGATTTAATATTATACATATAAGATTGTGTATAGTAGTTAATATAACTAGTTTGGTGTATATATTATTATAGTCTATATATGGTAAGATTATATATGGTATGTCATAAGCATACTATTAGTAGTTAGTATATCTATTATAGGTGTACGTGACGGCGTAGCGAGGATCTCAGAGTCAGACCATCGTCTACACATTTGGAGACCATAGGCAAGTATACCTTGCCAATTGTATAATATTTACATGTTCATTTTACTACTGTTATTCTTTCTGTCATATGGTTATATGCTTCTTGTGTTCATACTTGGTTTATTTTTTGTTGCTTTACCTTGTTTCCTGTTTACGTGCACGTATATGTTTTTTAGTATTTTCTTTCAGTGCTTGTTATATTGCTCATTGTGTTCACAGCTGTCTTCTGATAGAATTGCTTAGTTCTATTCAACGTTCACTTGATCATGACTTGATTACGCATCCCGTATCACTTTGACTTGACTTGACCTTGTGTCATCTTAGGCGAGAGAATTGATACTAGGATTAGCTACTTTGAACATTTTTGATTAGAAGTTACTTGCATTGAACTACAATTGAGATACTATAGATTGAGAGTTACTTGCATTCAACTACACTCTATAGGGTTGTTTTCGTTTACATGTTAGCCAAGTCTTATATTAGGCTTCTCTATGGCATGCCACTAGCTTAGTATTCTTGTGTCTTAGTTATTTCGTTGTGTCTATTCTATTGTCTTTTCATGCATATTATTTACTATTACATTCGACATGTTATTATGTATCTTGCTATGTCCCCTAAGGACTTGGTGATCTCTTCAGGTTTAGCTAAGCTGCTAGAATAGAAGGGTAGTTGGTGGTTGTTTCTCCGGGATGTCTGTCACGACCCGCACCCTCGAATAAGGGCACGAGACGTGGGTATGTCCAGCCTACGCCGCAGTGTCGACGGTAGAACGCTGTCCTAGGTCACAACATCTAACAGTTAAAGGTAATAAACAGTTATACTCCCCGAATGGGGGTAACATAACAGAATATATCTCAATCACATCTAAGGTAGAACATGAAAGGAAGATAGATAGATAATAAAAGATGCAAGATCCAAATCCACAGGAATACAAATAGAGAGAAACTAAGTGTCTATGATAAACTCCACAACATCCAGACATAATACAGATCCATAATATATACATCTCAACTCCAAATACTGTAAAATAAGATAAACTATCTATGGAGCAACTGTCTCTACTGCTAAGGGATCCGACTGAAAGTTCGGATCGCAAGTGTCCTCTAAGTCTGTCCCATAGAAAGTGTCTAAGCAGGCCTCCTCCTCGTCCTCTGTAAAATTTTCAACAGGTCCAATCAGGACGGGAACGAGCACATATCTCTCAATAGTTCATAACAGGTTAGGAGTATAAATCATGCAATAAAGTAAAATACAGGAAGTGCTGAAAAGGAAGTACGAGTAAACAGGAAATATTTCTAACTGAAAGTAAATACATGATAAGTAGAGACTGTAAGTGGCTAAGTGATTTAGAGTACAATATGGTTATGTAAACGGCTTAGGGGCACATGAATACAACTAAGAGGCACATTTATACAGCTACTGGGGGTAATGATCACATAACCAATTCTACTCACTCCGCCCCAATCAATACACAAGGATCCATTCAAGTTACGATATAAGCACATAAATACAGCTAAAGATACGTGACTCATGTAATGAGTAGTACATGAGGCACATGAAAGCACATGAGAACATGTAAAAACATGAACTAGTACGAGTACAAGGAGTACCTGATGCACATGATAAAGTACATGAACATAAAATACCCGATGCACCCGTAGAGGGATAACATCTCAGGAAGGGATCCAAATAGTACTAATCCGTAAAGATATGTGTCAGCATCATGTAGAGTAATCTAGAGCAAGAATATAGTCCAGACAGGTATGAAAAGATCAGAGAATGTACTCGCCTGCTAACTGAATGTCCAAGACGAAAGTACTGTCCGAGGAGTGGTATCTGGCTCCTATTAGAACAACACAAGTCACAACAAGTCCAGAATAGTAATAAGATGCACTACGATGCATTCTACATGAATCTAGGTCAATCTAGACCAAAGTCAACTCTTGGTCAACTCTGGTCAACCCTAGAAGTCAAACTAGGTCAACCAAGTCAAACCTATGTCAAACTAGTCTATAATAGTCTAACTAGGCTACACTAGATCTAACTAAGCTATTCTAGGTCCTACTAGTCTATACTAGTCACACTAACCATTACTCTACATCACAAGCCTAAACAAGGCTATGATAGGCTATACTAGCACCCACAGACTATTAAGTCAACAATCAAGGCAAATTATATATACTATACATTATATATATACATTATAATTTAGACATATGTACATATATACATGATACATACCTATAGGCATAACTATATATATACATCTCACATAATACATATATATGCATGTAGGAAATAGAAAACATATGTGTATATGTGTGTGTGAAAACATGAGAGTGAGTGCTATGTGAGGATGTGTGTGAGAGAGCATGTGTGTGCAACTTGTGTGTGTGTTAGTGACACTTGTGTGTAGGTTAGTGTAACAGTGAAGTGAGGTGAGTGAAAACAGTGAGTGAGAGAGTGAAACAGTGAGTGAGAGAGTGAAATAGTATGCAGTGAAGGCATGAAGGTTGTGTGTGCTAGTGAGGACTGAAAAACAGTGAGTAATATAAGGCAAAACAGTGAGTGTATACAATGTAAAACTGGAAAACCTAACACAGTGTGACATGCATAAAAATTAGTGAGTGATATCATTGAAAACCAAAACATAAATCACAGGACAGTCCTAAACTAAATCCCAGATTTAATATATTGAAGAACCATTAAAAACAGCCCAAACAAATACCCAAAAAAATCTCAGTTAACAGTCCCAATCAACATTCAGTTCAAAACAGAACCTAAACCCAGTTCAGTCAATCATACTCAGGTTTAACACATTGGAATCATCCCACAGTTCACAAAAATTCAGTTTAAAAATAGTCTCTAAATCCAGTTTCCAGTCCACACTTGCATTCTCAGATTTTGAGCCAAACCAACACCAATTCAACCCCAAATCGAAATACCAATAGAACATATATAGGTGTACACATCAGAGGTTTAAACCACACTATTTAACAGTGTTAGATAGGTTAAAAATGATGACAAAATTTGAGTTAAAAATCTGGAACAAAACAGTGAAATAAGGACTGATATTAAGTATCAAAATTTTTTGGGGTAAATGAGAACTGATCATTGAAATTAAATTAAAACACCAAATTAAAGGTTGGTAAAGTATATACTAGTTGTGCACGTGTCATACAATGAGTTTGTGTCCACCCAAGTGGACACAAACGTGTCCAATCAATTTAAAAACCCAAAACAAAAACCTGGACACAGTGCAGTGAACTAACCCTCGTGCACGTGTTCACAGAGTTCGTGGGCACGACACGACACGACACAGACCTCGTGGTCGTGTCCAAGTGTCGACTAGGTCTAAGACTAGGGCTAGAACACCCTGCCACGTGTCCATGATACGCGTGCGTGCGATACGACACGCGTATCAGTGCTCGAAAATGACAGCCGCCAACACAGTGTAAAATCGATGCAGGAGCTCGTGCGTGTCCGACACGACACGAGAGGCTCTGAGGCTTGGAGAGCCTGGTGTCAGTATCAGCCCCGACCCCCGTGTCAATTTCCCCATGTCCTCGTGGCGTGTCCAGCGAGTTGTGTCCCCCGTGAAGCAGGGCAAGCAACTGCCCGTGCACACACACGCACGACAGCGTGTTCACGTGTCTGTGCTGACTCGACATGACACAATGGTCACCTCAGGACACTAGAAACACATAAGCGACATCAAACCCTATTTTCCTATTCAATTACTTTCCTAAAAATCACTCAAAATGCCCATTGGGGGCATTTCATCAAACACTTGCACCATGACACTGATACGTGTCCAAATAGGACACGAATTGGACACGAAATCTAGGGTTACCTATTCCTACAGTTAGGTTAGGCCTAGGGCTCCCTAGATATGCAATAAAATCAGAATTCTATGGTGTAGAATGAAAGTTACCTATATGTAACAAAATCCTCAAAAAGCTCCAAAGAGAGGTGTTCCTCTTGATAGCCAAATTCCTCCAATTTGCTCCCAAGCTGAAATTACTCAATAATAGCAGCAAGAGGAATAAAATTAGAACCTATTACAATTGGTTTGGGGGAAAAAGGAATTAAAATAGATTTTATAGGATTTCATGAAGATGGATACTTACCTCTTTCTAAAACTTGCCAAAATTCCTAATGGAGGCTAGCCCTAACTTTGAGGAGCTTTAAATAGGGGGGGATCAATGTGGCCGGCCAAGTGCTATTAGGGTTAGGGTTTGGCTACATGGTGTGGGCCTATGGGCTTTTAAGGCTTAAGTCATCAGTCATGACTTATGAAGTCACAAGCCATTCTAGCCTAATCAATTCCTAATCTCTCCAAATAAGTTCTAATGAGTTAATCCTCACTAACTTAGGTCAAGTTAAGGTTACTTAACCTAACCAAGTAGTCATGACCTAGGTTAGTCTCTAGGTTAGTCTTCTAGTCAACACTAGTCAAAGTCAACTATAGGACCAAAATCAATTATACTAAAAATTACTAAAAATCACATTAATTCTAATAAATCTAAATAATAAATAATAATTCCAAATAATACCCAAAATTTCAAAAATGACTAAAATACCCTCAAGCTAGAAAAGTGGTAGTGACAAATCTACCCTCCTTAAAATAATTTTGTCCTCGAAATTAAAGGCGAAACTAAACTGCTGAGAAGGATAGAAAAGTATACCTCAAGGTCCAAAAATATAGGGGTACCGCTCGCGCATCTCATCCTCCCGCTCCCAGGTCGACTCTCCTGGAGAATGATGCCTCCATACGACGCGTACCAAGGGTATCACCTGGTTCCTCAGAACCTTCTCCCGGCGATCCAGAATCTCCACAGGCTGCTCTGGATAACTGAGAGTAGGTTCAACCTCAATCTCCGAATGATCGAGCACATGGCTAGGGTCAGCCACGTACCGTCTCAACTGTGATACGTGGAATATGTTGTGAACTCCCACTAGTGTAGGTGACAAGTCTAGCCTGTATGCCTCGTCACCGACTCTCCTGCTGATAACGAAAGGGCCGATGAAGCGCGGGCTAAGCTTCTCACCTCCACCAAAACGTATCGTACCACGAGTCGGCGATATCCGCAGAAAAACCATGTCTCCAACCTAATCACAAGCAAGGTCTCAAGTTACTAAAAATCAAACACGATCAATAAAAAAAACAAAAAAAAACAACCTACTTCTAATCCTATCTCTAAATCTGTACCTCAAACTCCAACGGCCTCCGGTGGCTATCGGCCCAGTGCCAATGTCTGTCCTGCACCACGTGAAGTCTGTCCCTGATGAGCTTCACCTTCTCGGCTGCGTCAACAACCATCTCATGTCCCAGTAAAGCTCGCTCTCCAATATTATCCCAAGATAAGGGTGTACGACACCTACGTCCGTACAGAGCCTCAAACGATGGCATCTCAATGCTGGCCTGATAACTGTTGTTGTAAGCAAACTCCACCAAATGTAGATGATCCTCCCAGGAACCTCTAAAATCTAGGACGCACGTCCGCAGCATGTCTTCAAGGGTCTGAATAGTCCTCTCTGAATGTCCGTCCGTCTGGGGATGGTATGAAGTACTAAACTTGAGCTGAGTGCCCAAACTAGTCTGCAGACTCCTTCAGAAATAGAAAGTAAAGCGACTATCCCGATCTGAGATAATGCTGACGCGAACTTCGTGAATCCTGACTATCTGCCTCATATACAACTCCGTAAGCCTCTCTGTAGACGTACCCACCTTGAATAGCAAGAAGTGGGTCGATTTGGTCAACCTGTCAACGATGACCCAAATTGCGTCTTTCCTTCCTGGTGTACGTGGTAACCCAGATAAAAAATCCATGGTGATATGTTCCTACTTCCACTCTGGAATGGGCAACGGCTGCAATAATCCTCCGGGTCTCTGCCTCTCTGCCTTGACCTACTGACAGACCAAGCATCTAGCAACGAAGTGGGATACCTCCCGCTTCATCCCGTACCACCAGATATGCTCTCGCAGATCCCTGTACATCTTGTTGGCACCAGGATGTATAGAGTACTGCGATCTGTGAGCCTCCTGTATGATCTGCTCCCTGAGCTCCCCGCTAGGCACACATAACCTGGAACTGTGCCTCAGGGCACCATCCTCTGCAAGTAAAAACTTGTCATCCACCAACCTTGCACGAACCTGCACTCGGATATACCGCAGAGCCATATCCTCGAACTGCGTAGCCTTGATCCTCTCCATCAAGTCCGACTGTATCTGAAGACCCCATAACTGCATCTGTACCCCTGGCACAATTACCTCAATCCCAAGGCTCTCCAAATCTGTAAGCAAGTGCCGATCCATAGTCAAACACATGGCTGTCGGATACCTACTCAAGGCATCGGCAACCACGTTGTGTAGGACCGTTGAGCACCTCTAGAGGGGGGTAAATAGAGTGTGTGTGTGCAGCGGAAAATAATTACCAATTAAAACTAAACTTTAAAACTATGGCAGTGAAATAAGAGACAGTAAATATAATACAGCAAGAGATAGAGAATTCAAACTCAGCGACACAACGATATATACTGGTATCCCTCTGAGAGGACTAATCCAGTCTCGAGTACTCTTGCTCGATGTTAATTCACTATGGCACAAGCTTTAACTGAGAGCTTGCAGTCTCTTACAACACCGTGCTTGGTGACAAGCGCACGACCAGCTTCACAACACCGTGCTTGGTGACGAGCGCACGACTAGCTCCACAACAAGAAAAGTTGTTGAACTTGGAATGACCTCTTTACAACTCTTGGAATACCAAAAGACTCTAAATCAACTCTGATAGTACTGGCTTTTGGCTAAGAGGTGTATAGGTATGATTTGAAAATCTTGGATCGTTTGAAAACACTCGAATAGTAGAGAAGAGAAGATGAAGAGTGAATTGAACGATTTGAGATGAAAAGTTCTTCTCTATTTATAGGTGTTTTCTGGAACCGAACTCGGAGAGAGTTCGGGCAGAGTTCGGATGCATATATCTCGCAAAGAGACGTTGCTTGCAGATTTGGAGGCAACAGAAGTTTGAATACAAACTGACCGAACTCGGACAGAGTTCGGGCCGAACTCGAGCCGAACTAGGTTATGAGTTCTGTCAGGAGATTTTCAAAATATTTTAACAGAAATTGTTTTCGAAAGTATTTTGGAATATTTTGTAAAATGATATATGAGTGTAACAAGAAATATGAGTGGTAATGGGTAGACTTTTTAGAAAGTGGACTGAAATAACCCTAAGCCAGTATTACCAAAACTGATTTTACAAAATAAATCCTAGACTCAATAAAATCTAAAATACAGAATAAAATATAAAATAAGTCATCTCAAGATTTGATGATGCTGATGCTTCGTTGATGCAGTACAACGTCCGTTGAAATTGATTTCATATATCCTGAAATGATTAGCAGCATTTTGTATATTTTGTGTATTGACTTAAGTGCATGTTGATTATCGAAATCGGGTGTGACCATGGAATGGGCCAACAATCTCCCCCATTTTGATAATTGACAAACTTGAGTCTATACCAAAATATATCTTGATAAAATAGAACAAAATACAAGTATACCTGAAAAAAATGGTAGAGTTTGTTTTTGGATTTGTAGATATGTATGCTTTTTGGTATGGTACTCTTTTTCTCCCCCTTTGTCAAATAGTAAAATGACTTGGCTCCCCCATAATGTGTGAAGCCAACAATAGGAAACAAAAGACAAAGTGAAGTAAAAGAGACATAATCACAGCATAAAACAGCTACAATGGAAAGAAAATACTGGAAACAAAAAAATGTCATACTAATAAGTGCTGAGTACAATCATCAGAAAATGTCTAACTAGTGAGTTTAGACATATAAAGAAAAGAAAAAAACTACATCAAAGCATAAAAGATCATCATCTAACAAATATCCACTATCCAAAAGCTGAATCCACGTCACATAGTGGGGTCATCAGCACCAGGAGCCTCTGGAGGAAAGTAGGCTGCAGTGGGGTCGAAGTGCTGGAAGGAAACCTCATCCGTGAACCGAGGACCCGAAAAGCCTGGGTGAGGCTGGATGGTGACTGGATGGAGTGGATCATGGGCTAGGCTGTAGTGGAGATCAGCTATCCCATTCCTCAGCACCTGAGCCTGAGAAATGTGTCGGAACTTCGAATCAAGATAACTTTGATGACGTTGTGCAGATATAGCAACAAAATCATCAAAGCACTGGTAGAAAGTCGGATCAAATCCTGGGACAGGGGCTGGAGCAGGAGCAGGAGCATCAGGAACCTCAGCGTCAACAGCTGGATCAGGCTGAGCTCCAGGAGGCAGAGGGGGAGCAGGAAACCGTCGAGATCTGGTAAGCTCGATAGGAGTAGAGGAGAATGCATATGTCTGAAGATCAATCTCAAAACGGTAAAAGATAGACGCCAAGTGCATAGGATATACCAGATTCCTTCCTGCATTTCTGCAGTTCAGCATCCAGGACATTATGGTCTTTGGAATAGAGAATGGAATGCCAAAATGAATGTGATATAAAGCAGAGAGTTCCAAGAAGGTCACTTCATCTGTGGATCCTTTCTTTGGAAGAAGGACAGAGAAAATCATGCGATGAAGTTCATAAAAAGATTGGTTCAAGTTCTTTGAATAAACCCTACGAGGAACAGGGTTTGGATGACAAATAAGTTCCCTAAAAAAGGCAAGGGTAACATCAGTAGGAAACTGGACATGGGTAATGTCAACCAAAGCGTCACCAAGATCAGGAACATGGAAAAATTTACTGATATCGGTAGCACTGAATTCTAGTTCTTGCCCAGCAACGCAAGAATAGAAATTTCCGTTAAATTTTACTTGCAAATTGCAGTAAAACATTCGGACGGCATTGTCAAAAATGTTTTTTGATACCTCGAAAAAATCTCGGTATCCTAAGTGGTCAAAAGTAGGAGCATATTCAGAAAATATGGTAAAATTTACAAAAGCTCCATTGCAAATCCTACGACCAGAAAAAGAGTCGAACCAAAGATCAGAAAACTCTTTGTCCAGAAACAAAGTAGAATCAAAGTCTTCTGTATCCATTGGTCATGCTGGACTAACAAGACTAGCAGGTGTATAATCCGAAGAGGAGGAGGCACCTTGGGAAGATGATCTATGACGCTTAGGAGCCATTGAAAGAAATTGAAGCAAAGGAAGTAGATTACCTTTTTAAGAAAAAGGAGAAAGATAAGAATTCGAAATGCCTACCAGATCTCTTAGATTTCTTGCTAGGATGGAGGAGGAATAACTTTCTAGGAGAAATAAGGAGTAATCTCGAGTTGGTGAGTGAAAAAGAGTAGAGAAAGAGGGGTTTATAAAGGAGCTACGGCCGGCTGTTCGTTTCTGGAACCATAACAGCACCGACCGAACTCGGTCCGAATTCGATCCGAACTCGGTCAGAGTTCGGCCCCAGTTCGGTCACTTGTATTCCCGAGACAGTAAATGCAGTTCTGGTTGGTTAAAAAGTAACTTTATGACTTTTGACTCTAGTATTTAATAACTTACGTTATTTATGTGTTAACTGTAGGGGTTGTCCCAGCTAACGGAGGTTCATCGGAGAACTCTTAAGTACCGCTTCGCTTAGACCGTAGTCGTGGTGACAGACATACCCTTTTTAGGTTTGTACCCAAAAATAATTTTCGTTAAATAAATTCCAAAGTTGCAAGTCATGAAATTAATTTTAATTACCATATTGCATTATGAATCTGAAAATTCAAGTATACCGAGCTCACGCCTCATTATGTTAAAACAGTCTTCAGCCAATGATTTTGTGAATATGTCTGCTAGTTGATGATCTGTGTCAATAAATTCTAAGCAGATATCCCCGTGTTGTTGATGATCACGAAGAAAATGATGTCTTATCTCTATGTGCTTTGTGCGTGAATGACATATAGGGTTCTTAGTCAGATTAATAGTGCTAGTGTTGTCACAATAAATAGGAACATTAGTGTAGTGCAGATTATAGTTTTCCAGGGTTTGTTTCATCCATAAAATTTGAGCACAGCAATGACCTGCGGCGATATACTCAGCCTCAGTAGTTGATAATGCTACAGAATTTTGCTTTTTACTGAACCAGGAGACTAAGGCCTTTCCTAGGAAATGACATGTGCCACTGGTACTTTTACGGTCCACTTTGCATCCTGCAAAATCTGTATCCGAGTAACCTATCAGGTCAAAGGATTTGGTTTTAGGATACCATAAGCCGACTGTAGAAGTTCCTTTAAGGTATCGGAAGATACGCTTAACGGCACTAAGATGTGATTCCTCAGGATTTGCCTGATAACGTGCACTAATGCAAACACTAAACATAATATCAGGACGACTAGCAGTTAAATATAATAAACTACCAATCATACCTCGATACTTACGCTGATCGACAAGTTTGCCACTTTCATCAGCATCAAGCTTTGTAGATGTAGTCATAGGAGTCCCGATTGGCTTTACATTCTCGAGGTCGTACTTTTTCAGTATGTCCTTCGTGTACTTAGCTTGGTTGATGAATGTTCCTTTTGAGTGATGTTTGATTTGAAGTCCTAGGAAGAAGTTTAGCTCTCCCATCATACTCATCTCAAATTCACTCTACATACACTTAGCAAAATCTTGACAGAGTTTTTCGTTAGTAGAACCGAATATTATGTCATCTACATAAATTTGCACAAGAAGGATATCATCATTCAAGGATTTGATAAATAAAGTAGTATCAACTTTTCCTTTTGAAAATACATTATCAAGTAAGAAGACACTTAGGCGTTCATACCAAGCACGAGGTGCTTGTTTGAGTCCATAAAGAGCTTTCTTAAGCTTGAAGACGTGATCAGGTTTTTGAAAATCTTCAAAACCAGGGGGTTGTTTCACAAAAACTTTCCCTTTTAAAAATCCATTTAAAAATGCGCTTTTTACGTCCATTTGAAATAATTTAAAATCATTAAAGCATACAAATGCACAAAACATGCGGATGGCTTCTAGTCTAGCAACATGAGCATAGGTCTCATCATAATCAATTCCTTCTTCTTGATTATAACCTTGTGCCACTAGACGTGCTTTGTTGCGTAGAACCTGTCCATCTTCACTGAGTTTATTTCGGAACACCCATTTGGTACCAATTATCGATTGACCAATAGGTTTAGGAACGAGTTCCCAAACTTGGTTTCTCTCAAATTGATTAAGTTCCTCTTGCATGGCAGAAATCCAAGACTCATCAGTAAAAGCATCATCTACATTCTTAGGTTCTATTTGAGAAATGAATGCTACATTTGCTGCTATATCAGAATTTTTAAGAGATGAACGTGTACTTACACCTTTAGATACATCACCTATAATGAGTGTTTCTGGATGATCTGGCTTGAATTTTAATGATTCAAACTATTGGGTCATATCTTTCACAAAACTTTTCTCAGTTCTTGCATCTTGGGTCAGATCTTTCACAGAACTCTTCTCAGTCCTTGCGTTTGTATCTTCATCATCACTGTCGCTAGATCTGTGACTATTTAGCTCATCAAAAGTAACATTAATAGTTTCTTCAACAATCATAGATCTTTTATTGAAAATTCTATATCCCTTACTCTTAGCAGCATATCCGAGAAATATTCCGTCATCTGCTTTGGAGTCGAACTTTCCCAAGTTATCCTTGGTGTTCAGGATAAAACAACGACATCCAAAAAACTTTAAAGTAAGAAATGTTTGGAATCCTTCCAAACCAAAGCTCATATGGTATTTTCTTCGAGAATGGTCGAATTAACACCCTATTCAAAACATTACAGGCTGTACTAACAGCTTCTGCCCAAAAATATTTAGGAAGATTATACTGATTCAGCATGACTCTAGCCATTTCGCTTAGAGTACGATTCTTTCGCTCCACAACACCATTCTGTTGGGGAGTTCTAGGACAAGAAAATTCATGGTAATATCCACTATCATCACAAAACTTTTTAAAATCAGAATTTTTGAATTTGCCACCATAATCACTTCGGATACGAGTAATCATGAAGCCTTTTTCATTTTGTACCTTTTTGCAAAATATCTGAAATTCAAAAATTGTATCACTTTTGTTTGATAAGAATTAAACCCAAGTAAATCGAGAGAAATCATCAACAATAACAAAAGCGTAGAGCTTACCGCCAAGACTAGCGACTCTACTAGGACCAAATAAATCCATGTGAATCAACTGCAAAGGTCTAGAACTACTTACAGCGTTGATGGATTTAAAAGTAGACCTATGTGCTTTGTTCTTTTCATAGTCAGCACATACCATATCTCTCTTGAATGGAATCTCAGGGAGTCCTCTTACCAACTTCTTTGTACTTAGTCGTGAGATAGTATCCATGTTTGCATGTCCTAGTCTCATGTGCCATAGCCATCTTTCATCTTGATTGGCTACTAGGCACCTACTTGCATTATTAGTATTCTCCAAAAAGAAAACATAAATATTGTCTTCCCTAATCCCTTTATATATGGGATCACCAGATGACATATCATATATGGTACATTTATCTTTCACAAAATTGATACCATAACTATTATCTGCCAAATGACTTATGCTTAATAGGTTATGTTTCAATTTTGTTACTAGACAAACATCCTTTATTACAGGATAGGGAGAAATACCTACAGTACTATTACCAATTATATCACCTCTCAAATTATTTCCGAAGGAGACATATCCTTCTTTCTTCATAGATAGCGTAGCGAATAAAGATGCATCACCAGTCATGTGTCGCGAACATCCGCTATCGAGGATCCATTTGCTTCTAGCATGAGAGGGTTGAGGGTCCACCTACAAGACAAGTAGATGAGTCCTTTGGTACCCATTTTCTGAAGGGTCCATTCTGATTAGCTTTAGGTCTCCAGATTAAAGTGTGATTGTCAACAAGCTTTCTTGCTAAACAATACTGTGATATGTGTCCATGCGTGCCACAATAAGTGCAAGTAAGTTTGGAACCAGATGTGGTCACAACTGTGTTTACATGCTTGTTTGGTTTGGAGAACCTATAAGTGAAAGCATGATGATATTCGTGTTTCTTCTGTGCTTTCTTATTCTTAGTCCTCTTAGGTGTATGCTTGGCATTAGGACTAATTTTAGGCTGTGTCACAGGTATTGCCTGTTTGTCTAACTTGATTTCTAACTTTTTAGAAATCGCAATAGACTCTTCATATCTAGCAGTCATATCTGAGAGTCTTTGTTCTGTTACTAGGTGCTTCTTCTTCTCTTCTCTATGTCATATAGTTCTTGCATCTTGACATAGTATCTTTCTTTCTTTTCAATTTTGAGGATAGCCTCATGATAGTCTACCTTGAGTTTGGCTATCTCTTCCGTGTTACCGGTAGTAGACGTCTCTTTAATATCTTCAATAAGATTGGACAGTCTAGCTAACTCGGTTGTGTATGCCTTAATCTCTTTTCGAGATTGCTTATACTTGTCAAGCACATTTTTGTGTTCTTCAAGTAAATCGCTAAAGGCATTTTCTAACTCATCGAAAGTAAAGTCATCATATAGAGGGTTTGAAGATACCTTATCAAATGCCATAAGACAGACATTTGTATTGCCGCAGGGTCTATCCTCTTCTTCTGAATCACTGGCATCACTTTCATGCCAGATACTTGTGTTGGCATACTTTCGACCGTTTGTTGCTTTTCTGCTTGATCTTGATCTGTCATATGGACTGCTTTTCTTGGTGGTTGGACAGTCCTTCTTCATGTACCCTGACTTCTAGCATCCAAAGCATATGGTTTCATCTTCATTACTTTCTTGGATATCTTTCTTCTTTCTGCTTGTAAACTTTAGGTATTTCCTGAAGTTCTTCACAAGTAGGGCATGTTCATCACCACTTGATGATTCTTCATCAGAGTCATTGCATGTTGATTTTCTTGCTTGAGCTTTGAAGGCAATAGATTTTTCTTTTGGTGTTGCTTCTTCAAACTCTTGCAAATCAAGTTCATGGGTCATCAGCTTCCCCATCATTGTTTCCAAGGACATAGTGGTGAGATCGTTTCCTTCAATAATTGCTGTGGCTTTTGGATTCCAGCTCTTTGTTAGAGCCCGCAGCACTTTTCTGATCTTCTCATGATTGCTGTAATCCTTACCAAGAGATTGAAAAGGATTAGTTATATCAAGGAAACGAGTAAACATTTGTGTAATTGACTCACCAGATTTCATCTTGAAAGATTCATATTCCTGAGTCAGTCTACTAATTTTGGATTCCTTCACTTGGGAAGTACCTTCATGAGTTACCTCAAGAAGTTTCCAAATTTCGTGAGGCATCTTACAGGTTGAAACTCTGTTGAACTCTGTTTTGTCAATTACACAGAATAGTGCATTGATGGCACGAGCATCAAGACTAACCTTAGCTTTTTCAGCTTCGGTGTATTTGTCATGAGGCTTTTCTATAAGAATACCTTCAACCACTGTGGGTGCTGGTTTCTTATAACCATCAACGACTATTGACCAAAGATCAAAGTCAAGAGATTTTAGAAAGAAAGTCATTCGTGTTTTCCAATAGGTATAATTTGTTCCATCAAATAGGGAAGGTCTATTTGTGGATTGCCCTTCACCGTTGAATATTGATTTCAAGGCTGCCATATATACTCTCTGAGATATGTTATATTTGAATATAACATGCTCTGATACCAATTGTAGGATCGTTGAGCACCTCTAGAGGGGGGGTGAATAGAGTGTGTGTGTGCAGCGGAAAATAATCACCAATTAAAACTAAACTTTAAAACTATGGCAGTGAAATAAGAGACAGTAAATATAATACAGCAAGAGATAGAGAATTCAAACTCAGCGACATAACGATATATACTGGTATCCCTCTGAGAGGACAAATCCAGTCTCGAGTACTCTTGCTCGATGTTAATCCACTATGGCACAAGCTTTAACTGAGAGCTTGCAGTCTCTTACAACACCGTGCTTGGTGACAAGCGCACGACCAGCTTCACAACACCGTGCATGGTGACGAGCGCACGACTAGCTCCACAACAAGAAAAGTTATTGAACTTGGAACGACCTCTTTCCAACTCTTGGAATACCAAAAGACTCTAAATCAACACTGATAGTACTGGCTTTTGGCTAAGAGGTGTATAGGTATGATTTGAAAATCTTGGATCGTTTGAAAACACTCGAATAGTAGAGAAGAGAAGATGAAGAGTGAATTGAAGGATTTGAGATGAAAAGTTCTTCTCTATTTATAGGTGTTTTCTGGAACCGAACTCGGACAGAGTTCGGGCAGAGTTCGGATACATATATCTCGCAAAGAGACGTTGCTTGCAGATTTGGAGGCAACAGAAGTTTGAATACAAACTGACCGAACTTGGACAGAGTTCGGGCCGAACTTGGGCCAAACTCGGTTATGAGTTCTGTCAGGTGATTTTCGAAATATTTTAACAAAAATTGTTTTCGAAAGTATTTTGGAATATTTTGTAAAATGATATATGAGTGTAACAAGAAATATGAGTGGTAATGGGTAGGCTTTTTAGAAAGTGGACTGAAATAACCCTAAGCCAGTATTACCAAAACTGATTTTACAAAATAAATCCTAGACTCAATAAAATGTAAAATACAGAATAAAATATAAAATAAGTCATCTCCAGATTTGATGATGTTGATGCTTCGTTGATGCAGTACAACGTCTGTTGAAATTGATTTCATATATCCTGAAATGATTAGCAGCATTTTGTATATTTTGTGTTTTGACTTAAGTGCATGTTGATTATCGAAATCGGGTGTGACCATGGAATGGGCCAACACGTTGGCCTTCCCCGGGTGATACTGAAGTGAGATGTCAAAGTCCTTCATCAACTCTAGCCATCTGTGCTGCCTCATGTTGAGCTCTTTCTGTGTAAACACATACTTCAAGCTCTTGTGATCTGTGAAAATGTCTACCCTCTCGCCATACAGATAGTTCTTCCACAACTTCAAAGCAAAAATCACCGCTGCCAGCTCCAGGTCATGGGTAGGGTAGTTCTTCTCATGGGGACGTAATTGCCTGGAAGCATAGGCAATCACCTTCCCATGCTGCTACAAGACACAACCCAGCCCCTTCCCTGAAGCATCACTATAAATAGTGAAACCACCCGATCCTGAAGGCAATGTCAGAATCGGAGCTGTCGTAAGCCGCTTCTTCTACTCATCAAAAGCTGCCTGACACTCCTCTGACCAAACAAACTCAGTATCCTTCCGGGTCAACCGAGACAACGGCTCTGCAAGCCGGGAGAAATCCTGCACAAATCTCCTATAGTATCCTGCCAGCCCCAGGAAACTCCTGATCTCTGCCACTGAAGTCGGCGCTGTCCAAGCCTCAACTGCCATGATCTTCTTCAGGTCCACTGAGATACCATCTCCAGTCACCATATGACCCTAGAAGTCAACCCTGTCTAGGAAGAACTCGCACTTCGAGAGCTTGCCATACAGCCTCTCCCTCCTGAGTGTCTCTAGCACCACTCTCAAGTGCTCCTCGTGCTCCTCCTCTGTCTTGGAATATACCAAGATATCATCAATGAATACCACCACGAACTTGTCCAAGTACTGGTGGAATACCTTGTTCATAAGGTTCTAAACACTGCTGGTGCCTTGGTCAGCCCAAACGACATAACCAAAAATTCAAACTGCCCGTACCGCGTCCTGAAAACGGTCTTGGGAATATCCTCCCTCTTCACCTTCACCTGGTGATAACCTGACCTCAAATCAATCTTGGAGAACACCCGAGCTCCGCTTAACTGATCAAAGAGATCATCGATCCGCGGCAGTGGGTATCTGTTCTTGATTGTCAGGTTGTTGAGTGCCCTGTAGTCGATACACATCCGTACCGACCCATCCTTTTTGGGTACGAAAAGTACCGGTACACCGCAAGGTGAAGAACTCGATCGGATGAACCCCTTGTCCTGCAGCTCATCCACCTGCTTCTTCAGCTCCACCAATTCACTGTTGTTCACTCGATAGACATACTGAGAGATCGGTTCCGTGTCGGGAACCAAGTTTATCGAGAACTCTACATCCCTGTACGGTGGAAGCCCTGGCAACTCCTCTGGAAATACGTCCATAAACTCTGCGATCAAGGGATGCGGAGCCACCTGCTCCTCAACTGATGCTCCACAGAAGACTCTGCCGTCCTGCTCTGCCTGCCGCCTAGTGTACTCAAACTCTGGCTCTCCTGGCGCCCCAAACAAAACTCTACCCCCTCGGCAATCAATGTGGGCGTGGTGTCTACTCAGCCAGTCCATACCTAATACAATATCATAGTTCGGTAGTGGCATGACGAGTAAACTCACTCCCAACTCTTGGCCTCCCAATAAGACGCTCCACCCTCTGCAAACATCACTCACGAGGATGACCCCACCCACGGTCGTGATCTTGCAGGTCCTAGGCAATGGTTCAGAAACCAAACTGTGTCTAATGGCATATGATACTGACACAAAGCTGTGGGACCCCGGAATCAAAGAGTACAAATGCTGGAAGGGTGTCGAGAAGAACCGAACCTGCTATCAGCTCACCGATGGCCTCGGCATCTTCAGCTGCCATGGCGAAAGCTTGCCCCTGCTGTCCACCTCGTGCCTGCTGCTGGTGCTGCTGGAACCTCTGCTGCTGGGTCTACAGTGGCCCCCTCTGCTGGCCTGCTGGAGCCTTAGCTCCACCTCCCTGAGCTCCTCGTCAAAAGCCCCAGGGCAATCCCTCAACTGGTGATCTCCCGTACCACAAAGAAGGCACTTGCCTAGCTTCTTCCTGCACTCATGGATCATGTGCCCCAGTTTCTTGTAGAAGGCACAAATGACTACCTGCTGCTGACGGGGTGCCTGCTGCCCTCTCTACTGCTGGTGCTGCACCTGCTGAAAAGGTGCCCTACCCTGCTGCTGATACTGCGGCTGGTGCTGCTGCTGATACTGCTGAACTGGCCTCTGCTGCTGAAGCTGGAAGTGAGGCCTCTTGGACTGCCCCTGACTGCTGCTACCACCTTGGAAGTCACGACCCCTCTTCTGCTTCAGCCCTAGGTCGTCTTCCGCTGCCATAGCCCCAGAAAATACCTCAGCAAAAGTAGCGTTCTGGTCGCTCTTAGTCAGCGACCGAACCTCTCTAATCAAGCCCCGACGAAACTTCCTCGCCTTCGTCTTCTCAGTCAAGTCATCTATGAAATGGGCCAGTCTACAAAACTCCACAACATACTCAGCTACAGTCTGGTTCCACTGAACCAGACCCTCGAACTGTGCCTCGATACCTCCCAAGGCCACATCAGGAAAGAACTGCTCCTTAAACAGCTCTTTGAACTGGGCCCAAGTCTGGCCCTCAACTCCCACCCTAGGATCTGTCTGATACCATGCATGGGCCAAGTCTTGCATTTGACTGCCCGCCGCCTCGATCTGGAGTCGAGCTGGTATCTCCGCCAGCCTGAAGATCTCCTCGATATGCTCTATCCAGTCGTCTGCATAGTGGATGCCCTCCGTGTCGAAGAACACCCGAGGGTGCATCTTCTGGAAGTCCTGAATATCCTTCTCCCTCCGACGGGGCTGCAGCTGGGTCCCTTGAGCTGTAATCATCTCGTCTGTAGTACAAACCAGCTGGTGTGCCTCATCAATCCCATAACAAAAATCTGCAGTCTGCATCGTCTGCTGCTGCTGGTGGGACTCAAGAATCCTCTCTACGAAGGAGAAGAGATGTACAACATCTACCATCCCCGCAGGCGGATGCTGCTGCGGTGGAAGGATCTCAGGAATCACAACGTACGGCCTCCTGACTGGTGGAGGTGCTCCTCCAAAAGTGCCAGAAACACCGACTCCTGAGGGCTGCACTGGCCCTATGGCACCGGAAGTTAGCTGCTGGTGCAGTCGAGAGGTGCTAGACCCCTCTCCAGCGTCTCCCAGTACAGGGCGATGCGATCGCGTCTCAACCATCCTGGAGACACAGATCAAACAAGAAATAATTACTGAGAATGAATCAAAATATCAAAGGAGGACAGTTTAAAATTCAAAGGAAGACAATAAGCAGCAAATGTAGATATACGAAATCTGATAAGGAATTTTTCCTAGTGTAATTGAGTACCTTCAAAAATATACTAATTCCTACTGCAGGCTGCAGTGATATTCTAGTTCGAATACCACTACATTTCCAACCTAGACCTGCATGGGCCACTACTAAAAACGTGTCACGACCCGCACCCTCGAGTAAGGGGACGAGACGTGGGTACGTCCAGCCTACGCCGCAGTGTCGGCGGTAGAACGCTGTCCTAGGTCACAACATCTAACAGTTAAAGATAATAAACAGTTATACTCCCCGAATGGGGGTGGCATAACAGAATATATCTCAATCACATCTAATGTAGAACATGAAAGGAAGATAGATAGATAATAAAAGATGAAAGATCCAAATCCACAGGAATACAAATAGAGAGAAACTAAGTGTCTATGATAAACTCCACAACATCCAGACATAATACAGATCCATAATATATACATCTCAACTCCAAATACTATAAAATAAGATAAAATATCTATGGAGCAACTGTCTTTACTGCTAAGGGATCCGACTGGAAGTCCGGATCGCAAGTGTCCTCTAAGGCTGTCCCATAGAAAGTGTCTAAGCAAGCCTCCTCCTCGTCCTCTATAAAATTTTCAACAGGTCCAATCAGGACGGGAACGAGCACATATCTCTCAACAGTTCATAATAGGTTAGGAGTATAAATCATGCAATAGAGTAAAATACAGGAAGTGCTGAAAAGGAAGTACGAGTAAACAGGAGATATTTGTAATTGAAAGTAAATACATGATAAGTAGAGACTGTAAGTGGCTAAGTGATTTAGAGTACAATATGGTTATGTAAACGGCTTAGGGCACATGAATACAACTAAGAGGCACATTTATACAGCTACTAGGGGTAATGATCACATAACCAATTCTACTCACCCTGCCCCAATCAATACACAAGGATCCATTTATGTTACGTTATAAGCACATGAATACAGCTAAAGATACGTGACTCATGTAATGAGTTGTACATGAGACACATGAAAGCACATGAAAGCACATGAGAACATGTAAAAACATGAACTAGTACGAATACAAGGAGTACCTAATACACATGATAAAGTACATGAACATAAAATACCCGATGCACCCGTAGAGGGATAACATCTCAGGAAGGGGTCCATATAGTACTAATCCGTGAAGATACGTGCCAGCATCATGTAGAGTAATCTACAGCAAGAATATATTCCAGACTGGTATAAAAAGATCAGAGAATGTACTCGCCTGCTAACTGAATCTCTAAGACGAAAGTACTGTCCGAGGAGTGGTATCTGGCTCCTATTATAACAACACAAGTCATAACAAGTCCAGAATAGTAATAAGATGCACTACGATGCATTCTACATGAATCTAGGTCAATCTAGACCAAAGTCAACCCTAGAAGTCAAACTAGGTCAACCCTAGAAGTCAAACTAGGTCAACCAAGTCAAACCTAAGTCAAACTAGTCTATAATAGTCTAACTAGGCTACACTAGATCTAACTAAGCTATTCTAGGTCCTACTAGTCTATACTAGTCACACTAACCATTACTCTACATCACAAGCCTAAACAAGGCTATGCTAGGCTATACTAGCATCCACAGACTATTAAGTCAACAATCAAGGCAAATTATATATACTATACATTATATATATACATTATACTTCAGACATATGTACATATATACATGATACATACCTATAGGCATAACTATATATATACATCTCACATAATACATATATATGCATGTAGGAAATAGGAAACATATGTGTATATGTGTGTGTGAAAACATGAAAGTGAGTGCTATGTGAGGATGTGTGTGAGAGAGAGCATGTGTGTGCAACTTGTGTGTGTGTGTTAGTGACACTTGTGTGTAGGTTAGTGTAACAGTGAAGTGAGTTGAGTGAAAACAGTGAGTGAGAGAGTAAAACAGTGAGTGAGAGAGTGAAACAGTGTGTAGTGAAGGCATGAAGGTTGTGTGTGCTAGTGAGGACTGAAAAACAGTGAGCAATATAAGGCAAAACAGTGAGTGTATACAATGTAAAACTGGAAAACCTAACACAGTGTGACATACATAAAAATCAGTGAGTGATACAATTGAAAACCAAAACATAAATCACAGGACAGTCCTAAACTAAATCCCAAATTTTATATATTGAAGAACCATTAAAAACAGCCCAAACAAATACCCAAAAAATCTCAGTTAACAGTCCCAATCAACATCCAGTTCAAAACAGAATCTAAACCCAGTTTAGACAACCATACTCAGGTTTAACACATTGGAATCATCCTACAGTTCACAAAAATTCAGTTTAAAAACAGTCTCCAAATCTAGTTTCCAGTCCACAATTGCATTCTCAGATTTTGAGCCAAACCAACACCAATTCAACCCCAAATCGAAACACCAATAGAACACATATAGGTGTGCATATCATAGGTTTAAACAACACTATTTAACAGTGTTAGATAGATTAAAAATGATGACAAAATTTGAGTTAAAAATCTGGAACAAAACAGTAAAATAAGGACTGATATTAAGTATCAGAATTTTTTGGGGTAAATGAGAACTGATCATTGAAATTAAATTAAAACACCAAATTAAAGGTTGGTAAAGTATATAGTAGTTGTGCACGTGTCATACAATGAGTTTGTGTCCACCCAAGTGGACACAAACGTGTCCAATCAATTTAAAAACCCAAAACAAAAACCTGGACACAGTACAGTGAACTAACCCTCGTGCACGTGTTCACAGAGTTCGTGCGTACGACACGACACGACACAGACCTCGTGATCATACCCAAGTGTCGACTAGGTCAGGGCTAGGGCTTGGACACCCTGCCAAGTGTCCACGATACGCGTGTGTGCGATACAACACGCGTATCAGTGCTCGAAAACGACAGCCGCCAACACAGTATAAAATCGATGCAGGAGCTCGTGCGTGTCCGACACGACACGAGAGGCTCTGAGACTTGGAGAGCCTCGTGTCAGTGTCAACCCCGACCCCCGTGTCAATTTTCTCGTGTCTTCGTGGCGTGTCCAGCGAGTTGTGTCCCCCGTGAAGCAGGGCAAGCAACTGCCCGTGCACGCGCGCACACGACAGCGTGTTCACGTGTCTGTGCGGACTCAACACGACACAATGGTCACCTCTTGATACTAGAAACACATAAGCGACATCAAACCTATTTTCCTATTCAATTACTTTCCTAAAAATCACTCAAAATGCCCATTGGGGCATTCATCAAACACTTGAACCATGACACTGATACGTGTTCAAATAGGACACGAATTGGACACAAAATCAAGAGTTACCTGTTCCTACAGTTAGGTTAGGCCTAGGTCTCCCTAGATATGCATTAAAATTAGAATTCTATGGTGTAGAATGAAAGTTACCTACATGTATCAAAATCCTCAAAAAGCTCCAAAGAGAGGTGTTCCTCTTGATAGCCAAATTCCTCCATTTTGCTCCCAAGATGAAATTACTCAATAACAGCAGCAAGAGGAATAAAATTAGAACCTATTGCAATTGGTTTGGGTGGAAAAGGAATTAAAATGGATTTTATAGGATTTAATGAAGATGGAGACTTACCTCTTTCTAAAATTTGCCAAAATTCCTAATGGAGGCTAGCCCTAACTTTGAGGAGCTTTAAATAGGGAAGGATCAATATGGCCGACCAAGTGCTATTAGGGTTAGGGTTTGGCTACATGGTGTGGGCCTATGGGTTTTTAAGGCTTAAGTCATTAGTCATGACTTATGAAGTCACAAGCCATTCTAGCCTAATCAATTCCTAATCTCTCCAAATAAGTTCTAATGAGTTAATCCTCACTAACTTAGGTCAAGCTAAGGTTACTTAACCTAACCAAGTAGTCATGACCTAGGTTAGTCTCTAGGTTAGTCTCATAGTCAACACTAGTCAAAGTCAACTATAGGACCAAAATCAATTATACTAAAAATCACTAAAAATCACATTAATTCTAATAAATCTAAATAATAAATAATAATTCCCAAAATTTCAAAAATGACCAAAATACCCTCAAGCTAGAAAAGTGGTAGTGACAATGTCAGGTTTAATTAGTTGATAATGTCATCATATTCTTTCTCATTTTATATTTTTTTCCTAAATGGACTCATGCTGCTATTATATCCTAGTATTTTACAAGCTTCATCTTTATTCTAGCTTGATTATGATTCATGTGTTATTGGGGATCCACTCTAATAAAATTATCTATTCTAGAATATGTGTATTACGGTCTGATCAACTATTGTGCACTTGGTTCGCTATTCCTGTTACTATTTTATATATTGATATATAATTGGTCTTGCCAGTTATAATTAGACTGGACATTCTAGACAGCTTATACGTATTCGAGTAGGGCTGGAGTCTACTAGATACGTAGCTGGCATGTCTACGTATCCTGGTCCTATGTCACGACAACAAAAAACTCTTTTAATGACGGCTAAAAAGCGTCATTAATGACGAACTATGACGCTTTTTTTTCACAGCAACCGTTATGAAAACGGGTGTTATAAATGTTTTTTAAAAGCGTCATAAAATAACCGTCATGAATAGTTTCTATAAAAGCGTTATGAATAGTTAATATATAGTGCACAATTCAGAACAATTTTAAAACGTCATGAATAGATAATATGTATAGGCTCATTGCAGCACATTTATAACACTTTATACTATTCAAATTAGCATATTTATAACGCTCTATACTGCACATTATATATTATATTCCAAAAACTTAATATTATATATCACCATCTTTATTACATTTCTCAAAATAGAGTACATATCAACATTTTTATTACATTCTCAAAATAGAATATCCAAATACATATATATATATATATTTACAACTACCAAAATTGTCCACATCAAAACTTGGCCACATAACCAATAATCATGAATGATCAACGATAGCCGGAACACCAGTGAAATCCTGAGAAAAAGAGAAGACAACAAAATCAGTCCATATAATTGTCAGGCCTAAAAATCAAATCTAATCAAAAAAATATCAAGAGTAAGGAGTAAAACAAACTAGGTCATGATAGGGATCAGGAATTTGTCCCATATCTGGAGCAAGCTTGACAGAATAATCCCTTAGAAAAGAGTTTTCATGAAAATGGGAACAATCATAACATTATATAGAAACCATAAAAAACTATTACGAGATTTTGCAAGAAAAAACCAATTTAATGACGCCAATGCCTCTAAAAGGGAAGAAATAGAACAGTATCCTGAAGGAATGAGGACGTTTCGATTTCCTTCACCGTCGATCAAAACAAACACAATATAAAGGTATAGTTGGGGAAAGAAGCTAGGAACAGAACAGTTATCCTGCGTCCCATCAACAACCACAATATAAAGGTATAAAAGGGGGAAAAAATAGTTGTACATATAAAGTCTCTTTAAGCTACGTACAATTATCAAAACATGAGTAGCTAACCCTATGAAATCCTGGAATTCATGGAATTGAGAATTCGTGATACTGGAATCCCAGTTCAATGTATCTAATTGACATACTTTCAATTCAATGAACTCAGTTTCATCTCAACTTTGACTGGTTTGGGTTTTGGATGTTGTTTTCCTTCATATTTCATTGTGAGGCCAACTTTTACGTTCAAACATTAATGAACTTTTGAATGTAAAGTTGGCATTGATTCCCAGTTCGTGGAATTTACTCATTTTCATGATAGAATTCCTTTTCTTTTCCCATGGAATTGCAACACTTCCAAGTCGATACTGATACAAGTATATAAGTTTGCAATGTCACATATCATTAAATTGGAATGACAAAGAAAATTGTTTTTCGAAAACACAATTTAAACAGGTAGCAAGAACAAGAAACTAACTGGTTTCAAGATGGCCACTGAGAATCAGCACAGCAATCTGCCAAACGCTCCATCAGCTCTTAGCTCTTAGCGCTTCCATTACTACAGAGAAGTCCTGATCGCTGAGGCCATGAGATTTTGCAACTTTGTACAGCTCGTTGGCTGCTGTTGCGATAGGAACAAGTTGAGAGACCGATTCTGCGAGGCCCAACGCGAGCCTCAAATCCTGCTTCGAAGGGTCAAGTTCAGTTTTATCTTGCACAACCTGTACTCAGGAGAAGGTAAGAATAATACCGACCTTTTGCTGGTGCTTCAAAGGAAAAGCGGTCGGGTAACTGGCTTTAACCATAGATGGACCTTTCAGAGAAAACATTGGCGCGCTTATAGCCCCCTGTGAAACTACCTGCACAGATCATATTATCATCTTCAACAATGAAATTAGGTAATATGGTAAAAGAAAAAAAGTGAAACATAGCCTGTAAGTTCTCAAAGCGAACCGACCTCAACAAGCACATTCGGGTCCAGGCCAACTTTCTCACTGAAAAGAAGCCCTTCAGAAAAAGAGGCCATCATACTGCAATTCAGGATAAACCATCAAGGCTTCAATGACAAGGAGAGTAAAAGCATTTTAAGAGTTTTGCATCAAGTTTTGAACTTATTTGCATTACTGACCTACCCATAATCATGTTAACCACCCGTTTCATGGCTGCACCATTTCCAACCCCCCCAAGATAAAATCTCGACTGGAGAACATATCGACAATCCAAAAATCTTATGAGTTTGAACGTCCTAGCCAAGAAAGCAGGGGCATAACCTAAGGCAGGAGTTTGATAATGTTGGCCCATTCCATGGTCACACCCGATTTCGATAATCAACTTATACTTTAGTCCATACACAAAATATAGAAAATGCTGCTAACCATTTCAGGATGCATGAAATCTTATTCAACGGACGATGTACTGCATAAATCCAAGCGTCAAAGTCATCAAAAATTCTGAAGACTCTTTTCTACTTTTATTCTGTATTTTTACACTTTATTGAGTCTAGGAATTTCCTTGTAAAATCAAGTATGGTATTACTGGCTTAGGGTTAAAATTATTCTCCTTCTCTAAACCTATTTTTACCCTTCATATTTTCGATTACAAATATTTCAAAAATGTATTTCGAAAATATTCATTTTCAAATGATTTTACAAATAACCAAAAACATGTTTGAAAACTGTTTTTACAAAAGAATTTTAAAATATCTCCTGACAGAACTCAAAGCCGAGTTCGGCCCGAGTTCGGTCCGAACTCTGACCGAGTTCGGTCAGTTTGTATTCAAACTTTAGTTGCCTCCAAATCTGCGAGCAACGTCTATTTTGCGAGATATTTGCATCCGAACTCTGTCCGAGTTCTGCCCGAGTTCGGTTGGTAAAAACACCTATAAATAGAGAAGAATTTCTCACTTCAAATCAATCAATTCATTCAAGTGTTTTCTAGTGATCTAAAAGTTTCAAATCTCACCTATACTTCTCTTAGCCAAAAGCCAGTACTATCAGATTTGATTTAGAAGTCTTTTGGTTATTCAGAGTTGTAAAGAGGTCGTCAAGTTTCAACAACAAGTTCTCGTTGTGGAGCTGGTCGTGCGCTCGTCACCAAGCACGGTGTATGTTGGAGTTGGTCGTGCACTCGTCAACAAGCACGGTGGTGTAAGAGTTGCAAGCACTCAGTTAAAGCTTGTGCCTTTAGTGGATTAACATCGAGCAAGAGTACTCGAGACTGGATTAGTCCTCTCAGAGGGATACCAGTATACATCGCTGTGTTACTGAGTTTGAATCTCCTATCTTTATTTACTGCTCTTACATCATTGCCATAGTTTAATTTTTTAATTGGTGATTTTATTTCCGCTGCACACACGCACTCTATTCACCCCCCCTCTAGAGGTGCTCAACGATCCTACAATTGGTATCAGAGCAGGTTATATTCTTATATAACATACCCTAGAGAGTATATATATGGCAGCCGTGAAATCTATATTCAACGGTGAAGGGCAATCCACAAATAGACCTCCCCTATTTGATGGAACAAACTATACATACTGGAAAACACGTATGACTTTCTTTCTAAAGTCTCTAGATTTTGATTTATGGTCAATAGTCATTGATGGGTATAAGAAACCACCACCTACTGTGGTTGAAGGTATTCTTATGGAAAAGCCGCATGACAAGTACACCGATGCTGAAAAAGCAAAGGCTAGTCTTGATGCTCGAGCCATCAATGCACTATTCTGTGCAATTGACAAAACCGAGTTCAATAGAGTTTCTACCTGTAAGACGTCTCATGAAATTTGGAAACTCATTGAGGTAACCCATGAAGGGACTTCCCAAGTCAAGGAATCCAAAATCAGTAGACTGACTCAGGAATATGAATCTTTTAAAATGAAACCTGGTGAGTCAATTACACAGATGTTTACCTCGTTTCCTTGATATAACTAATCCCCTTCAATCTCTTGGTAAAGATTACAGCAACCATGAGAAAATCAGGAAAGTGCTGCGGGCTCTAACAAAGAACTGGAATCCAAAAGCCACAACAATCATTGAAGGAAACGATCTCACCACGATGACTCTAGAAACACTGATGGGCAAATTGATGACTCATGAGCTCGACTTGCAAGACTTTGAAGAGGCCACTCCAAAAGAAAAGACTATCGCCTTCAAAGCTCAAGCAAGAAAATCAACATGCAACGACTCAGATGAAGAATCATCAAGTGGTGATGAACGTGCCTTACTTGTGAAGAACTTCAAGAAATATCTAAAGTTCACAAGCAGAAAGAAGAAAGACATCCAAGAAAGCAATGAAGACGAGACTATATGCTTCGGATGTAAGAAATCAGGGCACATGAAGAAGGACTGTCCAGCTACCAAGAAGAGCAGTCCATATGATCGGTCAAGATCAAACAGAAGATCCACATCTGGCCGAAAGTATGCCAACACAAGCATCTGGCACGAGAGTGATGCCAGTGACTCAGAAGAAGAAGACAGACCCTGCAGCAATGCAAATGTTTGTCTTATGGCATTCGAAAAGGTATCATCTAATCCTCTGTTTGATGATTTTACTTTTGATGAACTAGAGACTGCCTTTAGCGATTTACTTGAAGATCACAAAACTGTGCTCGACAAGTATAAGCAATCTCGAAAAGAGATTAAGGCACACACAGCCGAGATAGCTAGATTGTCTAATCTACTTGAAGACATTAAAGAGACATCTACTACCGGTAACACGGAAGAGATAGCCAAACTTAAAGTAGACTATCATGAGGCTATCCTCAACATTAAGAAGAAAGAAGAGGACTATGTCAAAATACACAAACTTTATGACATAGAGAAGAAGTTGCACCTAGTAACTGAACAAAGACTCCTTGATATGACTGCAAGATACGAAGAGTCTGTAGCGATTTCTAAAAAATTAGAAATCAAGTTGGGCAAACAGGCTATACCTGTGACACAGCCCAAGATTAGTCCTAATGCAAAGCATACACCAAAGAGGACTAAAAACAAGAAAGCACAGAGGAAACACGAACACAATTATGCTTTCACTTATAGGTTTTCCAAACAGAACAAGTCTCCAAACACAGTTTATTCCACTAAACTGACTTGCACATATTGTGGTACACACGGTCATATATCACAATACTGTATGGCAAGAAAGCTTGTTGATAACCATACTCTAGTTTGGAAACCTAAAGCTAATCTGAGTGGACCCTTCAGAAAATGGGTACCAAAGGATTCATCTACTTGTTTTGTAGGTGGACCCTCAACCCTCTCATGCTAGAAGCAAGTGGATTCTCGATAGCGAATGTTCGCGACACATGACTGGTGATGCATCTTTATTCGCTACGCTATCGATGAAGAAAGAAGGATACGTCTCCTTCGGAAATAACTTGAGAGGTAATATTATAGGTAATGGTACTGTAGGTATTTCTCCTTACCCAATAATAAAGGATGTTTGTCTAGTAACTGAATTGAAACATAACCTATTAAGTATAAGTCACTTGGCAGATAATGGTTATGGTATCAATTTTGTGAAAGATAAATGTACTATATATGATATGTCATCTGGTGATCCCATATATAAAGGGATTAGAGAAGACAATATTTATATTTTCTTTTTGGAGAATACTGATAATGCAGGAAGGTGCCTAGTAGCCAATCAAGATGAAAGCTGGCTATGGCACATGAGACTAGGACATGCTAACATGGACACTATCTCACGTCTGAACACAAAGAAGTTGGTAAAAGGACTCCCAGAAATTCCATTCAAGAGAGACATGGTATGTGCTGACTGTGAAAAGAATAAAGCACATAGGTCTTCTTTTAAATCCATCAACGCTGTAAGTACTTCAAGACCTTTGCAGTTGATTCATATGGATTTATTTGGTCCTAGTAGAGTCGCTAGTCTTGGCGGTAAACTCTATGCTTTTGTCATTGTTGATGATTTCTCTCGTTTTATATGGGTTTACTTTTTATCAAACAAAAGTGATGCTATTTTTGAATTTCAGATATTTTATAAAAAGGTACAAAACGAAAAAGGCTTCATGATTACTCGTATCCGAAGTGATCATGGCAGCGAATTCGAAAATTCTGATTTCAAAAAGTTTTGTGATGATAGTGGATATTACCACGAATTTTCTTGTCCTAGAACTCCCCAACAGAATAGTGTTGTGGAGCGGAAGAATCGTACTCTAAGCGAAATGGCTAGAGTCATGCTTAATCAGTATAATCTTCCTAAATATTTTTGGGCAGAAGCTGTTAGTACAGCCTGTCATATTTTAAATAGGGTGTTGATTCGACCAATCTCGAAGAAAACACCATATGAGCTTTGGTTTGGAAGAATTCCAAACATTTCTTATTTTAAAGTTTTTGGTTGTCGCTGTTTCATCCTGAACGCCAAGGATAACTTGGATAAGTTCGACTCGAAAGCAGATGACGGGATATTTCTCGGATATGCTGCTAAGAGTAAAGGATATAGATTTTTTAATAAAAGATCTTTGATTGTTGAAGAAAGTATTAATGTTACCTTTGATGAGTTAAATAGTCATAGATCTAGCGACAGTGATGATGAAGATGCACCTACAAAGACAAAGAAGAGTTCTGAAAAAGATCCTACCCAAGAGGCAAGAACTGATAAAAGTTCCGAAGATGCAGGAACTGAGAAGAGCCTTGTGAAAGGTATGGCCCAAAGATTCGAATCATTAAGATTCAAACCGGATCATCCAGAAACTCTCATAATAGGTGATGTATCCAAAGGTGTAAGTACTCGTTCATCTCTTAGAGATTCTGAAGTAGCAGCTAATGTAGCATTTATTTCTCAAATAGAACCTAAGAATGTTGATGAGGCTTTTTCTGATGAATTTTGGATTTCTGCCATGCAAGAGGAACTTAATCAATTTGAGAGAAACCAAGTTTGGGAACTCGTTCCTAAACCTATTGGTCAATCGATAATTGGTACCAAATGGGTGTTCCGAAATAAACTTAGTGAAGATGGTCAAGTTCTACGCAACAAAGCACGTCTAGTGGCACAAGGTTATAATCAAGAAGAAGGAATTGATTATGATGAGACCTATGCTCCTGTTGCTAGACTAGAAGCCATCCGCATGTTTTGCGCTTTTGCTTGTTTTAATGATTTCAAACTTTTTCAAATGGACGTGAAAAGCGTATTTTTAAATGGATTTTTGAAAGAATAAGTTTTTGTGAAACAACCCCCTGGTTTTGAAGATTTTCAAAAACCTGATCACGTCTTCAAGCTTAAGAAAGCACTTTATGGACTCAAACAAGCACCTCGTGCTTGGTATGAACGCCTAAGCGCCTTCTTACTTGATAATGGATTTTCAAAGGGCAAGATTGATACCACTCTTTTTATTAAATCTATGAATAATGATATTCTTTTAGTGCAAATTTATGTAGATGACATCATCTTTGGTTCTACTAATGAACAACTCTGTCAAGAATTTGCCAAGTGTATGCAGAGTGAATTTGAAATGAGCATGATGGGAGAGCTGAACTTCTTCCTAGGATTGCAAATCAAACAACACTCGAACGGAACATTCATCAACCAAGCCAAGTACACGAAGGATATACTGAAGAAGTATGATTTCGAGAATGTGAAGCCAATTGGGACTCCTATGGCTACATCTACAAAGCTTGATGCTGATGAAAGCGGCAAACCTGTTGATCAGCATAAGTATCGAGGTATGATTGGTAGTTTATTATATTTAACTGCTAGTCGTCCTGATATTATGTTTAGTGTTTGCATATGTGCACGATATCAGGCAGATCCTAAGGAATCACATCTTAGTGCCGTTAAGCGTATCTTCCGATACCTTAAAGGAACTTCTACAGTTGGCTTATGGTATCCTAAAACCAAATCCTTTGACCTTATAGGTTACTCGGATGCGGATTTTGCTGGATGCAAAGTGGACCGTAAAAGTACCAGTGGTACATGTCATTTCTTGGGAAAGGCCTTAGTCTCTTGGTTTAGCAAGAAACAAAATTCAGTAGCATTATCAACAACTGAGGCTGAGTATATCGCCGCAGGACGTTGTTGTGCTCAAATTTTGTGGATGAAGCAAACCTTAGAGGACTACAATCTGCACTATTCAAATGTTCCTATATATTGTGATAACACTAGTGCAATTAATTTGACTAAGAACCCTATCTGTCATTCACACACAAAGCACATAGAAGTTAGACATCATTTTTTACGTGATCATCAACAACACGGGGATATTTGCTTAGAATTTGTTGATACTGTACAACAACTAGCAGATATTTTCACTAAACCATTGGCTGAAGACCGTTTTAACATCTTGAGGCGTGAGCTCGGCATTCTTGAATTCTCGGATTCTTAAAACATATGGTAATTAAAAACTGTATTTATGACTTGATAATTTATTATCTAATGAAAATTATTTTTGGGGACAAACTTACAAAGGGTATGTCTGTCACCACGGCTACGGTCGAAGCGAAGCGGTACTTAAGAGTTCCCCGGTGAACCACCGTTAGCTGGGACAACCCCTACAGTTAACCCGAAAATAAACAGCAGTTAGTTAATAAACCAGTCAAACATCATTAACTACAAATCTTTATTTACCTGACTGCTTTAACTGTCTCGGGAATGCAAGTGGCCGAACTCGGCCCGAACTCTGACCGAGTTCGGACCGAATTCGGACCGAGTTCGGTCGGCGCTGTGATGGCTCCAGAACCGAACAGCCGGCCCTAGCACCTATAAATTCTATCTTTTTCCACTATTTCTCCACACCAAAACGTGAAATAGTTCCACCTCCTTCCAGAAGACTTTTCTTCTCCTTCTTTGCAAGGCATTGACGATCTTCCTCCATCTCCTCATGGCTCCGAAGCGTCAGCGAGGAAATTCTTCTCAAGGTGCTTCCTTCTCATCCGACTACACACCGGCAAGTCTCTTCAGTCCAGCCAAACCTAGAGATCCCGAGGAATTTGACGGCACTTTGTTTCCCAACAAAGACTTCTCCGATCTCTGGTTTGATTCTTTCTTCTTACGTCGTATTTGTGCTGGAGCCTTTGTCAATTTTACAACCCTCTTTGAATATGCTCCTACTTTTGAACAACTTGGATTTCGCGACTTTTTCGAGGTCCAAGATAGCATTTACGACAATGCAGTCCGTATGTTTTACTGTAATTTGCAAGTAAAACAAAACGGAAACTTCTATTCCTACATTGCTGGGCAGGAACTAGAATTTAGCGCCACCGATATCAGTGAATATTTTCACGTTCCTGATCTTGGTGATGCACTTGTTGACATCCACCATGTTCAGTTCCCTGCCGATGTCACTTTAGCTTCTTTTAGGGAATTGATTTGTCACCCTACTCCTCCTCCCTGGAGAATCTTTTCTAGACATCTAAACCAAACTTTTTACGAGCTTCATCGTATGATTTTCTCGGCCCTTCTTCCGAAGAAAGGCTCTACCGATGAAGTCACATTTTTGGAACTCTCTGCTCTTTATCACATTCATTTT
Source organism: Iris pallida (assembly GCA_029216955.1). Taxonomy (NCBI): domain Eukaryota; kingdom Viridiplantae; phylum Streptophyta; class Magnoliopsida; order Asparagales; family Iridaceae; genus Iris; species Iris pallida. Next base: position 13,964,713 of record JANAVB010026199.1, read on the forward strand.
GGAATTCCTTTCTCCGTTCCAAAAACCATGATGTCTTGGATGCTCAACTGCAAGAATGCAGGTAGGAACCTCGTCTTTCCTATGCACCTTGCTAGTATATTTCGACGTTTCGAGATTGATCTTGAAACGTGTGCCATTTCTTCTCCACCTGTTGAGTTGACCCGCTCTCGTCGGTTTCCTCAACCTCCTGGTGCTGCTCCTGCTGTCCCAGCTGCTGATGCTGAGGCCCCTCCAGCAGATGCTCCTCCTGCTCTGGCCCCTGCCCCAGGATTCGATCCAGCATTCTACCAGCGGTTTGATGATTTCGTTGCAGTCTCCACGCAACGTCATCAGGATTCCGAGTTCCGGCATATTTCTCAGGCCCAGGTGCTGAGAAACAGTATTGCCGATCTCCATTACAGCCTGGTTCAGGATCCAGTCCATCCACTCACTATCCTTCCACACCCTGCTTTCCCTGGTCCTCGATTTACTGATGAGGTTACTTTTCAGTACTTCGACCCGACCACTGCTTATTTCCCTCATGATCCTCCCGGTGCGGACGACGCGGCGATGTGATGTGGATTCAGCCATGGGATAGTGGATTTAGTTTGTTTAGTTTGATGCAGTTTATGTAGTACTTTTTATTTTTTTTATGTCTAAACTACTTTAGTTAGACATTTATCAGTTGTACTATTTGGCTTTCTAGTGGAAAACTTTTTATGATAGTTCATTTCATTCTTGTTGTCTATGCTGTGATTACTTCTTTTACTTCACTTTGTCTTGTCTATTATATTGTTGGCTTCATGATTTATGGGGGAGCCTATTCATTTTGCTACTTGACAAAGGGGGAGAAAAAGAGTATACTCCACAAAAATATCGCAAAGCGCATATACAACACATTTTCAGAACCAAAACAAAATTTTTCAGGTATTTTAATATTTTGTTCTATTTTAATATAAATATATTTTGGTATAGACTCAAGTTTGTCAATTATCAAAATGGGGGAGATTGTTGGCCCATTCCATGGTCACACCCGATTTCGATAATCAACTTATACTTTAGTCCATACACAAAATATAGAAAATGCTGCTAACCATTTCAGGATGCATGAAATCTTATTCAATGGACGATGTACTGCATAAATCCAAGCGTCAAAGTCATCAAAAATTCTGAAGACTCTTTTCTACTTTTATTCTGTATTTTTACACTTTATTGAGTCTAGGAATTTCTTTGTAAAATCAAGTATGGTATTACTGGCTTAGGGTTAAAATTATTCTCCTTCTCTAAACCTATTTTTACCCTTCATATTTTCGATTACAAATATTTCAAAAATGTATTTCGAAAATATTCCTTTTCAAATGATTTTACAAATAACCAAAAACATGTTTGAAAACTGTTTTTACAAAAGAATTTTAAAATATCTCCTGACAGAACTCAAAGACGAGTTCGGCCCGAGTTCGGTCCGAACTCTGACCGAGTTCGGTCAGTTTGTATTCAAACTTTAGTTGCCTCCAAATCTGCGAGCAACGTCTATTTTGCGAGATATTTGCATCCGAACTCTGTCCGAGTTCTGCCCGAGTTCGGTTGGTAAAAACACCTATAAATAGAGAAGAATTTCTCACTTCAAATCAATCAATTCATTCAAGTGTTTTCTAGTGATCTAAAAGTTTCAAATCTCACCTATACTTCTCTTAGCCAAAAGCCAGTACTATCAGATTTGATTTAGAAGTCTTTTGGTTATTCAGAGTTGTAAAGAGGTCGTCAAGTTTCAACAACAAGTTCTCGTTGTGGAGCTGGTCGTGCGCTCGTCACCAAGCACGGTGTATGTTGGAGTTGGTCGTGCACTCGTCAACAAGCACGGTGGTGTAAGAGTTGCAAGCACTCAGTTAAAGCTTGTGCCTTTAGTGGATTAACATCGAGCAAGAGTACTCGAGACTGGATTAGTCCTCTCAGAGGGATACCAGTATACATCGCTGTGTTACTGAGTTTGAATCTCCTATCTTTATTTACTGCTCTTACATCATTGCCATAGTTTAATTTTTTAATTGGTGATTTTATTTCCGCTGCACACACGCACTCTATTCACCCCCCCTCTAGAGGTGCTCAACGATCCTACAGATAAGCCCTGGCATATTCATGATTCAAGAAACCAATTTGAGCAAGCAAGAGATTGCTGCAATTATATTTTCAAGTTCAGATACTCAAGCTAAAATGATCAAAAAAATTTATACTGCAGCAAAAAAGAAAGCCTCTCAATAGCAGCTCATTTAGGCTATGTTTGGTTGTGAACAATGTGAAGGAAAGAAGACGGAAATGGAATCCTACAGAAATCGCATCATGTTCCTTTCCGTCACTTTCTACCAAATCAAACACAACCCTGGTAAATAAACCCCTCGGGTATACACCAATTCCTAATGGTTGTGCAGGCAATGCAAATAAACATATCAACAGTCTGAATTTTAAGTCCTGAACAAACAGTGTTCTTTACATCTCATATTTCTTAACTATGTATTCTGCATCATATTTCATTTTCATGCTTAAAACAGAAAAGAGGCACAAAAACTCAGCTTGCAAATTAAAAAATTCTCATAAAACTTATTGCCCCCAAACCTACGAATTACAGAGTTGGGAAGGAATCCGGTTGGACAACTGTACCATCACCATGATGTCTAAGATGGCTGGTAAGATAGCTAAAGGGCACAATCTCAAAGGATAAAGGCCCAAATCCGACTATAGTCTAGATTAAGAAATATAAAATAAAAAAAAAAATCCAAACATGCATAGACTAAAAGAATCTCCGGTTTCAAAAGGAATCTCATGCTTCACATCTATGCTCTCTCTTTTCGTAACCTGATAAATGCAATACAATCTCTCTTTTCCAATTTTTGATTCTTTTATCAAAAAATATGGTTAATATTTCTCGATTCATCAGTCTCAGACTCCCATGTGAAAGATAAAAATTATAATGCCTTGTATGTAAATATCCATCTTACTGATCACTGTAAAAAAAAAATTCAGTTTAGGTTCATCCGTATGGGACTAAACCTTGCCCTTTATGGAAAAGGCTTAACTAACTTTTAGTTCTGGTCACTATTAAACAACCAATTTATGACAGCTCAAGATTTCTTAGCATGTTACTTGAATTGGTACAGTTAGGTGCAAATTATTTTGACAGATGTAGCTCAACTGTTTATGTGTGACACTGTAATACTGTTCCTGGGCATGTATAGTATTAACCTTAAACATGGAAGCATGCATGTCGCATCGAAAAATTATAAAGATGAAAATAGGCATTTGTCTCAGTATACAAAGCATGAAGAAATCTCAATCTATGGATGCATAAAACTTACCAGGCAAAGTTGGGAAGCCAAAAAGAGTTTCAAATTGCACTGCAATTGCTGCGGGGAAAGGATGCTGACATATCTAAGGAAGCAGCAGAGTTGGAAAAACATGCTTTGGTAGGTTAAGAGCCATAGTGTCAATGACTTCTGCCGCAGCTCGATCAGCTGCCAGATCAGAATCCTCATCTCCATCTTCTGTTTCAGTAAGCAAAGGGCACATAACTTGAAGTATAAGTATGACCAGCTTGTGTTTTTTCCAAAATGAAGCTTTGTACTTTACAAGCCATGAAATTATTTGAATAGCCTGCATTGTCAACATAACAAACTTAGGAACTGGTTTGGGGTATCAACAGGTGAATGATAAAAAGATGCAAACAAGACATTGCAAATGGTTCGTAAGCTACTTCTTCAAACCTGATGCCATAAGGAGTCACCCATCGGCATCAGCATATTCACTGATATTTGTCAAAAGTATACAGCTTCACCTAGTATCCGAACTAAATAGTTTAGCTAAACTAGAAGCAGTCACTTTTCTAATGACCAATCGGATGGGGAATATCCCATATGGAAGGTAATAGTGAATATATGCTTACCGCAAGCCAATCTTCCCCCTGTATTTCCAGTGGAAAGGCTGAGTTCATGTCCCCTGTGAGATGAAAGAAATGAAGGACTTGAACAAGACTAGCCTTAGATGAACTGAAAATAGAGAGGAAAAAAGAAAAAGAAAAGCAGAAGCAGCTGTTCAAAGAACAACTATTTTTTTAAGGAATACTAAGCTTTACCCTTCCCGAGGTCATCCTCCAGCTCATGAACCACAAATGCTCTGCCGACAACTGCATCTGGTCCACTTAATGGAATCTACATATGGACAATAAAAAATACAGAGATGGAAAGATAGATTACCATGAATATATATGTTACAAGCTTGATTGAGATAAGTAGCCAGCAAAAAAAAATGCTAAAAAAGTTACTGCAGTTGCATGTTACAGGAAGGGGGAAAGACGAAATTCAAGATTCCAGTCGCACCTGGTTGTCTACAATAGTTGCCTCAGCCACTCCTATGATAATCAACATAAAACAAATGATTTATATGATTCCTTTGAAAGACAAGAAAAAGAAGGATGATTTGACTAATACCCTCAGCATTTGCAACAATGTTTCCCAGGTCACCCGCATGACGGATTTCATCTTCAGGAGCACCATGTGTCAAACCTTTGGGGTTGAAATGTGGACCTGTTGAATGAGCAATAGATTTAACATGAAAGAAATACGAAAGAGACGATCATAGACATTCTGTTAAAATCAGGAACCTTAAAGTTGCAATATCAACTACCGATTATCCAACTAATAACTCTGTGGGATATCATCAAAGACCACCTCAATAAACTCATGATAGGCTATATATATGTATGTGGTATTCCACAATATTATACACTTAGAATAGGCTTCTTGGAATTGGCTTAACTAAATGAAGAAGTAGAGTTTCTGAAGATTAACGATGGCGAAGATCCTGGTGCTGCAGAACGAGAAGGGGATGGCTGAGCGGGAGGCGAGGCAGTACCGCGAGGTGGCGGAGCAGAAGCAGGCGTACGACCGCGAGGTCATCGAGAACTTGAGGTGGATCATGTCGAGGCTCGGAGGAGGCTCTCGTCGGCCACGTCGACGGAGGTCTTCGACGGAGGTCTTCGACGGAGATCTTCCGACGGAGCTAAGGTTAGGGTTAGGGTTTGTGGGAGGGGGCGTTGGGGCTAAGGTTAGGGTTTGTAGGAGGTTGAAAGAAGGAGGAGAAGGAGAAGATTAGAGTTTAGAAAAATTTTAGGGTTTAGGGAGATGGAAATGAGCAAGAAACTGAAAGGGGTTTGGAAAATTTTAGGGTTCAGGGAGAGGAGGGAAGAGGGGAGGAAGGGAAGCTCTGAAAAAGATCGGGTGTGAAGGATTTTGGTGGAAGTTTATTAATTATAAGTTTGTCACCGCTCTAAACTATTAATGACGCTTTGTTTTATAAACGTCATAAAAAGTCCAGAATTAGTCAAAACCGTCATAGAAATAAAGGTATTTCGAACTTTGATAACGCTTAGGTATCAGGCGTCATCAATACGTCTTATCGAGCGTTATTAAAAGGGTTTTTTTGTTGTAGTGTGTATTTTGGGATTTGAACATTACAACTAGGGCCATTATACGAGAAATGTAGGCTTAAAGACTGTACACGCCTCCCCATATAATTAACAGATTGGAGCTTTTGGCGAGGAAATAACCTTTACTGAAGAGTACAACTTGTTCTGATAAGGCATAAGAGCACAATTTTCTTTTTTGATATGATCAGCGAAAGTCATCCTTCGCTAAGAAAGCAACTTCTCATATTTTGAGATAAGTTTAGGAGCTGTCTGTTATCATGGACCGTACCTCTTCGATTCCCATAGAGTGATAGCCATTAACTGCACTAACATAGCAAACATCGACGTATGTAGGTATGGCATTTTTGGTTGGTGGCTCACCTACAGAATAAACATAAAATCTCTCTGCCATGTGTTGGAGACGAATGTTCCTTTATTGATACTTTGCTTCTCGAGGTTTATTTCTTATACTCTATAATCATTATTGTTTCATTACTTGAAGTAATCCTTGATAATATTGTCTTTTATGGTTGTGGGATGGATAAAAAGAGATTGTTTCATGTTCAAGTACTCGGTCTGCTTCATCTTATGAGGCTAGCCGTGTAGTATTTTTCACTGGAGTATCATGTCCGTTGATTATTTTGTACGCATCTAGCTACAAGCCTCTTAAAAGTTTTCAAAAAATTTTCTTCTACTTCTAAATAAATTGAATAGAAGCACGCCTCATTTTGGGGTTTCTTACAATGGAAGGCCTCTCAAGAATGTGAAGAGGGGGCCTACAGAGGGATGCTTGAGTACTAAGAAATTGAATTTTCTCATTCGCTTTGCAGGTAAGACCGAATCTGAACGGATGTTGCCTATTAGATTTCGAGCATAGTTGTTGCAATTCTTCGGGGATGGATCCGAATTGGCACCTCAAAACTCGAGCAATATCTAAGACTTGGTCATAAATTCTTTTATGGATTCTACATCATCTTCACAGGATTAACCAAGCAGTGATTAGAAGTAAATAGAAATATGTGGTGCTGAAGGAAAAGATCCCATGATCTTGCACTATTCTTCCTCTGTCATATTCTGCTCAGCTCTTCTCCTTTCTTCCATGCCAACGATCAATAATATTTTCTTCTTTTGTAGAGGACCTAATATAGGTAAGGCCTCCATCAGCTTCTTTGCAACCTCCATTGGTAAAATGTTGAAAGTAAGCAGTCCGGGAGTGCATCTTCGTACTTGTATTTACTTTCTTTTCTGTATGTTAAGTATACTCTTCTTTTTCTTACAGGAGTATTTACAATTCATCCTGACAATGATGGAGCATAGAAGGATATCATAAGGCATCTTGTTCGAAGTGAACAGATAGATTACCCCAAAGACTTTTGTTGTCTTCAGATCTAGTTGGTTGTGCGTGCCTATGAAATGAGGTCTTCCTTTATCCGGCAGCTCAACAATGATTCCTGCTGTGTCACTACAACCACTGGCATTCTCAGATAACCCGTACAGGCCCAATTTTGTATCATTCTATAATGATTGTCGGTACATCTGTACTGCCATGAAGCATCGATTAGTACTATATTCCTTCCTCCAACCTTAACCTTATTGGCATGGTCTGGAGGCATTCGTATGTGACTATCGTGAGGAACCTCAATAGTACCTCTTTGTCAGGTCTATAACATCACAATGGTTGTAATCTTGAATATCAATGAAAAGCTCGTATTTTGTGATTGATGTCATTTCTTTTCTTCAATAAATGATTTGATTGATATAACTTTTTTTTTGCTATCTTGGCAGTGCCAATACTCCATAAACAGCAGATTCACTTGAGATCAATAACTTGCTCAATCGGTACATTGTCAAATTAGACTATGTTATGTTGCTCAGAGGTAATGTGGACATGGCAACAGTAAAGTCTAATTTGCGGAGTGAACGATGATTTGTGGTGGACCTATCATCCATGGTATACCCGAGACAGGGTATAGATAGTAGAGACGTAAAGCAAAATTGATATGGGTTACCTTGTTACCTATATCTATGTTTTGTCATCCTGGAGATTTGCAAAGAGCTTCCTATTTATATACGAATAACTTGACGTATTTACGTGTCTCTTACAAGATGCACTATCCAATGTGGAAATAAGACTGCAACTAGGATCAATTCCTAGAAGAAAACAAGCTTGGAGTGGGGGCTACATGTCCTATATCCATCAGCAACTGTAACGCCCCAGTCCAAATATACATAGGACTAGGAATACGTATACCAGCTACGTAACAAGCTGACTCCAGCCCAGCTAGAGTGCATATAAGCTATTTGGGTATCTAAATCTATATATCAAATCACAGATCACATATCATATATCTCAATCCACATAATGAATAATATCAAGAATAAACAATATGTGTCATGGTCTAGTTAATATATATTTGAATAAACCAGAAGAACAATATAGGTCTATAAAACTAGGATAATGAGAAGAATGCAAGTAATGGATATAAATATAAAATCACGAAAGATACCTGAATCAAAAATAGCGATACCATCATGATCAGCGTACTAACTCTGCACAATCAACTACCTGGAGAGATCACCAGGTCCTCAGAGGGATGTAACAAGATACAAAAAAATGCTATTTAAACTGAATATTAACATGTCATATAGTCATCGGTAAAAATAAAATAAAATAACCCAGATCACAACATGGTCTAGTATTCCATCATCGAAACTGTGAACCACACCTACACCATAAAAGGACAAGGTCTGGCACACCATTTTCGTGACAAGACACTGTTCCATGCCATGAGCAGGCATAAGTATAGGATGATACAGATACTCGGAATGGAGAGTGACAAAACTTCAAACAAAGGTCACGTAACCATCTATGTAAATATACACCTTTAAGAACAAAATTTCAATGCATTGGCACTCTGGCTATAAATGGGATTGGCATAGTCCCATCTTTGGGCACCAGGGGCTTCGTACATAACGCTCCTTGAACGTCAGAGGCCATCAGTAACAGTAGGGTAATCTCACCTGCGTTTTCGATGGAGCTTACGGATTATAAAATGGAATATGCAATCGTGCCCATGCACTAAGAAACTATCCTTCCTACCCCATGCTCCTATGTATGTTGCATCCAAGACACAATACCTCAAATAACTACTAAGTCATATACCATGCATCTTTATTTGCAGTTATAACCTATCGCACGGCCTGTACGTACTAGAGATCAACCAATACGCGAGTTTAAATTCTATTTACAAATCACAACTCGTGGCATACATGTGTCAAGGCTAATAAAGACACGATGATGCTATACAAATATAAGGTGGTCTACTAAAACTAGCTTAATATGCATAAAATAAAGAAAAGCAACAGAAAACGACTAACACAGTCGTTCGCACCTGAGTATGACTTGGATGCACAGTTTTAATAAAAAAATATATAATAAATAAATAACATAAATGCACATGCTGAACTAAAAGTAAATAAAAAGTAAACATGACAAGGTATCTTGGTTAGAGATTGTGCGATGATTTGACGATGTCCATCAGGCGAACTCGTGAAGACAAAGAAAAAAGCAAAGGTGAAACTCCCGTAAATGTCTCCTTATGTTGAAACAAATATTACCAATGGTTCCAGAATGAAAAAAAAGCTAAGATAGACTACCCATAAGTCCAATTCTGGACACAGAGGCAAATGGTAATTTTAGATCAAAACGATGTCCGCCCGATGGACCTGCTTTGCATCGAAAAGTGTGTCAAACATAAGGGTCTCTAAAGTCAACAATCTATATGTCTATAAGTCTAGTTTGATAATACAAACTCAACGATATGTCCATATTTTGATTCCGATGAGCCGAACACAAAAATGCTGGTTGAATCAGATCGTGGGGACGGCAAAATGGCGAAATGGTCAACTGTCTCATAATCATACCAAATTTGGCTCACAGGACAAGAAATATGTTACGAGTCTAATGAGGAGCAAACACAAAGTAATTTGGAACTTTGTAAAATCGTCGATATGGTGGTTTCTGACATATATGCATCAAATTCGTCGTGCACACGTAACCAATTCGAGTTTTGTCAAAGTCTACATGTATACGAAATCCATATACAGCTTGTGATGCAATCGGTTCACGACCAAGTCATCCGAGTTTGTTAGGACGGACTCCATATCGAAAATTTTAAGTTTTCAAAAATTATTTTTTGCCAATTTTAAACTAATTTAGTTATAAAATTAATGATAGGAAAATTATGAATTAAATAATCATCGTCAAGTTGTTTATGTTGGCTAAAACTTTATTCTTTTAGATTTTGAAAATGCTAAGTATTCTGTTCGAAATTTGGCTTCCAAAATAGGGTTTTGGGACAGTTTTTAACGTTAAAAAATTAAGTTTTTTTTCCTCGATTTGGAACTCGATGTACGACACAAATGATAAAAAAATACTTGAAAGGAAGCTAAGTCAGAAGTTGTTTTTGTACCGGAGAAATCAGCTCCTGAAATGGTGAACCGAGGAGGTTGTAATCGTGTCGCGAAGCTGCCTTGCCACTGCTGCTGCTGCTGTTACTATTATCGCGGCTGTTTGGGACAACTATCGCTGCTGCGCTTGGCCGGCCAACGGCCATTGGCGGCAGCGGTGGGCTAGGGTTATGGCCATGGGGAGCACACGGGCTAGGGTTTAGGGTTTTGAAATTTTTTATTTTATATAGGTCTCGGGTTCCCTTAGTCAGTTTACTTGGTTAATGTTCCTCGGAACAGTAACCAAAATAATCTCTGTTAAAGAGATATAGGGCTTAACGATTGTACAAGTCTCATGTATGTTGGCAACTGTCATGCCCCAGAACTAGAATACTGGAGAGCGGGGGACAGACACAGCCATCTACATATATAGAAGTGTAATCCACCTTGACATATGGTCACGGCTGTCTAGATGCATCAGGGTTTATTTACAAGCCATCAGCCTCTTATGGTCAAGAACAAGCCTAGTGTCTCAATCTCAAGCAAGTAAGTACATGTCACAAGATAGTAGATCATCAGACATACAAAGTAAGGCGTCCCAAATATTACATATTCAGATGCTCATAAAGCTAGTCATACAAAATGTGAGGACTAACAAGAGTTTCAGTCATACATGATCAATCCTAGGATTTGTTAATCATATTACAGCCTGTAGACAGACAGTAAGTAAAGTATTCAACACGAGCTAACACTCGCTCGGTTGCTAAACGCCTCAAAAGAATTATTTTACAATTAGAGCTGGAGAGCAAATTAAACCCACTCGTTGTCAGGATTTCTTCTAGTGTTCACCATCTGGCAGGAAGGTTGGGAGATCCTCGAGAGCTACTCCGAAATCTGGCTATACAAAACCAGCTGGGTCAGACACCAGAAGAGCAAGTACCACAAGGGATGCTTCACTTAAAAACTAAAACTAGCATATTAGCACATAAAGACATAAATAATAACGAAAGACATGAGTTAGAGAAAACAGGGTGATAAAACGATAAGATAACTAAAGGACTATTCCGGTAACCAAGTTACAACCCGTAAACCAAACAAGGATCGGGGTTGTAACCCTTCACCTGAATAGAACTTAGTCTCTAACCAATTATCGATAAAGCGAAGCATAAACAGTAATGTGCTAAAGTAACCATGTACTGGCCTCGTCTAGACAAGACTAGACTAGACTTCATTCATCAATCACGGCCAAGCAAGGAGTATGGCTTGATACTTTAACCAACTAGGGTTATCACCAGCCTAGTTACTAACAAGATGCATTGAGATGTTCCAACAACCACAAGTCCTGCAGACTTAATCCAGTTATCCAGTTGCAAGTTGAGAGAGTTGTATTAGGTGACTTGGGGGTGCAACACATGACAGCGTGATGGAAATGTGCCCTACTCGACAGCAGGCTACAAGTCCAATTAAAGTGCCCAAATAATGGGACTGCCTGTAGCGGGAAAATCTCTTCATGAACTATTGATCAATCTAGTCGTTATCCTAGTCAATTTTAGTATGAATCCCTGACCATGGAAAATTAGGTATTCATGTCTGAGACATGATGTAAGACGAGACATGTAGCTTGTACAGGCACATTCAAGAACAATCTGTTAGCCCAATGATTATATCATGTTTTTTAATATAGCTAATCAATTAAGTTTAACATAATAACATCACTAATATTCATGTAATCACTATCATGTTGCTACTTAAAACTTAGCATTGTCCTTAAACTTAGCATTGTCCTAAATGTTCTATATCATATTGCTATGCTTGTATCATATTGGTTTTGTTTGTCTAACATGTATTTGTAGACATGCTGTAAGCATGATCAAGCTTTGTCAAACCAGGACACATGCAATAAAGAATTATTGATGGGCCAAAGGCGATGTTGGCGAAGCCCCCGAAAGGTATTCAGATTTCCAGATCTGTTTATCTTTGGACGACTACCGTCAAGTAAAAAAGCGTCTTCAAAGTCTGCTCAAATATTTGAAGAAAGGCGTCATCAAAGGGCTCTTGGTTTTTCTATTTTATCAATGTAATTTTTAATATTTATTGAGTCTAAAAATACGATGTACACTGCATCGTACTGAAAAATAGGCTACCCAAGAAATGTTTTCAAAATACCCTTCATTTTGAAAACAATCCCACTTACAAAAGCCCAAACTACTTCCTAACTGTTTGACTTTTCAAAAAGCCCAAAAACCAATTTGCAAAAACCCTAACAGAACCCTAGCAGAACTCGGCCCAAATTCGGCCAGAGTTCGGCCAGAGTTCGACCAGAGTTCAGTTAGTGAACGTTGCTTATTGAACTTGGTCTTCCTGCAATTACGGATCCCAACGAGATTTTCTCATAGAGTTCTGTTCGAATTCTACCCGAATTCTGTCAGAATTCTGCCTTTGGAAAAACTATAAATAGAGAAGGATTTTGATCATTTCAATTCACTCATTCACCTTCACTTTCATATCTCTTCTCTAAAAGCCTACTTCTTCTTCCAAAGAATTCTGAGCTATTCATTTTCAAATTCCAAGCCAGTTACAATCCTCTAGTCGATTTGCCAGTGCGGTACAGTCTAGAAGCTTCAGAGCGATTGTAATCAGAGGCTTGATTGAAGGTAGACACTTCACAATTGAAGTTGGTCGAGTACTTCGGATCAAAGCTCACGTTGTAGAAGTTGTAAGAACTTTGGATGAAAACTTGTGGTGATTTTCTATAGTAGATTCAACTGGAAGCTAGATTCTTCCGACTGGACTAGTCCTCACAAGAGGGAAACCAGTTTACATCCTTGTGTTTGCGTTTGCTCTCTACTCTCTACTTTTTATTTACATATATGTGATATATTATCTGTGATCTTGTTACTAACATTTTTAAATAGTTAATTTCCACTGCCTACTCTATTCACCCCCTCTAGAGTATTGTGCTTTACAACTCGTTCCTACAATCGGTCCTACAATTGGTATCAGAGCAGGCTCTTCATCTAGAGGTATTATATTCTGATCCCAATTGTTCCTACAATTGGTATCAGAGCCAGTACTGCAACTAGAGGTAATATATTCTGATCCCAATCTTTCCTACAATTGGTATCAGAGCCAGTGCTACAATTAGAGAGCGGGTGTTTGGTATATAGATATTGCTGCTCATACCAATTGCTCCTACAATTGGTATCAGAGCCAGTACTGCATCGAGAGGTAATATATTCTGATCCCAATTGTTCCTACAATTGGTATCAGAGCCAGAGCTCCTTCTAGAGATATTATTGCAGGTGCTCCTTATAGAGATATTATTGCTTATACCAATTGCTCCTTCAATTGGTATCCTAGCAAGGACTCTATTATTTGGCTTAACATCCTTGGAGCAGATCCTCATTATCAAAGCAGATTATACAGGTAAAGCGAGGTAATATTGTTATTATATAACTATTGTTACATAGATCACTATATCACATATGGCAAGTATAAACTTCACAACTGAAGAGCAATCCTCAAATAGACTCCAACTATTTGATGGAACAAAATATAGTTATTGGAAAACACGGATGAGCTTCTACCTGAAGTCTCTAGATTTTGACTTATGGTCAATTGTTGTCAATGGCTACAAGAAGCCTATTATCACTTCTATTCTTACATCCTCTATAATCAATAAGCCTTACTATAGTTACACGGAGGAAGAGAAGAAGTTAGCTAACCTTGATGCAAAAGCTATGTATATTTTTTATTGTGCTGTAGACACAAATGTATTTAATCTTATTAATACTTGCACAACATCTCATAAAATTTAGAAAGTTCTTGAGGCTACTTATGAGTGCAGGTATGAAAGAAAAGCTAGCAATTCCAGAGAGGAGGATAGTCTTCTTAATGTATGCATGATGGAATTAGGATTTAAGGTACATCACAATCCTATATATGAAGAAGAGCTTGTATGTGACAATTACAAGAAGATAGACCACATCCAAGAAGATTGTACTACTGCTAGAAAGGAGAGCCACTACGAACGATCAAAAGAAGAAAGATCATCATCTCACAAGTACACTAGAACGAGCATATGGTGTGAAAGCGAATCAAGAGTTTCTGAAGAAGAAGAAGAAGAAGAAGAAGAAGAAGAAGAAGAAGAAGAAGAGAAACCTCATCAAGCTGCAAATTTATGCTCAATGGCATTATCTAATAAGGTACAAAATAATTCCCTTCTTGAAGAGAATGAATTTTCTTATGATGAGTTATCTGACGCTTTCAGTGATCTATTAGAAGGACACAAGAAAGTATTAGATAAGTATAAGCAAGCTAGAAAGGATATTCTATCCTATAAGCGTGAGAATGAAAAGTTTACTTGCTTATTGAATGATGCTAGAAATACTTCTCCTTCTGATAATTCTACTGAGATTTCCCCACTGAAGTTTAGATTGCATGAGGCACTTGATTGCATTGAGAAAAGCACTCAAGAAATGCTAAACTTAAGGAGGAATTAGAATCAGAAAAGAAGAAGTATTCTATTGCTTCATGTAGAATTGATGCTCTTTCTGCTAAGTATGATGAGATATGTGCTAACTCTAAAAAGTTAGAGATTAGACTGGGAAAGCAGGTAGTACAACCTATGACTCAGTCTAATACAAGACACTTAGCATATCACAAAGTCACACACGACAGATCATCTAGAAAGGAAGCAATCAAAGCTAAAGCTTCACATAACCATGCTTTCTATTACAAGTATCCACGAAGATCATACCACACCACTGCACGTTCTCATACTGCTACACGTAGCACTATTAATACTTTCTGTCATTATTGTGGTTTGAATGGACATGTTTCTAATCATTGTCAGATTAGAAAACTAGTTGATATAAACTTGTGCAAATGGGTTCCCAAAGCTAACAATTATGGATCCAAGTATTGGATACCAAAGTCTTCACCTAATATTGCAGGTGAAGCTTCTCATATCAAATAGAACCATGGAATATGTTGGTGATTGCAAATCTACAAAGGTCATCTTCCATGCAATTGCACCAACAGAAGTGTGGTTACTAGAACCACTTCGGTAACATGGTTTCTAAATAGTTTTTAATATTTAGCATGTTCTTATTGATTTCTTGCTATTAGATCTCATTGATATCTTTTAATTGTTTATTGTTTGAATCAATGTGAGATATAATCCTAGCATGACTAATCGTCTAACTCAAACGATGAGTTCACACTATATAATGTTTATTTTCTATTAGTGTGACACATTTGTCTATGTATGCTCTTTACTTTTAATCATTATTCTTGAAGCATGCATAGGAGCTTAATTTTGTTTTGGTGAATATGTTTTGACTCTTTGCCTTTAATATTTTTAATGGTCACTGTGAAACCCGTAAAAAATTTGATTACATTTTTAAATTATATATTGTGTTTGCTAAATAAATTTTTCTAAATTAATATTATTATTTATTAATTATTTTCAAAAAAATAATTAAAATGGATTCTTGTTTTGGCTTGACCGAACCCAGACCCGAACCCATTCCACACTCGAAACCTGTTTCGAAATTAATTCCGAAACCGAACTCGGTTTCGTATAAATCATAAATTAATTAGTTATATAAAATATTTTCTTAATGAGAGGATTTATTTTCAACTAAGTACTCATTAAACCCATCAGCACACTCCAGCACGTTTATTACCAATAGAATGGAAAATCTTTCCTTCATTAACTTTCCATTCATTCTCATTAGTTTATTCCACTCCCCAGCACACTCACAACACATTTCTTAAGAGTTAATAAACTCTTAAATTTTTCTCTCTCTGGATGAAACCGAGCTCCTTTCGGTTTCCTGACCCCTCACTCCCGAAACTGCCACCACCCCGACGACTGTCGGCCACCCCGAACGGCCACCCCCTCCTCTTCCGGTAACCCCCAAACTCTCTTCTCCTATAAAACCCCTTCACCACCATTTTTCCATCACCATCCTCATCCCCACTTCTTCTCTAGCCAAATCCCTAGCCCAACTCCGACGAAACCGTGGGCCCGAGCGCCGCCCTCCAGGCCGACCCCCAGGCTAAATCCGCCGCCACCACCTCCTTTGTCCGACGCGCCATCCACGGTCACCGGCCGCGTCCCTCCGGCGCTAGCCCCTACGCCGGCGACCCCCTCGCTGTCGGTTCCCTTGACCTCACTCACTTGTTACCCTTCCAGCGGCTCCATCGTCGCTCCTCTCCGAGCCGCAACATCCCGAGCCCGATCCGGTCGCCTGTCGTGCAGCCGTACCCCGGTGAGGCGCTGACCCGAGCTGAGACGCTGTTCGTGTGTTCTTTTTCTCTAATTTTACCATTGGAGAGCTCTAGCCGAGCAACCCAAGGTATAATTCCTTTGTCCCGTTCCATTTTCGGTATTGTTGATGATGAATTTGGTCCCCGATTCCGTTCCAGGAATTCGGATTCGGTACGTTTCGATTTTGAAATTTCCGGAATCATGTTCTGTGATGTTGTTTTCCTTTGATTTTCATATAATTTCTAAATTTGGAATTTTTGAACATTTGTTGGATAGGTTCTGAGATTTTTGGTATCTTTAGTTAGTAATGTTAGAGCTTCTGTTTTCCGAGGTTCATCTCAGGTTTTCCGATTTTTAGTTCGGGTTTTTCGAATGTTCTTCAGAAGCATATTTTGTGGATTGGATATTATATTAATATTATGGTGGAATAGAATTTATGGGTCTTTCCCTGGTTTGGGATATTTGTTGGAATTGTTGGAGCATTTTCCTTGTTTTGGGTTGTCCCAAATACAGAGGAGATGCTGCCCAAATTTTTATAAAATTTATATAAACTTCAAATTAGTTTTCGAAAATAATTTATTAATTGGATTTTGGGCGACGACAGTACCGGTCCATGGGCCCTTAGCGAAATGCAAACGAAACCGGTTTTACCCGGACGTTGAGGCATTAGCTATTTTGATGATTGGACCAAAGTCTGAGACTTAAAATTAATTTAATTACTAGTTTTATTTTATGATTAATTTGTATGATAATTTTTAGAAACTAACAAATGTTTTCTTCTTATTTCAATTTATGTAAAAAAAAAGTCTGTAAAGGGCATAAGCCCAGTTTTTATTACTTTCTGTAGTTTTGTAACAAGTTAGTGTAGTTTTTAATTTTTATTTTTTTGGTTTATGGTTGACGTAAACACATAAAAATAGTAAAATAATTATTTTATAGAAAATTAATATTGTTTTCTCATATTAAATAAATTAGGAAAATTATAAGTTTATTATTTAAACAAATTTCATGTTTTTCTCATTTAAAGAAAAATATTATTCTTTATAATATAATGAAATACAAAGTTTTGCCAAATAATTGGAAAATACGATTTTTTCTAATAAAAAGTTAAATTGATTTTTCTTCGTAAGATAGTAACTCACCTCAATAAGCGTTCTAAAGTAGAGTTGTAAATAACCTAAAATTTGATTAGGACAAATACTAGAGATTGTAACTAGCACACCTAGATATGATTTGAATATTGGTGCTAAGTCAGGAATTATAAATTGTAGAGTTTCGAGGATTGTACTAGCATCATCCTGGAATCAACAATCGAATCCAGTTATAACCAAGGCAAGTACATTTTGTGTTAGTTTACAATTATTTAGTAATCGTTTTATTGCAAGTTTAAACCACGATGCAACACGGAACTCTCTCTGAGAGCATTGACTGATTGACTGTTGGGTACTGGGTAGTAGTGTAATGAGTATGACCACATCCAAAATTGTATAATGACTGTATTAGCTTACCCCTCATACACACGGGGATAAGCCATATCGTATCAATAGGATACAACTGTACAACCCAATCCGGTCATATTCATTGCCTATTCACATCATAATGTTTTAACTGCTGGAAAACTATTTATTTTAAATTGTTTAAAAGTGCAGAACTCTATTATTATTTCAATTGTTGGATTATCATAAATTGTACTTTGCTCCCTCCTGACTGGAGACAACATTTTTTTAGGTTCTATTGATGATGCAGAGCTACTGATTAGTAGTTATTACGACCCTGAGCTGTACCCGGCTGTTCTGCCATAGGATGATGATGAAGAGACTGCTAATTAAATTTATTTTCAGTTTATGATTATATGGAAAACAAATATTTTATTTCAGTTGTGGTTTGTATTTGAAACTTTGTGTTGGACAAGTTTTATTTATCAAAATATTAAGTTGTGGCAATTAGGCTGTGTTGTTGATTACCTGCATGAGTGATACAGCTTACTGCCGCTGTCTCAACAATGGTGCAAGCTGGGAATGATCCGATTCGACCCAAGAAATTGGGACCGGGTCATGACGTATTTTTAGTGGTGGCCCATGCAGGTCCAACAATCAAACAACTTAGGAAAACCTATCTAGAGACAACTAGAACGCTAGAACCACAACATAGGACCAAAATATATATATATATATTAAATATTTTTGTTTGATTATAGACTGGTTGGCTACCTTGCTTATGTTTTGTAATCCTAAACCTTCCAGAATATGGCCACAAATCCTGCTGGCGATGGGATGTCATCACCCAATCATACCCCACCTCCTCAACCAAGTCCGGGTTTTACACCCCATCAGTTGACCGACCGTCCCCATAATACACCCCGTGGGATGTATGCTGCTACAATGGTGGATCCATCATCTTTCCAGACTAAGCTGCAGCCCCCTGTGGTAGTACCCACTCCAGCTGCCCCACTGGTGCCTGTGGACCCCTACCGACCTCTTAGGACTGCTACGAGGAGTGCTAGAAGCCCAGAGAGCTCAAACGGAAGCTCATCAAGAGCAAACCACGATTATGAGGAAAAGCATGGAGAATGCTCATAACGTGGCTATGACTGCTCTGGGGAGAGGAGAAGCAGCTCAACTTGAACCAAGGCCTGCCAAAGTAAACATAAATCTAAGGGATTAATTTATGTAAAATTAAGGCCATTTAAATTAATGGGGATCATATTGTTAAGGTGGGCGATATTGAGAGTTTCAAAAAGCAGAACCCTCGACCCTTCAAGGGAACCGAGGGAATCGTCTAGGCCGACGAATGGCTCGACAGCATGGAGCGTCTCCTAAGCGTCGCTCGATTTCCAGAAGACCTCAAGGCCGAAGCAGTAGGACTCCAACTACAAAATATAGCAAGCACCTGTTATCGAAATGAACCCCGACTCCAGGACAAGCAGCTTGACTGAAATACCTTCAAGAGGTTGTTCCAGAGGAAGTTCTTCCCAACATCAGAGTTGCGGGAGATAAAAAGGCAATTTCAGAACCTGAAGCAAGAAAATATGACTGTTGGAGAATATGCGACAGAATTCGGCCAACTCAGCTATTTTGCCAAGAATTTGGTAGCTGACCCTGATGATCGTGCTGAATGGTTCAGATATGGGCTGAGAGAAGAGATCCGCACCCATGTGATCTCAGGCGGTGCTAAGACTTATGAAAGGATCCTGGAGCGAGCTCAGGATATAGAGAAGAGTCAACTTGCTCGCTCAAAGAGGGATTATCCTGGAACAAACAACTTCCAGGGTAATCAAAAGAAGCCCAGCAAGAACAACAACAACAGGCTTTCGCACCACCAGCAGACGAGAAACAATGATAGAGCACCTCAGAGGAAGATCCCTGTCTATGATTTTTATAAGAGGCCAGGACATCAGTCAAACATATACAGGAAGAGGCTAAGACACCGTCTAGTCTGTGGGTCTGCCACCCACCAAGTGAAGGACTGCCCCTCGTCGATCCACCGGACTAGAGCAACTTAGCAGAAAGGACCTCTACCTACTCAACAACAACAGTTTGGGCAGCATCAACAGAAGACTGGGCGAGCTTTTACCCTAGCAGCAGATGAGGCAGAGCCGGAGCAGAAACCAACTGCGGATGTTATAATCGGTTCTATTTATGTGCATTCCTATCATGCCTTAGCTTTATTTGATTTGGGTGCATCACACAGTTTCATAGCAACAAAATTTATCTCTACACACCATATAGTTACGGGCTTTAGCAAGAAGATATGTAGAGTCATGACCGGTGGAGGACCCCTACCCATCACTGAGACCTGTAACTGCCCTATCACCATATCAGGCCACCAGTTCATAGCACCTTTCCTTGTGATGTCCTTACCCAACTATGATGTAGTCCTAGGGATGGACTGGTTGAGTAAGCAGCATGTGCTGGTAGATTGTCATAGAGGATGTGTAGTCTTCAGCCCACCTGGAGAGCCAGAGTTTGAAATCCCTCAAACTCCGGAGGATATGGAGTGTGTTACCTACACCTCTATCACAGAAGAATCCGGACCTCCCCATCCTATCATAGCGGAATTCATGGATGTTTTTTCTGATAGTTTTCCCGGATTACCCCCAGATCGAGGCATAGAGTTCACCATTGACCTAGTCCCCGGCTCTTTCCCTATTTCTAAGGGATGCTACAGAGTCAACCCGAAGGAGGCCAAGGAGATAAAGGATCAGATCAATGAACTGAAGGCCCTTGGATTTATCAGAGATGGAGCTTCACCCTGGGGAGCACCTGTCTTGTTTGTTCCCAAGAAGGACGGAACTGTACGGATGTGCATCGACTACCGGGCGCTGAACAACATCACCATCAAGAATAAGTACCCTCTGCTCCGGATCGATGACCAGTTTGACCAACTAAGTGGAGCCAAGGTGTTCTCGAAGATAGACCTCAGATCCGGATACCATCAGATCAAGGTTAGGAAGGAGGACATTCCCAAGACGACGTTCAACACCAAGTATGGGCAGTTTGAATTCTTGGTCATGCCATTTGGACTAAAGAATGCTCCTGCTGTATTCATTAACCTTATGAACAAGGTTTTCCATGAATACCTAGATCAGTTTGTTGTTGTCTTCATCGATGACATTCTGATCTACTCGAAGATGGAAGAGGAGCATGAAGAGCATCTCAAAAAAGTTTTGGAAACTTTAAGGAAAGAGAAGTTATATGGTAAGCTATCTAAATGTGAATTCTTTCTAGACAAGGTGGATTTTCTTGGCCATGTTCTCACAGGAGAAGGAATTTTGGTGGACCCTAAGAAGATAGCTGCTGTTGAAAAATGGTCTACCCCAAGCTCAGTTGCTGAAATCAGAAGTTTTTTGGGCTTGGCTGGCTACTACCGGAAGTTTGTGAAGGATTTCACCAAGATTGCTGAACTGATGACGAAGCTCACTCGAAAGAATGAAGAGTTCATCTGGACGGAATCTTTCCAGGCGTCATTTGAGAAACTGAAGAAGAGACTTACAACAGCACCGATACTTGCACTACCCGCAAGTACCGGCAGTTTCTCAATCTACAGTGATGCCTCTGGAAAAGGACTGGGTTGCGTTCTTCAACAACACAGGAAAGTAATTGCTTACGCATCTAGGTAATTACGGACTCATGAGAAGAACTATCCCACACATGATCTGGAGCTTGCTGCAGTCATCTTTGCTTTGAAACTATGGAAGCATAATCTCTATGGAGAGAGAGTGGAAATATTTACAGACCACAAAAGTCTGAAATATGTATTCACTTAGAAGGAGCTGAACATGAGACAAAGAAGATGGCTAGAGCTGATGAAGGATTTTGACATCGACTTGCAGTACCATCCGGGTAAGGCTAATGTGGTTGCAGATGTACTTAGTCGATACCCAGTGGCGATGTTTTTAACTAAGGAGCGGCACTTATTGGAAGACATAGAGAAGCTTGGATTGGAGATTGTACTGCCTGAGGAAAAGATGAAGGAACTGGGGCGAGAAGCTATTTTACCTGGAGCCAACTCCACCATGATGCAGTTGCAATTGTGTTCAAGTCTGATGGACAAAGTCAAGGAGACACAATTCCAAGACGAGACACTTTACAAACTCAGAGATCAAGTGCTAGTAGGAACACTTGAAGGATTCTCTATCACCAGTGACGGAGCATTGAAGAATGGTACGAGGCTATGTGTACCATCTGGCGAACTGAGGAATGAGATGATGCATGAAGCGTACCAGTCGCAGTATTCCATACATTCTGGAGCTAATAAGATGTATCGGGATATGCGTACCATTGTTTGGTAGTATGGAATAAAGAAGGACGTATCCAGATTTGTGGCTAGATGCTTGATTTGTCAACAAGTGAAGGCTAGCAGACAGAGACCCGCAGGACTTCTACAACCGTTGGACATTCCAGAGTAGAAGTGGGAGCATATAACAATAGACTTTGTGTCAGGATTGCCTCGATCCTAAGGAGAGAAGGATGCCATTTGGGTTATTGTGGACCGACTGACTAAGTCAGCTCACTTTATCCCCTTCAAGGTTGGTTTATCCACCGAGAAGTTGGCGGCACTATACATGCGGCACATCTATCGGATTCATGGAGTTTCGGTAAGTATTGTATCTGACAGAGATACTAGATTTACCTCACACTTTTGGAAGAGTTTGCATGACAGCTTGGGAACACAATTGAAGTTCAGCACTGCCTATCATCCCTAAACTGACAGACAATCGGAGAGAACCATCCAGACGCTAGAGGACATGCTGAGGTCTTGCGTCTTGGAATTTGGAGGGTCTTGGGAAGACCATTTATATTTGGTAGAATTCTCCTATAACAACAGTTACCAAGCTAGCATCGTTGTGACACCATTCGAAGCACTTTATGGACGTCGTTGTCGCACTCCACTTGCATGGGATGATGTAGGAGAAAGAATATTGCTGGGACCAGAAATGGTGACTGACGCAGCAGAGAAGGTGAAGGTGATTAGAGACAAGCTCAGAATTGCTCAGGACAGGCAGAAGCATTGGGCTGATAGCATTCGTCGACCACTGGAGTTTGAAGAAGGAGATAGTGTCTTTGTGAAGATTTCTCCTACCAGAGGAACGATCAAATTTGGCAGAGCTGGGAAGCTGAGTCCCAGATACATCGGTCCATTTGAGGTTTTGAGCCGAATTGGTGAAGTAGCGTACCGATTAGCTCTACCAGCTAATCTTGAAGGCGTGCACAACGTCTTCCACGTTTCACAGCTCAGACGCTACATCACAGATCTGAGCCACATCTTGGACCATTCAGAGCTAGAGATTGGACCCAGTCTCACAGTACCAGAGAAGCCTGTTTCAATTTTGGACAGAGGCGAGAAGAGGACCAGGACTTAGGTGACTCCCATAGTCAGAGTTATATGGGGGCATAATTCCCCAAGAGAGTCTACCTGGGAGCGAGAAGATGAGATGCAGGAGCAGTATCCGTATCTATTTGAGACCTGAGGTAATTCCTAACCTATCTTTTAATTTCGAGGACGAAATTTTCTAAGGAGGGAAGGTTGCGAAACCCGTAAAAAATTCGATTGCATTTTTAAATTATATATTATGTTTGCTAAATAAAATTTTCTAAATTAATATTATTATTAATTAATTATTTTTAAAAAAATAATTAAAATAGATTCTTGTTTTGGCTTGACCCGAACCCAGACCCGAACCAATTCCACTCTCGAAACCCGATTTAGAATTAATTCCGAAACCGAACTCGGTTTCATATAAATCATAAATTAATTAGTTATATAAAATATTTTCTTAATGAGAGGATTTATTTTCCACTAAGCACTCATTAAACCCATCAGCACACTCCAGCACGTTTATTACCAATGGAATGGAAAATCTTTCCTTCATTAACTTTCCATTCATTCTCATTAGTTTATTCCACTCCCCATCACACTCACAACACATTTATTAAGAGTTAATAAACTCTTAAAATTTTTCTCTCTCTGGATGAAACCGAGCTCCTTTCGGTTTCCTGACCCCTCACTCCCGAAACCGCCACCACCCCGGTGACTGTCGGCCTCCTCGAACGGCCACCCCCTCCTCTTCCGGTAACCCCCAAACTCCCTTCTCCTATAAAACCCCTTCACCACCATTCTTCCATCACCATCCTCATCCCCACTTCTTCTCTAGCCAAATCCCTAGCCCAACTTCGGCGAAACCGTGGGCCCGAGCGCCGCCCTCCAGGCCGACCCCTAGGCCAAATCCGTCGCCGCCGCCTCCTCTGTCCAGCACACCACCCACGGTCACCGGCAGCGTCCCTCCGGCGCTAGCCCCAACGCCGGTGACCCCCTCGCTGTCGGTTCCCGTACCCCCTCTCGCTTGTTACCCTTCCAGCGGCTCCATCGCCGGTCCTCTCCGAGCCGCAGCACCCCGAGCCCGATTCGGTCGCCCTTCGCACAGTCGTACCCCGGCGAGGCGCTGACCCGAGCCGAGACGCTGTTCGTGTATTCTTTTTCTCTAATTTTACCATCGGAGAGCTCTAGCCGAGCAACCCAAGGTATAATTCCTTTGTCCCGTTCTATTTTCGGTATTGTTGATGATGAATTTGGTCCCCGATTTCGTTCCAGGAATTTGGATTCGGTACGTTTCGATTTTGAAATTTCCGGAATCATGTTCTATGATGTTGTTTTCCTTTGATTTTCATATAATTTCTAAATTCGAAATTTCCAAACATTTGTTGGATAGGTTCTGAGATTTTTGGTATCTTTAGTTAGTAATGTTAGAGCTTCTGTTTTTCGAGGTTCATCTCGGGTTTTTCGATTTTTAATTCGGGTTTTTCGAATGTTCTTCAGAAGCATATTTTGTGGATTGGATATTATATTAATATTGTGGTGGAATAGAATTTATGGGTCTTTCCCTGGTTTGGGATATTTGTTGGAATTGTTGGAGCATTTTTCTAGTTTTTGGTTGTCCCAAATACAGAGGAGATGCTGCCTAAATTTTTATAAAATTTATATAAACTTCAAATCGGTTTTCGGAAATAATTTATTAATTGGATTTTGGGCGACGACCGTACCGGTCCATGGGCCCTTAGCGAAATGCAAACGAAACCGGTTTTACCCGGACGTTGAGGCGTTAGCTATTTTGACGATTGGACCAAAGTCTGAGACTTGAAATTAATTTAATTACTAGTTTTATTTTATGATTAATTTGTATGATAATTTTTAGAAACTAACAAATGTTTTCTTCTTATTTCAATTTATTTAAAAAAATTCTGTAAATGGCATAAGCCCAGTTTTTATTACTTTCTGTAGTTTTGTAATAAGTTAGTGTAGTTTTTATTCTTTTCTGGTTTGTGGTTGACGTAAACACATAAAATAGTAAAATAATTATTTTATAGAAAATCAATATTGTTTTCTCACATTAAATAAATTAGGAAAATTACAAGTTTATTATTTAAACAAATTTTACGTTTTTCTCATTTAAAGAAAAATATTATTCTTTATAATATAATGAAATACAAAGTTTTGCTAAATAATTAGAAAATACAATTTTTTCCAATAAAAAGTTAAATTGATTTTTCTTCGTAAGATAGTAACTCACCTCGATAAGCGTTCTAAAGTAGAGTTGTAAATAACCTAAAATTTGATTAGGACAAATACTAGAGATTGTAACTAGCACACCTAGATATGATTTGAATATTGGTGCTAAGTCAGGAATTCTAAATTATAGGGTTTCGAGGATTGTACTAGCATCATCCCGGAATCAACAATCGAATCTAGTTATAACCAAGGCAAGTACAATTTGTGTTAGTTTATAATTATTTAGTAATCATTTTATTGCAAGTTTAAACCACGATGCAACACGGAACTCTCTCTAAGAGCATTAACTGGTTGACTGTTGGGTACTGGGGGAGTAGTGTAATGAGTATGACCACATCCAAAATAGTATAATGACTGTGTTAGCTTACCCCTCATACACACGGGAATAAGCCATATCGTATCAATATGATACAACTGTACAACCCAATCCAGTCATATTCATTGCCTATTCACATCATAATATTTTAACTGCTGGAAAACTATTTATTTTAAATTGTTTAAAAGTGCATAACTCTATTATTATTTCAATTGTTGGATTGTCATAAATTGTACTTTGCTCCCTCCTGACTGGAGACAATATTTTTTTAGGTTCTATTGATGATGCAGAGCTACTGATTAGTAGTTATTACGACCCTGAGCTGTACCCGACAGTTCTGCCAGAGGATGATGATCAGGAGACTGCTAATTAGATTTATTTCCAGTTTATGATTATGTGGAAAACAAATATTTTATTTCAGTTGTGGTTTGTATTTGAAACTTTGTGTTGGATAAGTTTTATTTATCGAAATATTAAGTTGTGGCAATTAGACTGTGTTGTTGATTACGTGCATGAGTGATATAGCTTACTGCCACCGTCTCAACAACGGTGCAGGCTGGGCATGATCCGATTCGACCCAAGAAATTGGGACCGGGTCGTGACAGTCACTTCTTACCGATTTGAATTTAACATGTCATATTTACTTTGACTGGTATTTTGTAGTATGTATGTTTAGTACAAGTCTCCTATTTACTTCAAAATTTTATACATATACTTTTATGTTAACCTTGTGCTTGCATAATATATTCACTATTGATTCTCATATTTTATTTTGATTAATCTCTTATGAATCAATTAAATCTTTGTTTGACAAAGCATATTTATGTATGTTTTTGATCTTATGATTTTTTTATGCTTGTTAATGATACATGAATAATTCATTTTCATTTATATATTGCTGATATGTTTCTTATATTTTTGTTTAAATATCTTTATGGGGATATATGAGTTAAGTTCAAGTTCTATATTATATTATTTTGAAAAGTAGTTTTTAAACTTGTGCTTATTTTATACTTTAGCTATTGATTACTTTGAACAAATCTATGTTCTTCTCATTATTAGCTTCTTCCTCAAAGCCTCTTTTTCTTGGCTTTTTTGTTGACATTTTAGATACATGACTCTTATTGATTTTTTTTTTATATCTTTATCTTGATAAACCATTCCTTGGGTAGTTACTTTTAGGGATTCTAGATTTCGACGATGTTCGATGATACTGCATATATTCCTTTGAATCTAAGTTCTTAAGAGTAGAAATTATTTTAGGAACAAGTCGAAAGGGTCCTTCTGTCATACAGGTGTAAATAGCCTGAAGCGATACGGTGTACTAGTCTTCGGACTACCGCTAGCTGGGAACCGGCCCCTACAGCTAACTCGAAGTGATTAATACTTTATAGACTTAAGATTTATTAAGGTCTTCTTGCAACTATTATCTAGTTCTGGATCCAAGGTGCTGTCAAATCTCCTAGATTTCAGAATACATCGGCGTATCTAGGTCCTACATTTTGATTTACAAATGTTTTATATTTTATTGTTATCCAATGATTTTGTAGCACATATGGATAAATGTAAATTGGTACATCTTATACCGTATGCTACATTATTCTAAGATTTATAAGTCCATAGAATATAACCTTTTTTATATTGCACTAATTCTTCTTAAATCCTCGGTTATTAAAGAAGAGATTTGTTTTGGGTACAAGCCTACAAATGGTTTGTCTGTCACCATGAGTGCGGTCGAATTAAAGCGGTACTTAAGTGTTTCCCGGTGAACCTCCATTAGCTGGGACAGTACCCCTACAGCTAACCCAAGATTGATCAACGCTTTATAAACAAAATATTTATTGAGATCTAGTTACAATTGTTGTCTGATAGATTTTGGATTTTAGATTTGATGGACAATATTATTTAATGATTTAATTTTACAAAAGATAACATATATTGATCTTCATAGGTTAATGTTTGTCATCTTTTGGTATATTTATTTTTCTGTCACTCTATTCTATATTTAAACTTGATTTGATATTGTGACTACTCAGTGAATATTATAGTCTTGTGATTTCGTCTTTAGCTTGCGTAATATTCAATAATTTTGAGCTTTATATTATTATCTTCTTATTCAAGTTACTTACTGTCTACAACAGTAATTTTTTGCAGGAGAGAAGTCATGCATATTGAATGTCTCTCTCTCTCTCTCAAAGCGTTTCTTTTCTTTAATCTTACGGTTGTCAGGAGGACACCGTGCTAAGGCTTTAAAAGAAAAGAAACGAACTTTGATAAGAAGACCTAATATTTTGAATTAGTTTCCTACTTCCGAAAATATGTCTCTGAATTTTATTTTAAAATTTTGTCAATATTATTATTTCTTGGATATAGCCATTTAAAGGTGGAGAAGTTAATTGTTTCAAATCAATTATCCCCTTGACATGCCATACATCTAGAATACACTTTTCTTTGGACATTTATCTAGTTATGTTTATTTGTTCAAATAGATTTATTTATGATTTATGGATTCTTTTATTGAAATTATTTTCGTGATTCGAATCGCCAGCTTTCAGTCTAAGGACTAAATGGACGCATTCGAACATTTATTAAGACGGTTTTTCATAATAAATTCCACATTTTTGAAAAGCCTTTTTCATTTTTTTTTGATTTATTGAATCTGTCCGATACTCAAATTTTATTATTAAAGGCAGTTTTGAAAACCTTTTACTTACATGAAATGATTTGTGTTATATTTTTTTATTGAAGACATATTTTTTTTCATCTTTAAGCGTTTATTTATTGGATATTTCTTTTCCTTGCCTAAAGATGATATTTGTTTTTGGAACTTTATATGCATTTGATCAAAGGAAAGAAATATCCATATCTTGGATATTCCTTAGATCTTGTGATTATTTCTTTTATCTATTTTATGCATATAAATTATTTTTGAACTATATACGCATATTTTAAGGGGGAGCAAAGTAATTGTTTTAATTATTTTATGCCCTTAATATGTGGTATAGCTAGTTCACCATGGACTTATATTGTCTTATTTAAATATCTTGTTGAGTTGGTTCTGATATTTGGATTTGTATAAAGTTTATGAGAGAATATATGATTTTAATATTTATTTTTAATAATCTCATTTTTAAGTTTCTAAAAGTTATCCTGCCAAAATTAATTTAATTTTTTGATAATCCTTTTGAGTTTAAACTGATTTGGCATTTCTTATTGAGATTTTATCTCAAAGTTCATGATTATCTATATTTAGACTGATCATACTTTACGGGAGAGCATTCAAGTCGACTTAATTTCTCCTTCTCAAGTATTTTGTCTTCATTACCTTCATGTTTATCTGATGGCCATATATTATGCTAAGGTAATTGTATTAAATGCATGAACTTTGGTATAGATTTTGCATCGATTCTAGTATATTTATTTTGATTTCTTTTCGATGATTACACTCTTTATGGAATTGATTCCCTAATTTGTATGGCAAATTATGAATCATATTTTTTTGTGATCATTGTTAAGAGTTTTTCTATATTTTTATTCTTTTATATATACTAGATCTGCGAATTTCTACTCCTCATGATTTATTTATGACCAATGATTGATTCCTACTATATTGATTTTTTTTGGTCTATTTCAAAACACAATATGATGAACAAAATATGTTTTGAATATCATTTTTGGATTTCTTTATTCATCATATTGAGTTTTGAATGTCATTTTTGGATTTTTAGTTGGTAAACTATGTATTGATTGATTTCCATGTTATTTAAGTTCAACCAACTATTTTTGACAAGTTTTTTCTACTTTAATAATACAATTTTCTGAACTTGTCGTTACACTGTTCTCCTAATCCTTGATCATGATTATTTTTGCTTTCCTCATTTACTTATGCTTGAGTTCATTTTAGCTTTAATTATGGGGGAGCTTATTTTTTATCATGTCAAAGGAGGAGAAATAAGTTTAAGTGGAAGAAATATGTTTAAGTCAGCACACAATATTCTAGTATTATGTGTTTATTAGTGATACATGCATCTATTGTATATATATTAAACTTAAAGTATTTGCCATAATCAAAAAGGGGGAGATTGTTAGCCCAATGATTATATCATGTTTTTGAATATGGCTAATTAATTAAGTTTAACATAATAACATCACTAATATTCATGTAATCACTATCATGTTGCTACTTAAAACTTAGCATTGTCCTTAAACTTAGCATTGTCCTAAATGTTCTATATCATATTGCTATGCTTGTATCATATTGGTTTTGTTTGTCTAACATGTATTTGTAGACATGCTGTAAGCATGATCAAGCTTTGTCAAACCAGGACACATGCAATAAAGAATTATTGATGGGCCAAAGGCGATGTTGGCGAAGCCCCCGAAAGGTATTCAGATTTCCAGATCTGTTTATCTTTGGACGACCACCGTCAAGTGAAAAAGCGTCTTCAAAGTCTGCTCAAATATTTGAAGAAAGGCGTCATCAAATGGCTCTTGGTTTTCCTATTTTTTCAATATAATTTTTCATATTTATTGAGTCTAGGAATACGATGTATACTACATCGTACTGGCAAATAGGCTACCCAAGAAACGTTTTCAAAATACCCTTCATTTTGAAAATAATCCTACTTACAAAAGCCCAAACTACTTCCTAACTGTTTGACTTTTCAAAAAGTCCAAAAACCAATTTGCAAAAACCCTAACAGAACCCTAGCATAACTCGGCCCGACCAGAGTTCGGCCAGAGTTCGGTTAGTGAACGTTGCTTTTTGAACTTGGTCTTCCTGCAGTTACGGATCCTATCGAGATTTTCTCAAAGAGTTCTGTCCGAATTTTGTCCGAATTCTGTCAGAATTTTGCCTTTGGAAAAATTATAAATAGAGAAGGATTTGATCATTTCAATTCACTCATTCACCTACACTTTCATATCTGTAACGCCCCAGTCCCAAAATACTTAGGACTAGGTACGTATCCATGCCAGCTGCATACATACAAAATATACTCCAATATATAGAAACTCGTATGTATACATAAGCTGTAAAATACAGTAGAACCATAATAACTAAATCTCATCCACTAGATAAATAAACGTATATAAGCAACTTTGAATTTGTCATGTATACAATCGTTGGGCGGAGACAAAGTCCACTACCAACTATCCCAAATAAAATGTACAAGAAGTGATCGATAAAATAATGAGACGAACCAAGCGCAATCGTCTTCGAAAGAATGGAGAAGACCACGGCCTTGGCTAGAACACCTGCAAAATCACAGAAGCACACACTTGGAGAGATAACCAGGTCCTCAGAGGGACGTAACAAGATACAATAAACATGCCATATAAATACTGAATATAAAATATGCCACAATCATAGAAAGTGACAAGACATAAATAAGGTACTCTAACCATACTAAAGTGAACATGCGGTTAAGAACAAACCTTTCGTCGCATGAGCCCTGGCTGTAATGGGATCTAGTATAGTCCCCACTTGGACACCAGTGACCGAGAGCATGACGTTGAAAAACGACAGTGGCCAACCTGAGAGGCTCATGCCCGTACCTCCAGCGGAGCTTCCGGGTTATAAGGGAAGTGCAATAGAAGCCCATACGACAAGAAAATTTTCTTTCCACCCAATGTACCTATCAAGTCGCATCCACGACCATGTATCGCTACTAACTGCTAAGTCTGCTAACACGTCTCTATTAGCAGTTAGCCCTAACGCATGGAAATGGGGGATCAGCCCACACACAAGAACCTCTACATGCTACTCATCTCACCCATCCTCGTGGTACAACGGTGTCGAGGTATATGCAATACACTACAACGGTAGTATCTTAACTCTAAGTCCATATGCAATCAAAGGATAATAATAAAGTATATCTAATATCACTGTGCAGACAATAAGTCAAGAACTACAAGAACTGAAAATAATGAACAGTGATATGTAATAAAATACAACTGAATATAAACAGTATAATGGCAAGGTATCTTGCCTGCGGGTGGTGCGAGAAGCAGCAAAATCCAACAATCAGAATCGTCAACACGAAAGTCAAATCCACAAGAAGCTCCGGATGCTGAAACAAACATCACGAACGAGTTTGGAATAAATGATATGCCTAGGAAACGCCTGTCCAAAAGTTAAATTCTGGAACAGGGGCAAAATCGTAATTTCGGGTCAAAACGATGTCCGTCGTTGGACCCGCTTTGCACCAAAATACTTGCCAATATCTACGGTCTCTAAAGTCGTCAAACTACATGTTTACGGATTTGTTTTGATGAGACGAACCCAACGGTATGTCCAATTTTGGATTCCGGTGGGCTGTGCATAAAATCGCCCGTTGAGTGGGATTGTGGGCCCGCCAAAATACCGTCCCGATCAACGGTCTCAGAATCAGACCAAACTTGGCTCACAGGACCAAAAAAATATTTTGAGTCCAAGGCGCAAGTTTTGTCACGATTTGATGAGTGTACACAAAGTTGTGGCGTAATTTGCAAAGAGTCGATACGGGGTATCTCGACGGATACGCACTGATTTCGTCGCACACATGCAACAAAATCGATT
This sequence comes from Iris pallida, assembly GCA_029216955.1. Classification (NCBI taxonomy): domain Eukaryota; kingdom Viridiplantae; phylum Streptophyta; class Magnoliopsida; order Asparagales; family Iridaceae; genus Iris; species Iris pallida. The sequence goes on from JANAVB010026199.1 coordinate 13,996,814, forward strand.
TCCGTCAGTTCCCGCACGTCGAAAGCATCCATACGCGCCTTTTGATGCGTATAGTGCGCGACCACGTCGCCCGGTTTGTCGGGACGGACGTTGTATCGGAGTATTTTTCTAATTTTCGAAAACAGAATTTACAATTTTTTGGGAAACGTTAATAACGTGTAACTTTCTACATACTAGATGAAAAGTGAACCCAAAAGGTGCGTTACAATCTCGGTTAGGTTGTCTTTGACTACATTCAATTAGTTTTTACGAAATCTTAATGGCAGCAAGAAAAGTGGCCGACAAGTTGGTGTTTTACGACAGTTTATAATATTCAGAAAAGTGGTTTTTCTCCAACTTCGTCTCGATTTTTCGAGCAAGTTGGATGGCCATGTCAAAATCCACCTGGGGGATCTCAAAGAGGGTCAAGTCTACTTTCCAGAACATTTTACGGATCGAAAATCGGAGTTACGAGCAGAAAGTTACGTCATCGGGAAGTAGGGTACCTTGAGTGGAAAAACTGCTCCGTGGATGACGAAGGGCTGTCTTTCGATGCTCTGTTCATCGCGCACAAAGCTCCGACGCTGGTGAAACGAATTCTAGGCGAAGAGGGTATGATCAGCCTCAACTTTTGTTTTGGAAGTTTAGGGTTTAGAGGCTTGTGGAAAAAGTTATAATTATAATAACTTGGGACAAAACCTAATACTAATACACTTTGTAAATAGTTGTGTGGACCCATTTGCTTGCTCGCGGGAATAGAATTTGCTGTTGTACGCAGCAAGTTAATTGAGAGGGTGGGGGAGGGGCCCGCCCACTTGGGTGGGTGGAGTTGTTTATATATTTCTTTCCTTTTTCTTTTTCTTTTCCTTTTTCTTTTCTTATTCCATTTCAAATCAAATCTTTTATATATATAACCATATATATCCAAAATCATTTAAATACAGATAACACTTTAAATGTCACATATCCAAATATTTAATATATTTAAATATATCTACATATATATATATATATATATATATATATATATATATATATATATATATATATATATATATATATATATAAATTCATCTTACAATAAATCAATCTCAATAATAATAATAATAATAATAATAATAATAGTAATAATAATAATAATAATAATATCTAAATAGAATGAACATATTTTAATCTCCATGAAATAACTTAAATTATAATAAAATAATAATAATCATCCCAATGGGTGAACTTTACCGCTCACCCATGTATGGGTCCAAAAAATTATACCATCTTGTAAAATATTATTTTATTAATAAAATATAAATTTTGTACCAAAAGTCAATAAATATTCAACAAGTCTCAAAATTATTTAAAAATATTTGTACACACATAAAATATTCCTACATGGCCATCTTGGTCCCACCACATGCCTACATGGGCTTAAATTTGGTCCGGACCCAGTTAGGACTGGTTTGGCCCAACCGGTCATCAAAAATCAATATATAAAATAATATCTAAATAAAATATTTTAAATGCGTTATTTCATAACTCGGCCTGGTTTTTCTAGTTCGGACTGAACTATGGCTAGGCCTCCAATGACATGGCTAATATACTGGTCAAAGCACACTGTTACATCTTTCGTGCCAAAATTCATGGTAGTCTTGTGTTCCAAAATTCAACAATGGCTAAGGTCATTTCTAATGAAATAAATAAAAAACATAAATTACATAAATTAAATTTGAAGTCTAATAAAATAATAAGAAAAATAATTTAAAAAAATAGGGGTTTTACATCCTACCCAACTTACAAGAATTTCGTCCTCGAAATTTAGGATAAATAGGATAGATAGGGTTGAGGGATAGGAAGAGTTCGTCAATACCAAAAATGCAATTAAATTTGGTGGAGGCGATAAAACGGCGTTCAACACCACTATGCATTAGAAAATTGTGGAGTCGATATATACAAAAATATATCATGGTTATGGAATTGAATAATGATTGCTAGTGAAGGTAACAAACTGAGTAGACCAAAGAAAATAATTTAGACATTAGAAGATGTGGTTTCTAGAGAAAAAAAAACTGGAGACTAATCCTCTCAATTGAGAGTTTGATTTAAGTGAATGATTAGAATCCTTCTTGAGTGCTTGAGAACATTTGGAAGGGCACAATAATAATTCTAGGGTTGAGAAATGAGGAGTAGTTAAAGACGAGGATATAGCCACATGAGTCGGTCGGTGGCTATCTACATTTGTGTATAATTACCCGGTTGGACAACAAAAGATAATACCTTAAGTCTATCTTAGCAAGTGCAGTGTCTTGTCTTTCCAAAATAAGTAAAAGACAAGAACAACAAGGGTTTCAAAGATGATGTTATATATTGAGTACGAATTACGGGATTCATAGGCGGCGGACATAATTCAAAAAAGAATTGCCAAGGCTGTCGCGGATGAGACTCTAAGGCAAGTTCACTATGTCTCCATCCACGTAGAATAATATGTGATAAGCGAACCAAAGTGCAATAGGTTGATCAGACCATCATGCACCGGTTCTGATTAGACAATATGTTAGTGGGTGCACCCAATAAAATATGTCATGATCAAGCTTGAAAAAGATAAGCTTGCAAAACCAAGGATAATTTAGCAGCATCAGGTTGTTGAAATATAAGTAAAGGAGGTAATATCGAAGGAATTTAATTAGTCCAAGATCTTCTAAAATCAAGTCTTGCCCGAAGTTTGGGAGCTATACAGTTGTCCTAGTATTTCTTCATTTATGGCTTGGTAGACTAAATAAGGTAGGGTCCTCTGAATTTATAGTCTGAGTGAACTTACCAATGTGGTTCACGAGAAAAAGGTTTGTTTGGTTGTGAGGTATTCTACCCAACTTACAAGAGTTAAACTAATAGTATCATAGGACAATGGGTCAAGCAATCAAGATAGAGTACAATTTAAGCATTTAAGGAACTAAGTAGAACAAAATTCACCTATCGGGTTAAGGGATTGAGTCAAGGTTGGATCTCTATCCGTGGTAAAAATATCGGTATCATGGTAAAGGTTATAGTTTGGCCATTTTGACCATAAGGTCATATCAAGAAATAGAGTACAAGGAGACGTGTTTTAGTGGGACATGATATATCTACATGAAGGTGAACTTGTCTAGGTCTTACATATGAAATTTGTTGGAAGGAAAAGTCTAGTATTGTGCTCAAAATATCCAAGTCATGGTAAGGGACGCCAAAAGATCTAAAATAGGAAGTGGGAGTTCACGAGATGATAATTAATGCATAAAACTAAAGAAGATCAAGTTAAAGCATAAAATAAAATTAATTAAAGAATCCATAAAAATAATAATTTATGGCACAGTTCTACTGAGAAGATAGTATCCTAAATGAATACAGTTAAGGAACAATTTAAATCATTATTCAAATTGCAAATGGGTTAGAAGGTACAATTAAAAGATCTAGAATTAAAGGAAGGTCGAGTAAGCCGAGATGGAAATACAGTCACATAGCTGGGTAGATGACTAACAACACTTGTGTATATACTACTATCATGGTCATGGGTGACATGGCAATTAGTGTGGAATACTCAGTAGGGTTATCTTGGGGCCTACCATTAAAATTTAACTCAAGTATCCTCCAAAAGTTTCAAAAATAAACTTTCGAAAATAAACCACCAAAATTTGTATTCACTCCAAGCAGTTCAAATTCATCAAAAAAAAAAAATTTAAATCACTCTCATAAATCTCAAAGCAAAATTTTATCACGTTACTACTAACCCTTTCCAAAATTAAGGTTTAAACTCAACTATTTAACTCATGAGTTCATAATTTACGAATCCATAAAATTTCTCAATCAATCAAAGTTTTAACACTCTAAAATTTTCAAATAACTCATTATAAAACTCTTAGCATATTAAAAGCAATCTCAAAAATTAAGCTCAATGCTCTCATTAATTTTAACTTATATTCATGCTAAGTTATTCCAACAAAATCGCAACTTTTAAATGGTAACTTCATTTAATCAATCAAAATAACTTTCCATCACATCCTTCGAAATTATCAAAAAAAAAATTAATATTAGCAATCCCACATTAAACTAAATTTTTAAATAATCTTATCAGTCAAAATAGTATTTTTTTACCCAAAAATCTAAATAGATTTGTAAATCCTCAATCATAGGACACCATTTAAAATAAAAATTTCTCAAAAATTATTTTCATAACTTTCAAATATTTTAAACCAAAATTTACCGTCATTACTTCCACTTAAAACTCAAAATTTACTAAACACGAAATCGCAAGTTGTACAACGCAAATTTAAATAATTTATACTGCCACATTTAAAATCTACGATCATTTTCAAACCAAATTTATAACCGTTCAAAGGTGTATAACCATAATCCAATAAATCATAAACATCAAAACTCAAAAATCAAATAAATTTTATATTTGTTCAAAGATGTATAGCTATAACCCAATAAATCATAAATATCAAATCTCAAAAAGCCAATCAATTTCTTAAATCAAGGGTATAAAGATTCTAGCATTTTTTTTCCTACAATTTCAATCCTATGGTGTTTACTATTTAGAAAACTCAGATTAAAACTTTTCGTGGCAATATTCTACTTTACAAATGACTAATCATTAAATCACACAAAAATATTTTTAACTAAATTAGAGTCTTGAGTGTATTCCAATTGCCAATATAACCATTCTAGCCATGTGTTTGACCTATGAGCATATACTAGTGTAGTCATCTTCCTAGTTGACACTAAGTCCGAAAATAAGAATCAACGGTAGAAAGGAATCAAGCAAGATGCAATTCAAGGAAGTCGAACGAGAGTTCGGAATTTGAAGCCAAGGGAGGATGTCAAGTAGGTGGATGAGATTCTAAACTCTAATCCTATACTGCAGGCCCGTTCAGCACAGTCATGTAACCGAAACGACAAATTAGACCTGCATGGGCCACCACAAAAACATGTAACGCCCCAGTCCCAAAATACTTAGGACTAGGTACGTATCTATGCCAGCTGCATACATACAAAATATACTCCAATATATGGAAACTCGTATGTATACATAAGCTGTAAAATGCAGTAGAACCATAATAACTAAATCTCATCCACTAGATAAATAAACGTATATAAGCAACTTTGAATTTGTCATGTATACAATCGTTGGGCGGAGACAAAGTCCACTACCAACTATCCCAAATAAAATATACAAGAAGTGATCGATAAAATAATGAGACGAACCAAGCGCAATCGTCTTCGAAAGAATGGAGAAGACCACAGCCTTGCATAGAACACCTGCAAAATCACAGAAGCACACACCTGGAGAGATAACCAGGTCCTCAGAGAGACATAACAAGATACAATAAACATGCCATATAAATACTGAATATAAAATATGCCACAATCATAGAAAGTGACAAGACATAAATAAGGTACTCTAACCATACTAAAGTGAATATACAGTTAAGAACAAACCTTTCGTCGCATGAGCCCTGGCTGTAATGGGATCTAGTATAGTCCCCACTTGGGCACCAGTGACCGAGAGCATAACGTTGAAAAACGATAGTGGCCAACCTGAGAGGCTTATACCCGTATCTCCAGCGGAGCTTCCGGGTTATAAGGAAAGTGCAATAGAAGCCTATACGACAAGGAAATGTTCTCCCCACCCAATGTACCTGTCAAGTCGCATCCACGACCATGTATCGCTACTAACTGCTAAGTCTCCTAACACGCCTCCATTAGCAGTTAGTCCTAACGCATGCACATGGGGGATCAGCCCACACACAAGAACCTCTATATGCTACTCATCTCATCCATCCTCGTGGTACAACGGTGTCGAGGTATAAGCAATACACTACAACGGTAGTCTCTTAACTCTACGTCCATATGCAATCAAAGGATAATAACAAAGTATATCTAATATCACTGTGCAGACAATAAGTCAAGAACTACAAGAACTGGAAATAATGAACAGTGATATGTAATAAAATGCAACTGAATATAAACAGTATAATGGCAAGGTATCTTGCCTGCGGGTGGTGCGAGAAGCAGCAAAATCCAACAATCAGAATCGTCAACACGAAAGTCAAAATCCACAATAAGCTCCGGATGCTGAAACAAACATCACGAACGAGTTTGGAATAAAAGATATGCCTAGAAAACGCCTATCCAAAAGTTAAATTCTGGAACAGGGGCAAAATCGTAATTTCGGGTTAAAACGATGTCCGCCGTTGGACCCGCTTTGCACCGAAATGCGTGCAAATATCTACGGTCTCTAAAGTTGTCAAACTACATGTCTACGATTTTTTTAGATGAGACGAACCCAATGGTATGTCCAATTTTGGATTCCGGTGGGCTGTGCACAAAATCGTCCGTTGAGTGGGATTGTGGGCCCGCCAAAATAGTGTCCCGATCAACGGTCTCAAAATCGGTCCAAACTTGGCTCACAGGACCATAAAAATATTTCGAGTCCAATGGCACAAGTTTTGTCATGATTTTATGAGTGTACACAAAGTTGTAGCTTAATTTGCAAAGAGTCGATACGGGGTATCTCGACGGATACGCACTGATTTCGTCGCACACATACAACGAAATCGAGTTCCGTCAGTTTCCACACGTCAACAACATCCATATGCGCCTTTCGATGCATATAGTGCGCGACCAGGTCGCCCGATTTGTCAGGACGGACGTCGTATCGGAGTATTTTTCTAATTTTCGAAAACAGAATTTATAATTTTTTGGGAAACTTTAACAACGTGTAACTTTCTACATACTAGATGAAAAATGAATCCAAAAGGTGCGTTACAATCTTGGTTAGGTTGTCTTTAACTACTTTCAATTAGTTTTTACGAAAGCTTAATGGACAGCAAGAAAAGTGGTCGACAAGTTGGTATTTTACGACAGTTTATAATATTCAGAAAAGTGGTTTTTCTCCAACTTCGTCTCAATTTTTCGAGCAAGTTGGATGGCCATGTCAAAATCCACCTGGGGGATCTCAAAGAGGGTCAAGTCTACTTTCCAGAACATTTTACGGATCGAAAATCGGAGTTACGAGCAGAAAGTTACGTCATCGGGAAGTAGGGTACCTTGAGTGGGAAAACTGCTCCGTGGATGACAAAGGGCTGTCTTTCGATGCTCCGTTCGTCGTGCACAAAGCTTCGTCGCTGGTGAAATGAATTCGTAGGCGAAGAGGGTATGATCAGCCTCAACTTTCGTTTTGGAAGTTTAGGGTTTAGAGGCTTGTGGAAAAAGTTATAATTATAATAACTTGGGACAAAACCTAATACTAATACACTTTGTAAATAGTTGTGTAGACCCATTTGCTTGCTCGCAGGAATAGAATTTGTTGCTGTACGCAGCAAGTTAATTGAGAGGGTGGGGGAGGGGCCCGCCCACTTGGGTGGGTGGAGTTGTTTATATATTTCTTTTCTTTTTCTTTTTCTTTTCCTTTTTCTTTTCTTATTCCATTTCAAATCAAATCTTTTATATATATAACCATATATATCCAAAGTCATTTAAATACAGATAACACTTTAAATGTCACATATCCAAATATTTAATATATTTAAATATATCTACATATATATATATATAAATTCATCTTACAATAAATCAATCTCAATAATAATAATAATAATAATAATAATAATAATAATAAAAATAATAATAATGATAATAATAATAATATCTAAATAGAATGAACATATTTTAATCTCCATGAAATAACTTAAATTATAATAAAATAATAATAATCGTCCCAATGGGTGAACTTTACCGCTCACCCATGTGTGGGTCCAAAAAATTATACCATCTTGTAAATATTATTTTATTAATAAAATATAAATTTTGTACCAAAAGTCAATAAATATTCAACAAGTCTCAAAATTATTTAAAAATATTTGTACACACATGAAATATTCCTAAATGGCCATATTGGTCCCACCACATGCCTACATGGGCTTAAATTTGGTCCGGACCCATTTCGGACTGGTTTGGCCCAACCGGGTCATCAAAAATCAAATATAAAATAATATCTAAATAAAATATTTTAAACGCGTTATTTCATAACTCGGCCTGGTTTTTCTAGTTCGGACTGAACTATGGCTAGGCCTCCCATGACATGGCTAATATACTGGTTAAAGCACACTGTTACATCTTCCGTGCCAAAATTTATGGTAGTCTTGTGTTCCAAAATTCAACAATGGCTAAGGTCATTTCTAATGAAATAAATAAAAAACATAAATTGCATAAATTAAATTTGAAGTCTAATAAAATAATAAGAAAAATAATTTAAAAAAATAGGGGTTTTACAATATCTCTTCTCTAAAAGCCTACTACTTCTTCCAAAGTTTTCCGAGCTATTCATTTTCAAATCCCAAGCCAGTTACAATCCTCTAGTCGATTTGCAAGTGCGGCACAGTCTAGAAGCTTCAGAGCGATTGTAATCAGAGGCTTGATTGAAGGTAGACACTTCACAATTGAAGTTGGTCGAGTACTTCGGATCAAAGCTCGTATTGTAGAAGTTGCAAGAACTTCGGATGAAAACTTGTGATGATTTTTCATAGTGGATTCAACTGAACGCTAGAGTTCTTCCGACTGGACTAGTCCTCACAAGAGGGAAACCAGTATACATCCTTGTGTTTGTGTTTGCTCTCTACTCTCTACTTTTCATTTACATATCTGTGATATATTATCTGTGATCTTCTTACTAACATTTTTAAATAGTTAATTTCTGTTGCCTACTCTATTCACCCCCCTCTGGAGTATTGCGCTTTACAACTCGTTCCTACAATCGGTCCTACACAATCACCTACGGTGTCAAGACAAGAGTTACTTAGCAAGTTCAGGTAGCTGTTGTAATAGCGTTCAGGAATATCATGTCATGTCAGGTTACTTATCATGTCAAGAGTGCATCACAACGGACCACTATCAAGAATTTCATATTACGGTTGCTTGTCAAGAGTGTGCCACGACGGGCCACTATCGTGTTCTATCCCTACATTATCATGAATGAGAGAAACTTGCATAAAATAGCTAGTAACATATTCTTGAAGCCAAAAAAAATCTACAACTTTCATGTTGGGAGTTAAGAGAAATTCTGGCCATAATTCAGCCAAATAGGACATAAAACAGCCAAAAAAGCCAAAATAGGTACTTAGCGGCGCTATGCGACTAAACACTATGCATCTATGTGGACTGTCACTATGCGGCCAGGTACTATGCAGCTATGCGGACTGGTACTATACGGCCAGGCACTATGCATCTATACGGACTGGCACTATGCGGCCAGGCACTATGCAGTTATGTGGACTGGCATTATGCGGCCATATACTATACAGCTATGCGGACTGGCACTATACGGCCAGGCACTATACATCTATGCGTATTGGTACTATGCGGCCAGGCACTATGCAGCTATACGGACTGGTACTATGCGGCCAGGCACTATGCTTCTATGCGGATTGGCACTATGTGGCTATGCGGACTGATACTATGCGGCCAGGCACTATACAGCTATACGGACTGGCACTATGCGGCCAGACACTATGCAGCTATGCGGGCTGGCACTATGTGGCCAGGCACTATGCAGCTATGCGGACTGGCACTATGTGGCCAGGCACTATGCATCTATACGGACTGGCACTATACGGCCAGGCACTATTTATCGTCCGTGCCAGAACTAGGACAGATGAACATAGAAGATGTCCAAAACTTGCTTTGGCCATAACTTCCTCAAAATAAGTCGAAATCTAACTTTTCAAAGGTCAAAATTGTGTAGAATCAAATTCTCTACTACGTGGAACACTTAGTTTTCGAAAACAAGTAAGCTTGATAGATCAAAACCCAAGAAAACTAAAAATGACACAAACTTAGATCTACAAGAAAATATTCACCAAATTGAAAAATTCCAAGTTCTAAAGTATCATAGAATCATGTAAGAAGGACAATGGAACAAATAGAATCTGGTTCCTCCATGAAGCAAGTTGCACTTGCCTAGGTTTCTTGGTAGGTGGATTGAGTTATGAGGAATAAGAAGAAATAATAGAGAGTAAAGGAAGAGAGAGAAAGTAGTTGGGGGTTTAAAAAGAGAGGAGATGGTTCAACATGTGGAACCAACCATCAAAATAAACCAAACCAAGCCATCCAAAGCAAGTCAAGTTGCACCAAACCAACCCAAGGTCAACCTTAGTCAAGATGCATCAAGGCAAGCCATAAAAAAAATACAAAAATATAGTAAATAAAATACGGATCAAAATTTGCATACGTACACTGGAAATATGTATAACGAAAAACGGTAGTGACAACTCTACCCACCTTAAAAGAATCTCGTCCTCAGAATTTAATCAAGAGGCTAGAGATGTCGGGGCAGGCTATATTAATCATAAGCAAGCTATGACTAGCAGTCAATCAAGCAATCATTCATGCAAGCAAGGAATTAAGAGCATAAGGCATAAGGAAGACATTATACCTTATGAGTCAAACATGTGTGGATATCGCGAGCGGATATCATCCTCACGCTCCCACGATGACTCTGTAGAAGCATGGAAAAGAATAAAGAAAGGCCTATGCGCCTCCGACAGAAGGATCCCCATGCGGCTCAGGATTCCCATGCGGCTCAGAAGTCCATGCGGCTCAGGAGTCCATGCGGCTCAAGGATCCATGCGGCTCAGAAAGAAGCCACGTGGCCTTCAATAGTTCTTCTCTACATTCGGCTACATTTAATGCCCTGACGGCTGCTCTGACAAATAATAGCTATGATAGCTATGACATAAGGACGTAATAATGACTCTGACATGATGGCGTGATCCTAGGAGAGAGGAGAAAATCTCCTTACAGCTGGCAAAATCCACCAAGTCCCGAGGCCACCCCATGCGGCTGCCCATCTGCATGCGGCTGCCTATCCCCATGCGACTGCCCATCTGCATGCGGCTGCCTATCCCCATGTGGCTGCCCTTCCCCATGCGGCAGCCCATCCACGTGCGGCTGCCCATCCTCATGCGACTGCCCATTCACGTGCGGCTGCCCATCCTCATGCGGCTGCCCATCCTCATACGGCTGCCCATCTTCATGCGGTTGTATGCTTCATGCGGCTGAGAGGATCACCCATATGCGGCTCTGCCAGGACAGTCCATTTGAGACACGTGGCGCTCTTTGCGATAATTGAGACACGTGGCAGTCTTATCTTCCCTGGAACTATGGGTGCTAACAAATCCTAATAAAATTAGATTTGTTGCGATCGTCATAATTGCCCAGATCAAATCAAATCAAGCAAATTGGACACGTGGCAGGCTATCCCAAATCATGAATATTCATGGCAATCAGTATTTATTGCCCACAGAGATTTGATACAATCACATTAATTGCTCAAATTTATTATATTCAAGATGAATGGCCCAGATTAAGTGATCCTTAACCGCCAACTTCTGAAGGAGGCAATCATTTGCAAACCCTAATAAGCACACCCCATTCCTATAAGTAGCAAGGTGCCATTCCCTTGCAGGCAGCAGAGCAGAAGAGGAGAGAAGAGAAAAGAAGAGAGTGAAAAAAGAGAGAGAGCATTACAGAGACATCCAGAGATCCAGCAACCGAAGGCGCAAGGGAGTCTCCCCACACGTCCAAGAGCATTTCTTCACCAGAGCCGAGGCTACGTACGATCGTCCAAGGAGTAAGGTAGAGCTGCCGTCGCTTTCCCGAGCCTCTACCGTCACCCCCCAGAAAAACTAAACAATTATACTTAGATTGTTGTACCTAGGCTTTCGTCCCTAGGCTTTCTTTGTACGAGCGAGTTTGTATTGTGAGTTTAAGTTCAGTCCTCCGATATAATTGTTCTGTTCTTTTATAATCAATGGCAAACACGATGGCGACTCTGCTAAGGACAAACTTCTCCACGGCTGAGAAGTTGGTGACGCAATCGGATGCAGCCAAACTTGGCTCCATACAACAGAAGATGGTCGTCCGCTTCGACCAACAGGCGTTTGAAGAAATGCTCTCCGACGGAAGCACTGACCCGGTCCAGAAGCGAACCTGCACAAAGAAGGCTCGCAGGAAGTGGAGGCCAAAATCATTTGCTCCTCCCCAAGATCTGGACGGAGTATTCTTTGCTGCCCAAGACGGCGAAGGCAACTCTCATGTGGCCCCACTTCAAGCCATAGAGGACTCTGCTGTCCCCAAGTTCGGCAGAGGAAAGCACTACGATACTGGACTTGCAGGGGCAAAGAGTGATTCTATGTGCTCCAGGAAGAAGCCGAACAAAGACACTAGCCGCAGGCTGAATATTCATACGGCCAAGATTGTCAGCCGCATGCATGATGTCCATACGGCCGAAACTGCCAGCCGCATGAAGAAGACTTATGCGGCCGAGACTTCCAGCCGCATGAAGAAAGCCCATGTGGCTACAATTGCCAGCCGCATGAAGACTGTTGATTCCAGCCACATGCTGTCTGCTCCACGCGGCTCAGGCTTAGTCTTCGATCGCCTCTCCTATGGTCCTAATTTCTCATGCTCCCGAGAAAATATGTCTGACTCTCTACAACACCATTTAGACTCTTCCTACTATGTGCCCTCACGCACTAGAGTAAAGAAGTCTAGTGCAGCGGGAGCCTGGCGAGCTCAGTCCGCTGTCCCGACCTCTAACCATCCGAGCGCTCCACATATTGTTATACGGGCCTCTGACGGAAAGTTGTACAGAACCACTCTAGTCCAGCCCCCGACAGCAAACGGACAGAGTGGTTCCCAAAAGTCTCCCAAAACCCAGGGAGCGAACATGGTCGTTCCAGACCCGTCTGACTTGCGTGAGGTTATCCTCCACAAATGCAAGAAAAGAGAAGAGGCCTCAGGGTGCAAAGAGTCCTCCCACAGATATCACTACACCCAAATTATTGTCAACTGCTGTTGCAACAACACGACGGTACGAGAAGTCCAGCAGTCCGTCTTCCAAAGATTACAACAGCCGAACTCAGAGGATGAGGCGCCTCCCGTCGTCTCCTGCAACTCTACTCAAAAAATCCCCGAAGATGGGAGAGGGAAGAAGATAAATGTTTCCAGCCCGAAGATTTTAACCACCGTGACTAAGAAACTGTCGTCTAAACGGTTGTCCACCATCGGAGTTTTCTAAGGTACCCGTTCAAAGACGAAATCTGCTACAGTGGGAGATTCATCATCCACATCACTGGGGGTCGCTGAAATTGGGGGTAGAACTCCTCCGAACATCCACGATAATCCAATGGTCCAAGGAGATGAGCCTGGGAAAACAACTCTCCCATCAGATACAGCAGGTGTCAACGTCCCCGAGGACGTCCACGACTCTCAAGATGAAGCAAGCTCTGAAGCTGGGCTACTATCCCTTCTGAATCCGAACCAGAGGAGAACATTCCCACATACCCCAATGACTTCTCGGTACAGGGGTATGATCTAGAGACTACGCCAGGTTTGAACTATGACACTGGTCGACGATTACCTTTAAAGTCGCCGGTCCCAGATGGCAAACCACAGGACTACTACAACAAGATCCGATGCGGGCTGGGATATATTACGCCTGCAACGACTCCCTGAAAGCTCGGATGAGGAATACGACTGGCATTCACACTCAACCGGATCACCAACTTCTGATTCAGATATCAGCATCGGAGATGTATTCAGACAAGTCCTGTCTGTCAATATGGCATTCGTCGATGCTTACGAAGAAGGTGAAGACTTTCCCAAACTCCTCGAATTAGAGCCGTGGGCCCAACGGCTGGATGCGCAATAGGAGAAGCAGTTTGAACAAAAAGAGCCTCCTACTGAAGATGAGGTCATGCAAGTGGATCTCGGCAGCGACTCTTCTCCAAAACCAATCTTTGTTAGTAAAATCCTGACAGACAAAGAGCGAGAATCTCTACTGGAACTTGTCAAAGAATATATTGATGTGTTCGCTTGGAGCTATGAAGACATGCCAGGGCAAAACCCCGATGTTGCTCTTCACAAGCTCAATATTCGTCCAGATGCAAAGCCAATCAAACAACAGCAACGACGCTTCCGCCCAGGCATCATGGATACGATCGAAGCCAAAGTCAACAAACTGATAGCCAGTGGCTTTATTCGTGAGGAACAACATCCTAACTGGGTCGCCAATATAGTACCGGTTCTCAAGAAGAATAGAAAAATTCGAATCTGTATCGACTTCCGCAATCTGAATGAGGCGTGTCCCAAAGATGAGTTACCCCTCCCTATCACAGACATCATGATTGACAACACCTGCGGCTTTGAGCATATGTCATTCATGGATGGTTTCTCGGGGTACAACCAAATCAAGATATCTTTCGACGATGAAAAACATACATCATTCCGAACACCAATAGGAACGTTCTGCTACACAGTCATGCCTTTCGGTTTAAAGAACGCTGGCGCCACCTATCAGAGAGCTATGAGCATCATCTTTAGAGACCACTTGCGTAAAATAGTAGAATGCTATGTTGATGACATCGTCGTCAAAAGCCGCTCTAAGGAAGATCATCTGCATGATCTAAGGACAGTGTTCGACCTGATGCGAACATACAGTTTGAAAATGAACCCCACGAAATCCTTCTTGGGCGTATCCAGCGAGAAGTTCTTGGGTTTCATCATCACCTCCCAGGGTATCCACATAGACCCTGAGAAGACGAAAGCAATCATGGAGATGAATCCTCCAAAAAATCTCCGTGAACTCCGAGACCTTCAAGGGAGGTTAGCTTACATCAGAAGGTTCATTTCCAACCTCTCCGGACGATGTCAGCCATTCACCCATCTCATGAAGAAGGGCATCTCATTCGTATGGGATGAAGAATGCCAGCGTGCCTTCGACAGCATTAAAGAATATTTGTCGAACCCTCCAGTCCTGGTAGCCCCGGTTGCTGGAAAACCATTCCTGCTCTATGTACGAGCAATGGAGCATTTCCTCGGTGCTCTGCTAGCACAAAATAACGATGCAGGCCATGAGCAAGCTATATATTACCTCAGTCGAATGATGATCGGGCCAGAGTACCGATATATCGCCGTGGAGAAGGACTGCCTCGTCCTGGTGTTCGCCATTCAAAAGACGCGACACTATGTCACGGGGCAAACCATACACATGATATTACGAGTCAACCCCCTCAGGGTCCTCATGACTAAACCAGGGGCACTCAGCTCTCGTCTCGCTATATAGGCAATATTACTGTCCCCCTACCATATGGTCTTCGTCCCGCAAAAGGCTGTTAAAGGTCAAGCTCTGGCAGACTTTTTGGCAGCCCACCCAGGCTCGGAGTCGGCCAGAATATACGAAGAAATTCTAGATGAGATCGCCGACTCGCATGCGACCTCTGACGATGATATATGGCGAATGTTCTTCGACAGTGCTTCAAGGACCGGACCCAAGGGCAGCATCATCGTCAGAGTCGGGGTGGTGCTGATTTCTCCTTCCGGACTGGTGATCAATTACGCTTATTCCCTCACGGAACCCTGGTCTAATAATGTGGCCGAGTACAACGCTTTAGTCATTGGCCTCCAACTTGCAAGAGAGTCGGGGGTAGAATATCTTGAAGCATACGGCGATTCACAGTTAATCGTCAATCAGATCCGGGGTTCATACGAAGTCCGCCATGAAGACATGATCCCCTTTCACCAAATAGCGATCAACATCATCTCGTTATTTGAAGGGTTCTTCATCGAATACGTCCCCAGACTCCAAAATATCGAAGCCGATGCCCTAGCAGGCCTTGCCGTTTCCCTAGCAGTGCCAAACAATATCCATCATTTGGTGGACGTGATAGGCCATTAACTGGTCTGTCCCAAGAACAACGTTCAATTCATGGTGAGTTATTCTGTTCAGACGATCGACGAAGTACCAGACTGGAGACAACCATTTATTGACTTCGTAGTCTACGATATTCTGCCGGAGAATTCGAAGGATGCCACCTCTATCAGAAGGCGTTCTCTCAGATTATTCTACGATACAGAGACGAAAATGCTCTATCGTCGATCCTACGATGAATTATTGCTTCGATGTCTGTCAAACGCAGAAGCCAAAGAAGCCGTATGCAAAGCTCATGACAGTATCTGTGGGGCCCATCAGCCTGGCCCAAAATTGCAAGACCGTCTTCGTCGAATGGGCTACTACTGGCCCACGATGGTAGCAGATGCGATATACTATGCAAAAAAGTGTAAAGCCTGCCAAGTCCACGCTGACTTCATCCACCAGCCATCCGAATTTCTATATTCAACAGTGGCGTCCTGGCCATTCGAAGCATAGGGAATGGATGTCATCGGTCCGATCACTCCACCTTCTTTTCGAGGACATTGCTTCATACTCGTAATCACAGATTACTTTTCCAAATGGGCGGAAGCTGTTTCGCTTACAGAAGTGAAGACATCAAACGTGATCAGCTTCCTTAAGCATCACATCATCTATCGCTTTGGACTGCCCCAAAGGATCATCCACGATAATGGTCCACAGTTCGCAAGCCATGCCTTCTATCGATTCTGCGACAAGCATCGAATTCAGAATATTGCTTCGACGCCATACAATCCGGCAGCGAATGGGTTGGCAGAAGCATTTAATAAAACTATCATCAAGTTGCTCAAAAAGTTCGTATCATCCAACAAACGCGACTGGAACAAGAAGCTTTGTGAATGCTTATGGGCATACCGTACTACAGTCCGAACGACCACCGGGAACACACCATTCTCCCTGGTGTACAGAAGTGAGGCAGTTCTCCCATTCGAGACTTAAATACCCTCGCTCCGCGTCGCTCTCACTTACCAATTGACGATGGACGATAACTACCGTCGCCGGCTACAAGAGTTGGAGGCCTTAGATGAAAAGCACCTCTTGGCTCAGCAACGGATCAAGCTATATCAAGCACGTATCTCCGAAGCCTTCAACAAGAAGGTTAAAATCAGAACATTCCAAGTGGGCAATCTCGTTCTGGCAGTTCGGAGGCCGATGGTTATGACTCACAAAATCGTCAGCAAATTTCAGCCAAAGTAGGAAGGGTCATTTATCATTGAGGCTGTATTCTCCAACGGTGCTTACCGCCTCGTAAAACAAAACGGAGACTTGCTCATGTTGCCCGTCAACGGCAAGTTCCTGAAAAAATATTATGTCTAAACGACATTCTCCAAAAATCCCGAAGTGTTGAGTTATGTACCCTCCGGTACCGCTGAACTCACATTCTCCAAAAATCCCGGAGTGTTGAGTTATGTACCCTCCGGTACCGCTGAACTAACATTCTCCAAAAATCCTAGATTATTGAGTTATATACCCTCCGGTACCGCTGAACTCACATTCTCCAAATCCTAGATTATTGAGTTATGTACCCTCCGGTACCGCTGAACTCACATTCTCCAAATCCCAGATTATTGAGTTATGTACCCTCCGGTACCGCTGAACTCACATCTGTTTGCAAAAACAAAAGTATGAACTTTATTGATACAAACTTTGTAAAGATTACAAGAATTCTGGGTAAGTACAACTGTAGGAAACCAATCTAGAAGACGATTGCTTTATCCCTTGGACGATGTAAACTTTGAAGACGGTAGCCTCTGAAGTTGAAGGCAAAAGCCTCAGAAGAATGCAGCAGCACTTGAGCAAGAACTCCTGAACTCTCTGATATTTATAAACTTTATGTCTGATCCCCTTGAATGAAGACTTGAAAATCTATTTATAGAGTTCTGGAAATAACTAACTTTTAGTTATTCTGAATGGCGCAAGTTGGATTGTGCAGGCACTGGATTGTGCAGCATCAGACTGCGCAGGCAGTTGTCTGGTCGTGGGCCAACTGTCTTGGACATATGGCATCATTTGATTGAAATGCGCATGATCGTGTGCAGACGGTTGCCACGTAACGAGCAATTGATGGCATTAATGCCACGTGTATATTTGTCAGTTATCATGATGAAGTGCGCCACATATATTGTGCTGACTTTGGATTGCACTAGCATGGATGGCGCTGAGATGGACTGCGCTGCAGACAGAGTGCGTTGCATATACAGCTGTCCTCGAGCACTGTGCGGCACAATAAACGAACAGTCTCCTCGTTCTTTGTGCTGTCAGTTGTCAGACGATTTGATTGTTTCAGGTAATGATGACATTGCCACATCAGCATGCGCACTTGAGAGTGTGCGCAGTCCAGTCTGCACAATCGGGATCATACGCAATCTGATGTCTGCGTAGTTCATTTGAAAGTTGTTTTTCTTGATTTTCATGACTTCGTTCATGGGTGCAACTTGATTTTTTAGGACCTACAAGACCCCCTTCAAAGTTTTCGAAAGTTGAATTTATTCAAAATTTTGAAATACTTTGAATTTTGAATTTTAAATCAAGTTGCGCATAGGTCGAGCTGTCTGCGCAATCGGATGAATCAGCCCCTGCTTTTTGGGCACAATCTGTGGCGGCTGTTTGTTTTGAAAAACTATAAATTGTTCACTCGATCTTTCAACTAATTCTTTACTTGCTTTTGAGAGAGAGAAATCACGAACCTACTCTGACTTCAACCTTTCTTCTCCGTCGATCTCATGGCTCCCAAGCGTTCCTCCACCACCGCCAAGGGCAAGGCCCCCGCCGAGTCTTTGACTCGTGTGGCGCCTCGTCCTTCCCGTCATGAGACTGCGCACCCTGCTTTGAGAGGTAGACAACCCGATCGAAAACTCTTTTTAGAGTTTCTCGACTTTGCTGGATCTTAAAATCCATCTCTTTTTAGAGATGTGATCATACTGCGCCACCTTTTTAGCGTTTTGGTTGTACGAACACATTATTCTTCATTTTTATGAAGAATATCGTCTCGCGCAATCGATTGAATTGTGCTGGCAAAAGTTAGCGCAATCGGCTGATTTGCGCGAGATTGTCAGCGTAATCTGACGTTTGCGCGATCTAACATCTGCGCAATCTGATGCTTGCGCAGTCTGATATCTGCGCAATCTGATGCTTGTGCAGTCTGATATCTGCGCAATCTGATACTTGCGTAGTTTGATATCTTGTGCAATTTGATAACAGAATTTCTGACTTGACTTGTACTAAATTCTACTTTCTTCTATTGGATGCAGTTGATACCAGAGAAGATCCCGAATAAGAAACATTCGTAGGAACTTTATCTGAGCCAGATTTCAAAGAAGACTTATCTCATGTACTCTTTCCACAGTATGCACTTCCTTCTTCTCGCCAGGCTATTTTGATAGCACAGGATAACGAGACTCTGCTAAACCTGATAAATGGACAGCCTTTGCAATCTGCTGACGCTGTCACTCATAAGAAGCCCATGTTCCTCTTCGGAGACGCCATTGATAAAAGTTCTCAACCAAGACCCAGAGTTGAATTGAGAACTTTCCAATAAAAAGAGAAATTGATTCAGTTGCCAGTCATAGCGAGATGCCTTCCACTAGCAAGATATGCTCATGCGAGCCATCCTAGGAGGATGGAATGGGACATCACTCCCTTACAACATGCACGGACTGGAAAGATCTGTGTTAAGAAAGACCGGAATAACATAGACGTGTTCTATAGTTCTTCCGAACGATACGGCACTCTACTGAGAGGGTTAAAGCCGGGTTGCATCCCTCATGAGAACTCATCTTTATTGCTGCCGGTAAGGACACCAATTTTTGCCAATAAGTATGCCAAGGAAGAGGGCCGTTATCCGGATCAAGACATCCGGTTGACAGGTCTAGTAAACCCAAAGATCAAAAGATGGAGCTGTATTGTCACGTCCCAGAACCAGAATACTGGAGAGCGGGAGCAGACATAGCCAGCTACGTATATTGAAATGGAAACCACCTCGATATACGGTCACGGCTGTCTAGAAATATGAGGGTTTACTACAAGCCAACAGTCTCTTATGGTCATAAACAAGCCTAATGTCTCAATCACAAGCAAGTAAGTAAGGTCGCAAGATGTATGATCATTAAATATACAATGATAAGGCGTCCCAAATATTACATATTCAGCTGATCATGAAGCTAGTCGTACAAAATGTTAGGACTAGCAAGAGTTAAGTCATACATGATCAACCCTAGGATTTGTTAATCATGTTTACAGCCCGTAGGCAGACAGTAAGTAAAGTGCATCGAGCTAACAGGTACTCGTCGGCTAAACGCCTCAAAAGAATAGTTTTACAATAGAGTGAACAAAATAAAATAGAAAACCCACTCGTAGCCCGGGTTCCTTCTAGTCGCCACCATTGGGCTGGAAGCTTGGTAGATCCTCGGGAGCCGCTCCGAAATCTGGCCACACAAAACCAGCTGGGTCAACCCCAGAAAGAGCAAGTGCCACAAGGGGGCCACGAAATAAGAACAAAAGCCAGCAATCAGCACAAGAAAATTTAACATTAAAATTAGAAATTACGAAAATATGGCAGGATGATATACGACGAGATAACCATGGGACTATTCCGATAACCAGGTTACAACCCGTAAACCAAACAAGGACCGGGGTTGTAACCCTTCATCTGAACAGAACTTGGTTTCCCACCATTTATCGACAAGATAATAATGTAAGAAATCAAGACAGGAAGCAATCTTGTACTGAATCAAGACATTGCTAGACTGGTTATACCTCATTCAATCAATCACGGCCAAGCAGATACTACGGCTTACTACTTTAACTAACTAGGATTATCACAGGCCTAATTACTAACAAGATGCAGTGAGATTGTTCCACAGCCACAAGCTCTGCAGACCATCCAGGTTACCCAGGTCGAAAATTAGGGGTTGAATTCAGGTGGATACATCGTCCAGGAGACACATGTACCCTTAGGTGACTTAGAGGGTGCAACACACGACGGTGTGCTGGAAATGTGCCCTACTCGACGGCAGGCTACAGATCCCAAGAGCGCCCAGGTAACGGGATTGCTTGTAGCTGTGTCATCTCTTCATGACTACTGAGTTATTCTAGTTATTAACCTTAATTCATTTTAGTAGGTGCTCCTGACCGTGGTGCTCAGGAGTCCCATCCTAGACATAATACAAGACAGGACAAGTGGATTTAACAAGCAAGCAAGAAAGAACTACCACGGTGTCGAGGCAGGTCAAGTTAGTTAGCCGTCGTAACAGCATCAAGATAAGTCATGTCAGGGTACTTGTCAGGAGTGTGCCACGATGGGCCACTATCATGTCAGGTTGGTTATGTCAGGAGTGCACCACTACGGGTCACTGTCGTGTTATGATAGTTCCTTGTCATACCATGCCATGTACAATAGTCATTCCAAACATATTAAGTAAAACCAAGTTCATGACAAAAGGCGTAAGGATATAAAATGGGCGTAAAATATCTAATAAAATATCAATATACAGGGCTATAGAAGAGCCAAGCTTAAGAAAATAAGACCAAAACTCCAAGAGCCAATGGGTTAAGCAAGGGGTCAGGGGAGCAGCGTACGAAAAAGTCACGCACGCTGAGAGAGCAGCATTGGTGAAAAGTCACGCACGCTACAGAGAACAGCATAGGTGAAAAGTTACGCACGCTGAGAGAGCAGCGTAGGTGAAAAGTCACGCATGCTGAGAGAGCAGCATTGGTGAAAAGTCACGCACGCTACAGAGAGCAGCGTAGGTGAAAAGTCACGCACGCTGAGAGAGCAGCGTAGGTAAAAAGTCACGCACGCTGAGAGAGCAGCGTTGGTGAAAAGTCACGCACGCTACAGAGAGCAGCGTAGGTGAAAAGTCACGCACGCTGAGAGAGCAGCGTTGGTGAAAAGTCACGCACGCTACAGAGAGCAGCGTAGGTGAAAAGTCACGCATGCTCAAGGAGACACGCTTCCAACAGGAAGCGTACCCAAGTTTGCGTACGCACGCTAAAGAGCGCGCGCAGCTCAGTGTGCGTAAGCTAAACAGCTCTGCACACTGCTCACTGCCTTCTCCAAACAGCAAGAACACCATGGTTGAACTCAAGGCTACACAGCATCATAACTTGGCCATCCGAACTCCAAATCCGGATTTCCAAAGTTCCAATCAGGGTGGAATTGAACCCTCTTCCACATGGAAATATCAAAACCCATAAAAATCCAACTTAAGTAGATCAAAACCATACAAAACCAAAAATAGGGAAAATCTAGATCTAGAACAATGGAGACTCCAAATCACAAAATGCTAAGTTCTAATGTTGATCACCATGTCCTAATCTAGCAAAGGGACAAATAAAAGAGGGTTCTCATATAGTGGCAAGATGCACTTGCCTATGGGTGGGTGTTGTGGAGAGGAAGGAGAAGAGAGTTGTGTAGAGGAAGGAGAAGAAGAAATTAATAAAGGTTTATGAGGAGAGAGAAAAAGTTGGTGGAGTTTTAAAGAGGGTGGGATGTGGTGTATTGAGGGTAGAGTGTAGGCTAAGGTGATCCAATACACTAAACCAAACCAAACCAACCCAACCCAATTAAAACCGAACCATGACAAAACCTAAAATACAAGAAATACCGAAATTCCACAAGTTGAGAAAAATAAAAATAAAAATACATGCCAAAATCCAGATACGAGTATAAATACGAAATACGGGAAATACGGGAAATGAGGGTGACATGTATTGCCAACTGGATACTGGTCCAGTTTGAAGATAAACTCAGAGAAATTGAGCTGTATAATGCCGTACATGCTACTGTATACGACTTTTTTTCCAAATCCTCATCTGTTTTTGGCTCTAGCAGAGAGGTACAACTATAGGACAGGGACGTTTATGATGCCCTGCGGGAAGATAGGCTTGGCTTTACATGAGATGAAGTATATCTCATATTTACCAATGGGTGAGTTACCTTACGAGGAGTACGTCCCGACCAACGACGAATTAGATAGACTTCGTCGAGAGAATTCAAAGATAGTGGAAGTCTTTGATGAGCTTATGTGCCATTATAACATCTGCTCTTTGTATTACCAAAGTGGCTCCTCTGGCACATGCTATTCATCCAAATGGTTGACTTATCTTTTTCTCAACCGCATTATCGAGAAAAAGACAAAAGATCATGACCCATGTAACCCTGATTTCTTCAATCCCCTCAGCAATAGTGAAGTTATAAAACTGATGGAGGAGAATAAGAGAATGGATATCAGAGTTGATGATGAATACCAATATCCTCCTCTTAAGGCTAGAGAATTTGTGGAGAGCTTTATAAGAATGGGCTACAGGTCCATGTCTAAACAAGCCCAGCTAGCAGGATTCTTGACGTACTGGTTACGTTGATTCGTCGTGCCTAGAGAAAGTGCTGTAGACCGCTTCCATCGCGGTGTTCTTTTTGCTGCTGTCCGATTAGTCTTCGGCTACCGAATGGATCTACTATCAGCGATGACCTGTAGGATAAACGCGGGTCTTCGTCTGTATGTTGATTCTATGCTCAAGCACAAGGGTGATAAGGGTGTCTTTCCTAGACTGGAGTTACCCTATACTTACTTATTTGGATGGTTACTCTTGCATCATCCATCATTGATGAATCCTGCCATGGGAGCAGTTGGGGGCAGTTTTCTGCGCAGATTCTCACAGAGCAGATGGATATACACTAGCTTGAGGGACTGCAGACGAATTCTGAACCTCGGTAAAGGATGGAATTTTCTTTGCTCTCCCGCTCCAACTGGTTATGAGCATATGGCAGCAAATCTGATTGACCTTGGGAGGCAACCAATAGGTCGAATATCTTTTGAATGGCTGAAGACAATCAGACCATCACATTTAGTACACAGATTTGAAGAAGAATGATTTCTTGAATCATATCTGCCGAGCCATTTCGTTCGTCAGTTTGGATATGACCAGTTCCATGTGGGCAATACAATAACTTGCTTACAAGGAAACGGATATCTGATCGACGATACAAGAGCCTGGGCTTACTATAATGCTCGAGACACAAAGACTATGTTCTCGATGCTAAACAGAACTGATGTTGGTCCAAAAATGTTGTATACTTATTCACAGTTTTATACAGCTACAAATACATTTGCTGAAAACTATAGCCTCGTTGATAGTTTTGCAACAGCAAATCGTCTGAAGAAAAGAGCGACTGACACATTAGCTCCCAATAACGATGAAGAACATGAGCCAATGGACGATCCATTGGAAGCTTCCAGGGAAGCCAATTTCTAAGAGGAAGTTAATCAACCTTTAAAAATTTCTCTAAAGGTTGTTAAGTCTCCGGTCAAAGAGAAGAAAAGAAGGAAAGAAGAGCCTTCTTCCCCAGTTGTGAAGAAGAAATTGATCTTGGAACATTCTTCAGAGAAAGGCACAACGAGATCACAATCTAGACAATTGGCCGAGTCCACTCGAGATGAAGCAGCTACACCGACCTCTGTTCAGAAACAGGTCAAGGTAGTAAACATAGAGAGTCCTGAGAGACCACTGCATAGAAAGAAATTGGCCCATAGAAGAAAGAAGAGAACAGTTTCTCCTCCAAGGCAAATTTTGTCTTCGGTAGTGATGAACGCTGCGGCTGGAATCACCATGCCATCTCCTACCCCTGTTTCTGAGTTTAGTCCAGAACAGAGGGAGGACTTTGAACAGAGAGAAGAGGTTAACCAGAGAAATGAGGCCGTAGAGTCCAGAAAAGATACTGAACAAAGAGACGAGGCTGCAGAGCCCAGATAAGAGGAAGATATACGATCACCTTCACCAATGACAGTAATGACTCATCTTTCTGTTACACCGGAAACAGCCCGTGAGGAGGAAGATCGTCTCATGATCGAGGCACTAAATGATTGTGACTTCGGTTATCAAGAAGAAACTGATCATGTCGCTGCTGCTGCTAGTGAAGAGGCTCCTGAGGACATTGAGAACAAGGAGAGCTCCTCATCAGAAGCTGTTGATGAGACACAAAATCCTGAAGAGGATATTGAGATCCAGACATCTCCTCGAGCTGTTGATAACACTCTGACTCCTGAAAAGGAGGCTGAGGTGCCGATATCTCCAGAGAAGATTACAGATGAAGAAGTAGCTTTGGAGGAAACTCCAGTTGTTGCTCCCCAAGGTATAGAATGAAATTAGCAATTTTCTTTTAATAGATTGACAGCTAACATTTTTATTCTTATCCATACAGAACCCAGATCTTCTTCCGCTCCTCCAGCATGCATGGACATAGTACTGGCGACGACAATTGCTAGTAGCAGTCGCCATTTATCCTGTGGCTCCGAAGTAGGAAGTAGTAAGGCAATAGTGTCTGAAGCTAATTCTGCCCAGTTAGAATCTGTCCCAACAGATGATAGGCCAGTTGCCGGATCGAATCATGGTAAGACTATTTTCACTTTTGATTCTTTTTGACAATAGCAAATGATAGGCAAAATGACAATATTTAATTTTGTAGAGAAACAACCAGGAGGAGCGACCAGCTCTACTCTAGCTCCTCTATTCAAAGAACCTACTGTCTGAGAAACTGAACGTCCTGCTGCCTCGTCATCAACAGGAGTTGCTGCGACTCCTGGTGCTCTGGCGACCAATCAATTCTTCATCCAATCATTTACCAAATTCTTCTTCGATTCGTTGGGGCCATTGATCAATAGGGTGATGGAAAAAGAGGATGCTGATTTTTACACAGTTAGAGGTCCAACTTCTTTCTTAATTCATGCTATCCGCGAGCAAGGTGACGAGCCACAGGCTACTTTTCTTGAACACATATTAAATAAGCTAGAGACTTCAATAAAGAACTACAAAGAGCTAAATAAGGGGGAGTTAGAACCCTTAGTTCAAGCGGAATTTGAACGGATGGCTTAGGAAGCTGCAGTGGAGAGAGTAAATTTCCAGATTCTCTTGGATGCTTTTGTACTAAATCTGCTGAGTATAATTCCAAGGTGGAATCGGTGACATCTACTGCTGAAAGAAAAGAGAGAAGAATTGCTGAACTGAGAGCGGAGATTGTCCGTCTTCAGGAAGAATTGGAAGATGAGGTTACCGAGCATCAAACTGCAATCCAACAACTCGGTGCTCTAACCCAAGAAAGAGACGAATATACCGCAGCTCATAATTATGAAATCACTCGCAGAATGGTAACCATGCCAATTTTCAACGAGACATCTGGGATGGAAGAGGCCAGAAAGAGAGTGATGGAATCCCGCAAAGAGCGTCTGCAGACTCTGAAGCAACAGATTGCCAGTCTGATGACACCACCAGCTTAAATTGAAAAATTCCTTGTATCTTTTTTTTTGTAATACGAAGCTTTGTAATGTCTTAAATTTTGATCAATAAAAGACATTTTGTTGTGGCTCTATTATTTATTGCATATCTTGTTCAGATACAAATAATAGAGATAGAAAATATATTCAGAGGTACAGGACATGATATATTTCTTGATTCTGGAAAATAATTATATTCATTATATCTGCTCAGAGGTAATGTGGACATGACAGAATATAATTTGTCGAATATTATTATTTCAAATAGATAACTTAATCGAGGACGACAAGTTGCTGATATGGATAATGAACGAAAATAAATCGTCAAAAATGTGTGAAAGAAATAAATAAACGAAATGAATCGTCAGGATGAACAGAAGAACTGTCAAATGAATGGAATGAACGAATGAATCGTCAGGTTGATTAAATGAACAGGTGAACCGTCGAATGAATTTAATGAATGGGTGATCCGTTAGATGAATTGAATGAACGGGCGAACCGTCGGATAATGAACGGATGAACCATCGAGTGGATGTGTGAACGGACGAACCGTCGAATGATAAATGGTCGAACCGTTAGATGATGATGTACGGACGAACCCTCAGATGATGATAATGAACGGGTGAACCGTCAGATGAATATGTGAACGGACGAACCATCAGATGATGATAATGAACGGTGAACCGTCAGATGAATGTGTCATTTGAGAATTTCTGCCTATAAATAGAACAGAAATCTAAAAGGAATGATCATTTCCACTTTTCAACATAAAGATGTCATCCGGAGATGCATCCAAGAAGGCTGAAATTGTTCCGAAGATTGAAGTGGGCACTGAAGAACGTCCTGCCGATCCAGTCCAACCAAAGCAGACAGAAGTAGGCGAAGGTTCGTCTGCACCCAAACCACCGTGGGATATCTTAGACTTTCTGCTTGAACCAGGAAAGGCTGAAGAGGAGGAGGCCATGAGGATGACTGCTTGTAAGTTCCTGGTAGTTTCAAACAATGATGTTCTCGGTTCTTTTGCTGATTATCTCTTTGATAAGGACGGCAGTGGTCCACGTCCTAATGTCGAAAAGGATGATAGTGACATTCTTTGATATTATGTAACATCGTTTATAATGAAATAAAATTCAAACTTTATTTATGAACTGTCTGATCTTGTTTACATAAAATCTCTGTTACATTTATACATAGTATTTCTTGAGGAATTTGCCATTGATAGGCATCATTGCAACTCGACCATCTAACTCTGAAAGTTGATAGGCTCCGTTTGAAAATACTTTGCTGACAATATAAGGTCCTTCCCACTTCATATCGAACTTGCCTTTGCTCGAGTGAGTCATAGTCATAGGATGTCTTACTGTTAGAACAAGTTCTCCTTTCTGAAAGGCTCTGACTTTAACTTTACGGTTGAAAGTCTTTGAGATGCGGGCTTGATATAACTCAATATGCTGTTGAGCTAATAACCGCTTTTCATCGAGCGCTTCTAATTCTTGAAGTCGAAGAAGATCGTTGTTTTCTGTAGTGAGTTCATTAGCAATGGCAATCCTCAAGGACAGAATTTGAAGTTCCAGAGGAAGAACTGCTTCACAATCATACACCAGAGAGAAAGGTATAAAGCCTGTAGGGTTGCGGACTGTAGTGCGGTAAGCCCAAAGACATTCTCCAAGCTTTTCACTCCAGTTTCGTTTGTTAGTAGATACAAACTTCTTGAGGAGCTTGATAATGGTTTTATTGAGAGCTTCAGCTAAGCCATTAGCAGCAGGATTGAAGGCTGTAGAAGCAACATTATCAATCCGATGATCATTGCAGAATCTCGTAAACTTCTGGCTGATGAATTATGGTCCATTGTCGTGAATGATTCTTCGAGGTACACCAAATCGATAGATAACATAGTGTTTGACGAAGTTAATGACATTGCTGGTCTTGACTTCAGCCAATGGTATAGCTTCAGCCCATTTGGAGAAGTAATCGGTTATTGCCAATATGAACCGATGTCCTCTATAAGAAGGAGGATTGATGGGACCTATAATGTCCATGCCCCAAGCTTTAAAAAGCCATGAAGCAGCCGTCGGATGAAGAAATTATGATGGTTGATGAATAAAATCTGCATGGATTTGACAAGCTCGACATTTCCTTCCATAATCGATGGCATCAGATACGATAGAGGGTCAGTAATAACCCATGCATCGAATACGATCCTGTAGCTTAGGACCGGGTTGATGTGCTCCGCAGACACCATCGTGAGCCTCACGCAACACTTGCTTTGCTTCATCACCAGCTAGGCAACGCAAGAGTAGGCCGTCATAAGTCCGTCGATAAAGAGTCTTGGTGGTCTGATTGTAATAGAATCGGAGAGACCGTCGACGAATACTCGTAGCCTCCTTAGGATCTTCAGGGAGTATGTCATGAACTACGAAGTCGATGAAAGGAGTTCTCCAATCTTCACTGATAACATTGACTTCAGTATTACTGAACTCAATATTACGATTGTTTTTGATACAGAATAATTCTCGATTAGAGATAACCACCGCCTGCTGTCTTCTGATAGGGATGGCTAGGATTGCTGCAAGATTAGCCAAAGCGTCTGCCTCGGTATTGCAAGCTCGGCGTACATATTCGATAAAGAAAGCTTTGAATGATGTAGCCATATTGATTGCCGCTTCAAAGTAAGGCACTAGATCTTGATGGCGAACTTCATAGGTTCCTCTAACTTGGTTAACAACCAGCTTAGAGTCGCCATAAACTTCAAGATACTCGACATCTAGTTGTTTAGCTAGCTGAAGACCAATGAGTAGAGCATTGTACTCTGCCATGTTGTTGGAGCATGGTTCATCTAGAGAGTAGGCTCTTTAGATAGTTGATCCATCTGGAAAGATGAGAACAACTCCGACTCCTGCTACAATGGCACCATTGGATCCGATTCTGGAGGCTTCGTCAAAGAATAGACGCCAAGTAGGAAATTCTTCGGAAGCCATATTTGCTTCCAATGTCTCGTCTGAAATTTTATCATAGAGTTTAGATGTCTCTGGCACAGGATGAGCTGCTAAGAAATCCGCCAGTGCTTGACCTTTGACAGACTTTTGAGGAACATATACTATGTCATATTGGGCTAACAGAATGGCCCATGTAGCCAACCGAGAGTTGAGTGTGCTAGGCTTCTTCATCAGTACCCGAAGAGGATTAACTCAGGATATGACATGAATAGTTTCGCCAATGATATAATGTCGAGTCTTTTGAACAACGAACATAAGAGCTAGGCATTCTTTTTCGACCGGAATATAACGGTGTTCAGCACCAATCATAGTACGACTGAGATAATAGATAGCTTGTTCGTGGCCTTCTTTGTTCTTTTAGGCAAGTAAAGCACCCAATGAATGATCCATAGCATGGACATACATTAAGAATGGTATGCCTGAGATTGGTGGCACCAAGACCGGTGGATTCATGAGATACCGCTTGATGTCGTCAAATGCTTGTTGACATTCTTCGGTCCAAACGAAAGATACATCCTTCTTCATGAGTTGAGTGAATGGTCTGCAGCGTCCAGACAAATTCGAAATAAATCTCCTGATGTACGCAAGTCGACCTTGGAATCCTCGTAGCTCTTTTAGGTTGCGTGGAGGACGCATCTCTTGAATGGCTTTGATCTTCTCGGGATCCACGTGTATACCCTTAGAGGTAATGACGAAGCCAAGAAATTTGCCACTAGAGACACCCAAGAATGACTTGGTAGGATTTATTTTGAGTTGATGTTGGCACATGAGATTGAAGATAGTTCTCAAGTCTTGGATGTGATCTTCCTTTAGACGATTTTTGACAGCAATATCGTCAACGTAGCATTCGACAGTCTTGCACAGATGATCTCGAAAGATGGTACTCATTGCTCGTTGGTATGTTGTACCAGCGTTCTTGAGACCAAACGGCATTACAGTATAGCAGTAGACTCCACGAGGAGTGCAAAAAGAAGTATGCTTCTCATCTTCAGGATGCATCCGAATCTGATTGTATTCGAAGAATCCGTCCATGAAAGATATTATTTCGAACCCACAAGTGTTGTCGATCATGACGTCCGTGATAGGGAGCAGAAATTCATCTTTTGGACATGCTTCATTAAGATCCCGGAAGTCGATGCAGACTCAAACTTTGCCGATTTTTTTTAGAACTGGGACAACATTAGCTACCCAATCAGGATGCTGTTCTTCTCGAATAAAGCCACAAGTGATGAGCTTCTTGACTTCATTGTCGATTGCGTCCATCATTTCTGGCTTGAAGCGTCGTTGTTGCTGTCTGACCGGTTTTGCATTCGGCAAGATGTTCAATTTATGAGTAGCAACTTTGGGATCCAGACCTGGCATGTCTTCATAGCTCCAGGCAAAGACATCAATGTATTCTTTAATCAGAAGAATTAATTCCTACTTATCTGCCTCTGGAAGGTTCTTGCTGATGAATATTGGACGAGGTGATCCGCTCTCTCCTACGTCAACTTAAACTAATTGATCTTCGGTAGGAGGTTCCTTATGTTCGAATCAGAGTTCCCATTGGGTATCCATCCGTTGAGCCTAAGGATCTGTTTCAGGATCTTCTTCAATATCCTCGTCATAGCCTTCTGGAAGTTCGACGGAGACCATGTTAGAAGATACAGTCAGCCGATGAACTTGACCGATACTGGTGTCAGAGTCCCATGATCTGGAATCAGAAGAGTTAGAGCGCTCCTCACTATCGGATTCAGAACCTGCTGGGGATAATAATGGAGGTAAAGCATATCCGAGACCTCTTTTGGTCCTGCTGTAGTATATCTCTGACTTTCCTTTTGGAACAGCCGTACGGAGAGGAGTTTTTCTACCTTTACCGTAGTTGAGGCCGCTCTTGAAGTCGTAATCCATCTTTCGAATGATGTCTTTTGATTGTTGACTGTAACGACGGAGTTGAAGATGCCCCGTGTCGTTAACTTTGCTATCATCCGTATAGCTGAATTGTTGTTCTGGTCCTTTACTAAAAAGTATTGGACTCTCGTCTTTCTTACGAGCGGGAACAATACGATATGAATCCTTTGGGTGTTCAAATGAAACTTCAGTTTGAAGAGATTGCACAACTCCCATTGTAAATGACTGAAAGCTATCTAACATATCCAAATAGCATTTAGCATGATAAATGACATCAGTATACTGGAAAGTAGATGCTTTTTTATTGATTTGTACATTGGTATTTACAGCAGGACCTTTAGCCTTAGCAGGCTTGGACAGATTGATTACAAGAGGGGAAAAAGAATAACGTGGAGGAGGATTAGCTTTGTTACGACGGAGGTCGATAACAAGTAGCTCAGAAGAGGTGAGCTCCCTTTTTCTTTGTTATGAGATAGATCGATAACAAGTGGCTCAGAAGAAGTGAGCTACTTTTTATCCTTATTACGACGTAAGTCGATAACAAGCGGCTCAGAAGAGGTGAGCTCCCTTTGATCTTGATCATCAATTGATTGCTTCTGAACTGGTAAATGAATGGCCAACTGCTTGGAAGATTGAGGACGAAAAACACGCCCTTTGACATGAATGATGAGGGTATCATTAGGCACTGTTTCTTGCTCTTCTTTAGTATCCAGAGACAGGACAACCTTCATGAATTCGTCCTTGTACATACGTGCATCATTGCAGTAAGCTTCGATGCCTTTGAAAGGATAGAGATTAGCAACCTCCTTTTGCACCTCTCTATTATCATCAACATATTTAAAACATTGATGGAGAGTCGAAGGGACAATATTATGCTCGTGCAGAAATGGTCTTCCCAGCAAAGCATTGTAAGAACAACCGTGGTTGTCAATGATGTAGAAGGTAACCTTTGTACGAAGATTGCCTATTTGGAGTTTTAGACGAATCTTGCCCAGAGGTTCACTCCTTCCCTGGTTGAACCCAAGAATAGTGGTGATTGTACTGGAGAGACTATGCACTGGGATCTTCAATGCATCCAATATTGTCTTCGGCATAATACTGAGAGTAGATACTGGATCTATCAGAATACGATCGACTTTCATCGAGTCGACATATCCTGTATAGTAGAGAGGACGATCGTGCCTGTTGTCTTCCATCAACATGTCATCTTGTGTGAAAGTTATGTTTGAAATTAACTCCAACACACTATGACAATGAAGGCAAGAGACTGGTTCTGCTTCCGGCTTCTTAAGCAGGGCTAGACAGGTTTCTGCTTGCATGAGAGCCTCACTTAGAGTTTCCCGAGTCTCTTTGGAAAGGCGTAAGAGCTCGAAGATGGACAGTCGGGCCGGTGTATTGGCTAGTTGAGCCAGAATGTCAAAATTATAAGGCTTTTCAAGTTCGGAGGGAGTTGACTTCTTCAAAGATTTATCAAAGCGGACTTATTGTTTGCCTTTGTCAGCGACTGTGGGCTTAGGAGGAATGGACACTACAACAGGTAAGGATGCAGTAGGAATATCCTCAGTGGAAACAGGTTGCACTGGAGCAGGCTCAGAGGAAGAAGAAGCAGGATTCTCTTGAGCTTCGGGGTAATCCTTCAGATAGGCTTTCCCTGATCTGGTGCCCAGCAAGATTTCTTCATCAACTATGGGGTCAAAAGATACCATATTGCAAATCTTTATCTTGCCTTTAGAGCGGTCTTTCTTTTTGGAGGAAGAAGGAAGTTCAAACTCCGAAGTAAGATCCGGATGAATCCACATAATCTCGCCATTGTCAACAGACAAAGGGACGAGACCTTCACTTCGTGGAGGAGGGAGATTCTCGATCTCAAGAGTAGCTTTGGGAATAGGGATGACGCCATGCTGCACCATCTGGGGCGGGAAGTCACCGAACTGAACTGATACCATGTTTACAGTAACGATCTTCTTGTCTTGTTGCAAAGTGACAACACCAGCGTTGACCAGCTCTTGAATTTTGCCTTTGAGCACATAACATGCTCGGGTGGAATGTCCGATGAACCTGTGATAGACACAGTACTTGGGATGATCAGTCTTACCAACTTCATCGGGCTTCTTTGGATCTGGAAGTTAGATTTTATTGCTTTTGATTAAGCAATCAAAGATGCTCGATGTATCATTTTCATCAAAGGAATATTCTACTTTAGGACGAGGTTTCCTTGGTGGAGGTACTGAAGGAGTAGAAGTAGACGTAGGGGGAGCTACGTTAACCACCAGAGATTCTTTGTTCTTGTTCAAATTGATGTTCAAAGTTTCTTTTGCTTTGCGGTTATTCTGGCGATTGCCACCACCTGATGTTTGATGTTCATCCCGGTCGGGATTAGATATTTGTACCCCTAGCTGCTTGAATTTGTCGGTGCTAACTTCGGCTTCTTTAGCGTTGACAATGAAGGATGGCCAATCTTGGAACTAAGTAGACCCCGTCCACATAGTGATGATAGGCAATATATTTGCCTTGCAAGTGTCTATGGTGACAGCAGTCGGAGTTCCAGGAGGCATTTTCAAAGCTTCCCGGCGGAATCTTTCAATGAAGCTTTTAGCAGTTTCATTGTGCCTTTGTTTGATTTTATTGAGAGCTAACATAGTCATGTCATTGATTCCCTCGTAAAATCGTTCCAAGAAGATTTGGTTTAAGCCAGAGAAGGAGGTGATACAACCATCGGGCAAGCTTCTATACCAATCGTATGCTATGCCAGCTAAACAGCCGACGAATACTCTGGTAAGAAGAGCGTCATTTGGTTGAAGTTGGACAGTCATAACCTCAAAGTGGTTAATGAACTGACTGGGAGAGGTGCTGCCATCAAACAGCGAGATTGTTGGGATCTTGTACTTCGGAAGAAATGGAACTTCTTTCCATTCAACTGGATAGGGTTGCTTGATTCCCAATCTCTGCAAGTTGTCTTTCTCCTTGAAAGCTTCAAACTAAGTTCGCAGGAGCTTGACAGCTTCATTGGCATCTTCCACTGATGTAGAAGGTGCAGGCTGAACCACCGTATTAGGAGGAGGAACAACATGATAAGCACTACCTCCAGCACCTGATTGACTGGGTGTAGGTTGGACTTGTACAGGAGGTACTTGAGTGGGTACTACCCCCAGTCCAGTATTGGCAGGCACCGACGATGCTATGATTTTAGGATTTATAGGAGGTACGGTCGGTGGTAACGTATGCTAGGCCACAATGATGGAATGCATACTTGCGACCATTTCAGCCATGGTCTTCAGCTTATCTTCTAGTGCAGCTATTCTTTGTTCTTGGCTGGATGAACTGGAAGCATCGGGATCTTCATTGACAACATAAACTGTCACTTTTCTAGGTATAGTAGAGGACACTGTTTGTTCTGAACTTTCACTGTATGTATCGTAGTCTGAGAAAGAATCATCTCCTGAGTGAGAAGGAAGGAGACGTTTGAAAGGATCTTAAAGATTCCTTTGACTGATTGTGTCTCGGCTTCGGGATCGGGTATGTTGGAATACTCCTTCAGAGGATTCTTAAAGTAAATCCAAATACCGCTGGCTTGGCTTACGAGGCTTCCCGTGCTTGGAGCATTTCCTACCCCCAGTGTCTCTGGAAGTCATGTTGACGGAGGCATACAAAATCTCGTCTTCATCTTCTGACATAGGTTCAGAGTTAGGAAAGTTCAGATGATTGAAGACAGATCGTTTTGTTGTTTGACAACAACACTTGATGACAACTTTGTGGTTACAGTGATGTCCAAGTGGTTGCACTGGAGATATTGGGATGTTGTCCCATTTTTGCTTGAGGTGTTCTCGGAGATCAGAAACAGCAACGGGACGAGGAAAAGTTCGAGAGATATGTTCTTTGATAACATTCGAAACATGGTTCCGGTTCTTCAAATGTTTTATCCCTTGAGTGTACAGGAAAGTGCTCATTTCATTGGCATAGGTGTCCGGATTCTTGATCCTGGAAGTTTGCTTCTGATGATGGTTGGTCTTCGGCATTGGCTGTTTACGTTTCACCGAAGTTGGCCTATTGAGATAAGTTCTTAGATCAGCAAACTCACCCCCAGGGGTTTCTGTCTGAGACACCAGCAATTTTTTCTGTCTTGAACGGGAGATTTTGAGGGTTGGGAGATCTTGGAACTCTGCTACCGGAGTAGGCATAATACCTCTCTGATCAGTACAAGTTCTTTTAACATGGAGAGAAGAATCCTTGTTTGAAAGAGTTTTTGTACTGACTGATGCCGAGGCACGTTCAGTGTGATCTTCTACGGTAAAGACCGAAGAAGACTGAGAAAAGACCAAAGGGCCTTTTCCTTTGTTTTGTAAAGAAGGGTTAGCTAAAGAGCGTTTCCCTCTGTTGTCTTCCAAGTCAAGAGACTAGGAAGTTTGAGAAAAGACCAAAGGGCCTTTTCCTTTGTTCTGGAGAGGAGGAGGAATAGCCAAAGGACTACCCCCAGTGGATTGTGCTGGAGTAGCAGAATGCTTGGGGATAGAAGTTGAGTCTTTCCCTTGTTTGTGAGATGAAGAAAGGTTAGCTAAAGGGCTGTCTTTCTTGGATTGCGCAGGCACAGTTTGCGCATGAGTTGATGGCGCACTGGCAGGTTGCACAGGAGAGTCTTTGGCAGATGACTTTCTGGTTCTGGCCATAGATACTGTGGTTTGCGCATCAGGAGTTCTGGCCACAGTGTTTGGGATGCACTCTAGTTGCTGGAGTGTTGGTTTGTGCAGGAAGATTGGCAGCCAACTGCGCCAGGGGCAGATGAGTCTTGTACCTTGATAGGGCAGCATATGAAGTCTCTTGTACGCTGGCAACAGCAGATTGTGCAGCATCCTTGACAGCAAAAACATTAGCATGCACAGCTGTCTTAGAGGCAGAATCAGCAGACTGCGCAGTAGTCTTCTTAGCAGAAGGAACAGACTGCGCAGCATTCTTAGGGACCCACACTGGACGCACTTTGCTTGTGGCAAAAGTTGCTGCAGTGCGAGGGGTGGTCCTGGAGTTGATCATGGCTTCGTAGGCCGTCTGGTTGACCTTCACAACCAGCGACTTCTGCGTCTTCCCGATAGACGCAACGTCACATTGAGTTATCACTTCCTCGTCGGAGGAGAAAGTCGTCCCCAGCAGAGTCGTCATTTTGTTTGCAAAAACAAAAGTATGAACTTTATTGATACAAACTTTGTAAAGATTACAAGAATTCTGGGAAAGTATAACTGTAGGAATCCAATCTAGAAGACGATTGCTTTATCCCTTAAACGATATGAACTTTGAAGACGGTAGCCTCTGAAGTTGAAGGCAAAAGCCTCGAAAGAATGCAGC
This sequence comes from Iris pallida, assembly GCA_029216955.1. Taxonomy (NCBI): domain Eukaryota; kingdom Viridiplantae; phylum Streptophyta; class Magnoliopsida; order Asparagales; family Iridaceae; genus Iris; species Iris pallida. The sequence continues at coordinate 14,033,056 of JANAVB010026199.1, forward strand.
AGCACTTGGACAAGAACTCCTGAACTCTCTGATATTTCTGAACTTTATGTCTGATCCCCTTGAATGAAGACTTGAAACTCTATTTATAGAGTTCTAGAAATAACTAACTTTTAGTTATTCTGAATGGCGCAAGTTGGATTGCACAGGCACTGGATTGCGCAGCATCAGACTGCGCAGGCAGTTGTCTGGTCGTAAGCCAATTGTCTTGGACATATGGCATCATTTGATTGAAATGCGCATGATCGTGTGCAGACTGTTGCCACGTAACGAGCAATTGATGGCATGAATGTCATGTGTACATTTGTCAGTTATCATGATGAAGTGCGCCACATACATTACGCTGACTTTGGATTGCTCTAGCATGGATGGCACTGAGATGGACTACGCTACAGACAGAGTGCGTTGCATATACAGCTGTCCTCGAGCACTGTACGACACAATAAACGTGCAGTCTCCTCATTCTTTGTGCTGTCAGTTGTCAGAAGATTTGATTATGTCAGGTAATGATGACATTGCCACATCAGCATGCGTACTTGAGAGTGTGTGCAGTCCAGTCTGCACAATCGGGATGATGTGCAATCTGATGTCTGCGCAGTTCATTTGAAAGTTTTTTTTTGATCTTCATGACTTCGTTGATGGGTGCAACTTGATTTTTTAGGACCTACAACATCCACATAATCCTAAATTGCTGAGTTATGTACCCTCTAGTACCGGTGAACTCACATTCTTCCTCCAAATATCCCAGATTACTGAGTTATGTACCCGCAGGTACCTCTGAACTTACATTCCGGTCACTTTTTTAGATAGTAAGTCATGTATGACCATACCTCTGAACTTATTCCTCTGAAAGAGCTCCTCCCTCATGATCCACTACCTGCACTCTCAGTGCACAAAAAGGGTAACAGATCCACAAAATTCCCAAAATGACCAAGTCGATGTTACCTCTGAGTCGTCTCACTTTCGCAAAAAACAAATCACCCCTCTACATAGAACTTCCATGTCCTCATTACCTCTGAGTCGTTCTATGTACCCGTTCATGGAGCACACTCCTGCCATGTCCTCATTACCTCTGAGTGGGAAGCCTCCATCGAAGAAACCCTCATGCTTTCCATGTCCTCATTAGCTCTGAGTTAGTATACTGGTTCCCTTTCGACTTATTATCCGTACCCAAAATCGGAGTACGCCAAGGATAATAGGTCCACAAATGTCCTTTGTTGACCATAAATATCCTCTGCTGAGTCCACTCCTGCTATGTCCACATTACCTCTGAGTAGGAAGACTCCGCGGTAAAACCCCCATACTTGCCATGTCCTCATTACCTCTGAGTAAGTATATTGGTTTTCTCTCCCAACTTATTATCCGTATCCAGAACCACGGTACGCTAAGGATAATAGGTCCACAAAAAGTCTACCATTGGGGCAACTACTACAAGCAAAGAACGGAGCGAATGTATTCTGTTCAAAATCAGTTACATTCATATGACTACATATCATGAGCAAGCCAGAAAAGTTCTCTATTATTTCATTCAGACAAGAAGGAAAAAGATTACATTGATGTCCAATGGAAGCAAAACACAAACTGTAGCTAAAAAATAGACAGAAATATCAAGACAAAAGATGAACATTTGTGAGAGCCCACGAATCCTAGTTGCGGGGGCGCATATGCCAATCCCTAAACCATTTCGCATATGAAGGATGTACTTGAGCAAAATCCTCGTCCGAAGTAGGAAGGTCAGAACTCCCAGTACTACCGCCGTCAGACTGGGGCTCCTCCTTTACAGCAATGGGCGCCAGCTCTCCTTGCTGTTCCTCCATTTTTGGTATTACCTCCTCCTTAACAAGCGATGACTCTTGTTTGAAAGGGGGCGACAGCTCTTCCTTCACAATGATCTCAGCCTTCGGAAGGGTTTCTGCAAGAATCAAATATAAAAAGAAACAAAGTTAGGAGATGGTCGGAGCCTCATGCGGCCTACTCCAGACGAGCTTATGCGGTCCCGTTTAATGGAGGCTCCATGCGGCTTGATTCAGGGGGACTCATGCGACTCTGTTCAATGGGTCATCATGCGGTCTAGTTTGTGAAGTGTCTAGACAACTTCCATGAGGCTCGGACAAGGGACATACCCTCATACGGCTCGAACGTGGGATGCATGTGCGTCCCATACAGCTTGAACAGTTCGGTAAAAGATGCATTAAAGGCTTGTGCATAAAGCATGCAACAGAGCCGTCTTCTTTAGGGGTTCGAAGTAGATGATCTTCCCAAGACCTTACCCTTAATGACAGGGTGAGTATCGGTATGAACCCTAGGCGCCGCTGTCGACATGGAGGCCACTCCCTTTTCCTTCGCCGCAGCCTTCGCCGCAACCTTGGAGGATTTGGGAGCCATTGTTATCTGATGATTACCAGAGAAGGAAGACGAAGATAAGAAAAGCTAGGGCAAGAAGAATCAAAGACAGAGAGAGAATAAAGTAGTCTCTTCGTCCCAAATATGCTTCTATTATAGGCAGAGCCCATAGACCGACGTATCGATCCATGTGCAGCGTAACCGACTCTTCGGTTATCAAAGCGATCTGACTATTCAAGGCTAAACTCTTGGGATCCTACCCAAAAAGCGGGTTTAAATATGACAGCAAATCAAAGGCAATCAATGCAAAGATTTGCACACGTGGCATGTAGACGTGGCAAGGAGCCTATGCGGCCAAGCAGCCCATACGGTTGGAAAGCCCATGCGGCTCAGATAGCCATGCGGCTGAGAAGGCCATGCGACTGAGACATCCATGCGGCCAGAACATCCTATACGACCCGAAGAGTTTTTACATGACCATGCTTCTTATTCAAAGTATTTCAATTTTGCAAATTAAAAACTTTGAAGGGGGTCTTGTAGAAGCATGGAAAAGAATAAAGAAAGGCCTATGCGGCTCCGACAGAAGGATCCCCATGCGGCTCAGGATTCCCATGCGGCTCAGAAGTCCATGCGGCTCAGGAGGCCATGCGGTTCAAGGATCTATGCAGCTCAGAAAGAAGCCACGTGGCCATCAACAGTTCTTCTCTACATTCGGCTACATTTAATGCCCTGACGGCTGCTCTGACAAATAATAGCTATGACAGCTCTGACATAAGGATATAATAATGACTCTGACATGATGGCGTGATCCTAGGAGAGAGGAGAAAATCTCCTTAGAGCTGGCAAAATCCACCAAGTCCCGAGGCCACCCCATGCGGCTGCCCATCTGCATGCGGCTGCCTATCCCCGTACGGCTACCTATCCCCATGCGGCTGTCCATCCCCATGCGGCTGCCCATCCACGTACGGCTGTCCATCCTCATGCGGCTGCCCATCCACGTGCGGCTGCCCATCCTCATGCGGCTGTATGCTTCATACGGCTGAGAGGACCACCCATATACGGCTCTGCCAGGACGGTCCATCTGAGACACGTGGTGCTCTTCGCGACAATTAAGACACGTGGCAGTCTTATCTTCCCTGGAACTATGGGTGCTAACAAATTCTAACAAAATTAGATTTGTTGCGATCGTCATAATTGCCCAGATCAAATCAAATCAAGCAAATTGGACACGTGGCAGGCTATCACAAATCATAAATATTCATGGCAATCAATATTTATTGTCCACAAAGATTTGATACAATCACATTAATTGCTCAAATTTATTATATTCAAGATGAATAGCCCAGATTGAGTGATCCTTAACCGCCGACTTCTGAAGGAGGCAATCGTTTGCAAACCCTAATGAGCACACCCCATTCCTATAAGTAGCAAGGTGCCATTCCCTTGCAGGCAGCAGAGCAAAAGAGGAGAGAAGAGAAAAGAAGAGAGCGAAAAGAGAGAGAGAGCATTACAGAGACATCCAGAGATCCAGCAACCGAAGGCGCAAGGGAGTCTCCCCACACGTCCAAGAGCATTTCTTCACCAGAGCCAAGGCTACGTCCGATCGTCCAAGAAGTAAGGCAGAGCTGCCGCTGCTTTTCCGAGCCTCTACCGTCACCTCCCAGAAAAACTAAATAATTGTACTTAGATTGCTATACCTAGGCTTTCGTCCCTAGGCTTTCTTTGTACGAGCTAGTTTGTATTGTGAGTTTAAGTTCAGTCCTCCGATATAATTGTTCTGTTCTTTTATAATCAATGGCAAACAGACTAACCCAAAGAGTGATGACCCCAAGCAACACGGACTAGACTAATAGTCTTGTTCTTGAGTATCTTCTCCTTTCGGTCCAATATAGATATGAGTCTTTCCTCATACGAAAGGTTGGTACCAACAATCAATTCCGAATGATCAAGGATATGGCTTAAATTCGGAATGTACCGTCGTAATTGGGATACATGAAAGACATCATGTACCTCACGTAATGACGACGAAAGAGCGAGACGATAGGACACATCACCTACTCGCTCGAGAATATCAAACGACCCTATATACCTAGGACTAAGCTTTCCCCATATGTCGAATCGAATGACGCTACGGGTAGGCGAGATCCTAAGGAATACGTGGTCGCCGATAAAAAACTCAAGAGGACGCCGATGAGAATCGGTCCAATTACTCTGGCGATCTTGCGCAACTCGAAGATGATCTCTAACTTGTCTGACCACCGCGATAGTCTGTGTAACCATCTCTGGACTAAGCATCTGCCTCTCGTCCACATTATCCCAGGCTAAAGAAGATCTACACTTTCTGCCATACAGTGCCTCAAATGGTGCCATCTGGATACTAGCCTGAAAACTATTATTATAGGAGAAATCTACTAGATGCAGGTGATCTTTCCACGAACCACCAAAGTCAAGCGTACAAGATTGTAACATATCTTCAATAGTCTGGATCGTGCGCTCTGACTGACCATCTGTCTGCGGATGATAAACTGAACTAAACTTAAGAAGAGTCCCCAAACTTTTTTGAACACTCCGCCAAAAGTACGATGTAAATCTTGAATCTCTGTCTGATATGAAACTAACTAGCACTCCATATAATCTGACAATCTGTCTGAGGTACATCTCTGCCATCTGATCCGTCGACTGACCAATTCTGAAGGAGAGAAAATAAGCTACATTCGTGAGACGATCAACGATAATCCAGATAGCATCTCTCCCAGATGGAGATTTAGGTAACCCGGCTACAAAATCTATGGTTATATGCTCCCACTTCCATTCTGGGATCGATAATGGTTGAAGAAGTCCAGCTGGTCTCTGATGTTCAGCTTTAACTTGTTGGCAAACTAAACCTCGGGTGACAAACCGGGCTATCTCCTTCTTCATGCCATTCCACCAGAAATACTGACTGATATTTTGGTACATCTTCGTGCCACCGGGATGAATTAAATACTATGAACTGTGAGCCTCTATCTTGATCTCCTGTCTGATATCACTACTGGGTACACAAAGACGCCTTCCATGATGGAGTGCACCATCTTCGTGAATGCATAACTCGGATCTTGGTCCTGCTTCATATTCTGTCCTGAGCCGCTGAAGCTTAGAATCCGTTTACTGAGCTAACATAATCCTCTAAACTATACTGGACTGAACTTGTATACTGGCCATCAATGCCACACTGGTAGGGAGAACTATCTCTATCCCCATCTTCTGAAGGTCTGCTAATAACTCTGGTTGTACTGTTATAAAATAAACTCCAGCTCTTCGCTCAATGCATCTGCTACTATATTGGCCTTCCTAAGATGATATTGCAGGTTGATATCATAATCCACAAGTAGCTCTAGCCACCTTCTTTGATGCATGTTGAGATCCTTCTGGGTAAATACATGCTTAAGACTCTTGTGGTCGGTAAAAATCTCTACCCGATCTCCATACAGTTAATGCCTCCATAGCTTAAGTGCAAAAACTACCGCAGCTAACTCCAAGTCATAGGTTGGATAATTCCTCTCATGATCACAAAACTGATGTGATGCATAAGCTACTACCTTACCATGCTGTATCAAGACACATCCTAATTCCTTGCCGGAAGCGTCACAATAGACTGAAAATCCTCCAATCCCATCTGGAAGCGTGAGAATGGGTGCTGCCATCAAGCCTCGCTTCAACTTCTCAAATGAACTCTGACACTCTGCTGTACAAGCAAACTGTACATCCTTACGGGTCAACTGAGTCAAGGGCGCTAAAATCCGAGTGAAGTTTGATATAAATCGCCGATAATAGCCAGCCAATCCTAAGAAAATGTGAACCTTTGTGACAGTACCGGGTACTAGCCAAGTCTCTATAGACACTATCTTCTGGGGTTCCACTTTCACTCTATCTCTGGTGATGATGTGACCCAAGTACGATATACGGTCAAGCCGAAACTCGTACTTACTGAACTTCGCGTACAACTGGTGCTCTCTGAGAATCTGAAGGACTACTAGAAGATGTTGCTCATGCTCTGCTTCACTCTTGCTACAAACCAAGATGTCATCAATAAACACTATCACAAACTAATCTAAATAAGGCATGAAGATACGATTCATGAGGTCTATGAATACGGCTGGTACATTGGTTGCTCCAAAGGTCATAATAAGGAACGCCCAATACCCATATCTTGATCTGAATGCTGTCTTCTGGATGTCTTGCTCTCTAACTCTGATCTGATGGTACCCTGATCGCAAGTCAATCTTCGAGAATACTACTGCTCCACTGAGTTGATCGAATAAATCATCTATCCATGGTAGATGATATCTTTTCTTGATTGTTACAGAGTTCAAGGTACGATAATCAACACATAATCTTGACGTACCATCCTTCTTTTTCACAATAAGTATCGGGGCTCCCCAAGGTGATCCACTAGTACGAATGAATCCCTTGATTTTGAGTTCTTCAATCATCTTGTACAAGATCTCTAACTCTGAAGAAGCCTTTCTGTAGACTCTCTCTGACACTAGTGCCGTCCCTGGAAGCAAATCAATGGTGGACTCTATCTATCTCTCTGGAAACATGCCTGGAAGCTCATCGGGAAATACATCATGAAACTCTTCTACTATTCTGGAAAACTGAACTGCTACTGCCATCCCTAAGACTGGTGGAGAAGATTCTACTTCGCCTCTGGAAAATGAAAACTCTGGTTCACCTGGAATACCAAAAATAATCTCGCCAATATGGCAGTCTATTCTTGCATATTGATCCTTCAACCAATCCATTCCTAGGATCACCTCATAGTCGACCATCGAAAATTCAATCAATCTAGCGAGAAACTCTCTACCGCTAACTACGATTCGACACGAGGAATAGACTCTATCTACTCCTACAAGACCATTACCAGTAAGTATATTGAGCCTTACTAATAATGACTCGGGCTCCAGTCCTATCCGTGTGGCGAATCGTGCAGACATAAATAAATGCGATGCACCTGAATCAAATAATACTGATGCTGGAAAAGAGTTAATAAGAATGGTACCTGCCACCACCTCACCTGATGCCAATTCTTCTTCTACCGTCAGAGCCAAAGCTTGACTTTGTCCTCTTGGTTCTGGTCCCCTCTGCTGGTGACCTCTCTGTCTGTTCTGAATCTGAGCGTGGGCATACTACTGAGCCTGAGGTGGCAATGGCCTCAGAGGCTGGTACTACTGTTGCACTGGTGCTGGACCCCTAATCAATAGACTGGTTAGGTTTGATAACAATGAGCTGGCTCTCCCACAAGCCAAGCACAATCCCTGTGCTCTGCGACACTCTGATACTACATGTCCTGTCTTCCCACAATGAGTGTAGCCCAGTATGGAAAACTGCTTCTGCTTCTGTTGCTGAGGATATGCCGGTGTCAAGTGCTGAACCGACGAAACTATGGTCGCCCTCCTAGGAGCTCCAATAGTCAAAGCCCTAGCTGCCGGGACTGGTACTGATAACTGGGACATCTGTTTATGGGACCTATTTCGTCCTCCGCTTCTATCTACAATATTCTACGAAGTATATTCATGCCTCTTGGCTGCTTTCAAGACAACATCAAAAGTCTGATGCTCGAACTGTTCCACAGCTAGAATAATCTCTAGGTGGAGTCCCTGCTGGAATCGCTAGGCTTGGTCCAATTCGGTTGCCACCAAGGTGGGGAGAAAACCGACTAAGCCTAGAAAACTCGGTCGTATATCCATTAGCTGTCCTTCCCATTTGCTTAAGATTGGTGAATCTCGTCTGCAGATCATAGCGAGCTACTGCGTCAAAATACTTTGTCCGGAACTTATCGCTAAATATCGTCCATAAGACAGGCGTCGCCAAACCCACTGCTAGCATCGCCCACCAGGTGCGGGCTAAGTCCAATAATTGCAGGCGCATAATGGCCACCTGTTCATCCTCAGGAATTCTAGCTGTAATGCCTGTTGTTCGTACTACGTATCTGGGTATACGTATACGTATTATTTCTGTATTGTATGATCTCTTGCTTAGCTTTTATTTATGCCTTGGTTTATTTCATGGGTCGGTTCGGCTTGGTTTACTTATTTCATGATGAACCAAGGTGAATCCCTACCTACCTACCTACCACCACCCATAGTATTTATTAACCCATTCTTCCTTCTCTCTCTTCATTACTCTCTTCTTCTCCACCATTAACTCTTGCACCTACCAAGAGAGTGAGGTCTAGGCAAGTGCAACTTGCTTCATGTAGGAACTCCAATTTTATTGCTTCATTCTCTTTCTTGTAGCATTTTAACTCACTTTAGTACTTGGCATTTTTACTTTCCATGGCTAGATTCTTGTAGATCTAAGTTTACTTTATTTTCGGAATTCTTAGGTTTTGATCTATTTAATCTTGTTATTTCTAAGTTTTGACGGTTTCATGTGGTAGAGTATTTCGTTCTACCCCATTTTGACCTATGGAAGTTCGGATTTGGACTCTGGATGAAGGTTTTATGAAGCTTGGAAGGCATGGGCTCATGGTGTTCTTCTCGAAAATTGGAGAAGAAGAACAGTTCCCTGGCGCATGGCAGTACTTGGCCGCATGAACATTTCATGCGGCAAGTCGCTCTCAGTCGCATGACGACTCTTGCACTTCAAGCCGCATGAAATTCTCTCCCCACTTAGCCGTATGATGACCCGACCGCATGAGTCTATTTGGACTTAGCCGCAGGGCTAAAAACGAACTCTTAAACCGCATAAGTGCCGTCACCCCCAGCCGCATAAGCAATCACATCAACCCAGCCGCATGTGCGCCCTCCACATCGAGCCGCATGAACCCGGGCCCCCATCAGCCGCATGAGAATCCCTTTCCCCTCGGCCGCATGCGCCTGACCCTATTCAGCCGCATGGACCTTCATCTCAACCCAGCCGCATGAGAATCCCTTCCCCCTCAGCCGCATGTGCCTGACCCTATTCAGCCGTATGGACCTTCATCTCAACCCAGCCGCATGAGAATCATCCCTGGCCGTATATGTCTTAGCCGCATGGCTCTCCTTACGCCTTTTGTCATGAACTTGATAATCACGAATTTATTTAATATGTTTGGAAATGATAATTGAGCATGACATGACAGTGGCCCACCGTGGTGCACTCCTGACAAAGTACACTTGACATGATAACCTGACATGATATATCTTGATAAGCTGTTGCGACAGCTCCGTGACATGACATGACCTGTATAAATTACCTGGGCACCGTGGGCGATTGTGCTTGTACAAATAAACCAGTCCTGTCTTGCATCATGTCTAGGACAGGGACTCCTGAGTACCACGGTCAGGAGTATCTACTAAAATGGACTAAGGTTAATAACTAGAATTATCCAGTAGTCATGAAGAGATTTCCCAGCTACAGGCAATCCCGTTACCTTGGCGCTCCTGGGATCTGTAGTCTGCCGTTGGGTAGGGCACATTTCCAGCACACTGTCATGTGTTGCACCCTTCAAGCTAGCTAAGGGTACATGCATTTCCTGGACGATGTACCCACCTGAATTCAACCCTAATCTTTCGACCTGGGTAACCTGGATGGTCTGCAGGGCTTGTGGCTGTGGAATAATCTCACTGCATCTTGTTAGTAATTAGGCTTGTGACAACCCTAGTTAGTTAAAGTATCAAGCCGTAATGCTTGCTTGGCCGTGAAATGATTGGATGGAGTCTAACCTGTCTAGTCTTGCCCTGATCTTGTTTCATATTACTACATGACCGGAATGCCTGTATTTATTTTATCGATAAATAGTGAGAATCCAAGTTCTATTCAGACGAAGGGTTACAACCCCGGTCCTTGTTTGGTTTATGGGTTGTAACCTGGTTATCTGAATAGTTTCATGGTTATCTCGTCGTATATCATCCTGAGGTAAGTTCTTTATTTCCAGTTTTTACCTTATTTATACTCTTGTGCTGATTGCTGGTTTTAGTTCCTAAGTGAAGCTTCCTTTGTGGCACTTGATCTTTCTGGGGTTTGACCCAGCTGGTTTTGTGTGGCCAGATTTCGGAGCAGCTTCAGAGGATCTATCGACCTTCCATCCAGATGGTGGCCACTAGACGGAACCCTAGCAACGAGTGGGTTTATTTTTGATCTTCCACTCTATTATAAAAATATTCTTTTGAGGCGTTTAGCCGACGAGCATCTGTTAGCTCGGTTGCACTTTACTTACTGTCTGTCTACGGGCTGAAACATGATTGACAGATCCTAGGGTTGATCATTTATGACTAAACTCTTTCTAGTCCTAACATTTTGTAACGACTAGCTTCATGATCAGCTGAATATGTAATGTTTGGGACGCCTTACTATTGTATATTTAACGATCATACTTCTTGTAACCTTTACTTGCTTGCTTGTGATTGAGACAATAGGCTTGTTCATGACCTTAAGAGACTGTTGGCTTGTGATAAACCCTCATGTATCTAGACAGCCGTGACCGTATATAGAGGTGGGTTGTACTTCAATATACGTAGCTGGCTATGTCTGCCCCCGCTCTCCAGTATTCAGGTTCTGGGACGTGACATGGTTTAAGTGGTGGCCCATGCAGGTCTTGTAAATCAAGATATGTGAGGGTTTACCGAATAGATGTCTCAATCAGTATGCGTCCTTGATCTCTGTTCGTATCCTCTGAATCCCTGGATTCTTGTCCTGATCACATGCTTGTATCGTTGATCTGTCCTGGTCCTTTCTTATTGTTCTCTATGTCGTTTTCTTCAGCGACATTGTTCCTGGACCTGCTAGTCAGCAAGGAGAAGCACTTCCCGCGGATCAGCAGCAACTTGGAGATCAAGTCCAGCATTCCGGAGTAGCCTCTAGAGTCGTGCCTTCTGACGGAGAGCCACCAGTCCAGCCAGTTCAGCCTGCCGAGCCTGATGATGGCACCTTGGTAGGTCTCGTCAGGACCTTGATAGCTTCTTAAGATCGCCGAGGAGACGCCTTGCACCAGGCAGTGACGGATGCTTTGACCAGAGGAGGGCATCAGGGTAACAGCGCGGCCAACAGCTTCAAGCGCTTGAACCCTCCTTTCTTCGACGGTAGTGAAGATGCTATCGCTGTAGATGCTTGGCTTCAAGACACAGAGGTGATTCTAGAAGCAGCCAGGACCCCAGAGAACGAGAAGGTAGCCGTAGTGCGCCTGCAGTTATTATATCTTGCCCGCAGCTGGTGGGCGGCTCAGGCTGTTGGGTTAGCAGCACCCATTGCTTGGGCGGTATTCAGAGAGAGATTCCAGACCAAGTATTTTGATGCTGTAGCTCGGTATGATCTACAGACCCGGTTCACCAATCTGAAGCAGATGGGTAGGACGGTCGATGGATATACGGCCGAGTTTTCGAGACTCAGTCGGTTTGCTCCCATCTTGGTGGCAACCGAGTATGATAGAGCCCAGCGATTTCAGCATGGACTTCACCTGGAGATTCTATTGGCAGTTGAGCAGTTTGAGTATCAGACTTTTGATGCAGTCTTGAGAGCACCTAGGAGGCATGAGTATACCTCCCAGAGGATTGTGGATAGGGCCGGAGGTCGGAAGAGATCCTACGGCCAGATGAATCAGTCTTCAGCACCAGCCCCGGCAGCCAGGGCTTTGACTATTGGAGCTCTAAGGCGGGCGGCCTCAGTAATGTCGGTTCAGCATTCCACCCTGACGTACCCTCAGCAGCAGCAGCAGAAGCAGTCTTCCGCAGTGGGATGTTCTCATTGTCGGAAGCCAGGCCATGTAGTGGCAGAGTGTCGTAGGGCACAAGGATTGTGTCTGCCTTGTGGAGCACCAGATCATAGGGTTGGATCCTGCCCGAATAGGGGTGGTTCATCATTGTCCAACCTTTCTAGCTCTTCAGTAAGTGGACCAGCACCGGTCCAGCAGCAGCAACAGCAGGACCCATTGCTGAGGCCCTTGCCGCCTCAGACCTAAGTGTTCCAACAGCAGAACCCCCAGCAGTATGCACAAGCCCAAGCCCAGAGTCAGAATCGGCAGCGAGGATTTCAGCAGAGGGGACCAGCACCCCGAGGGCATGGTCAGGCTATGGCGATGACCGTGGAGGAAGGATTGGCACCAGGAGAGGTAGTGGCAGGTACTATTCTCGTCAACTCCTTTCCAGCTTTAGCTTTATTTGATTCTGGTGCATCGTATTCTTTTATATCTGCATGATTTACGACACGGGTAGGATTGGAGCCCGAGTCAGTATCAGTAAGGCTCAATATACTTACTGGTAACGGACTTGTGGGAGTAGATAGAGTGTTTTCCACGTGTCGGATCGTAGTTAGCGGTAGAGAGTTCCCCGCTAGATTGATCGAGTTCCTGATGGCCGATTATGATGTGGTCCTAGGGATGTATTAGTTGAGGAACCAGTATGCTAGGATAGACTGCCGCATTGGCAGGGTTGTTTTTAGCATTCCAGGCGAGCCAGAGTTTTCTTTTTCCCGAGGTGAAGTTGAGTCTTCTCTTCCGATATTGCGGATGGCAGTAGCGGCAGTTCAGTTGCCCAGGATAGTAGACGAGTTCCCAGATGTTTCCCAGAAGAGCTTCCAGGTATGCCTTCGGAGCGGGAGATCGAGTTCACCATAGACATGATTCCCGGGACAGCCCCAGTGTCAGAGAGAGTCTACAGGATGGCGCCGTCAGAATTGGAGATCTTGTACAAAATGATTGAAGAGCTTCGAACCAAGGAATTCATTCGTGCTAGTGGATCGCCTTGGGGAGCCCCGATGCTTCTTGTGAAAAAGAAGGATGGTACGTCTAGGTTATGTGTTGATTATCGTACCTTGAACTCAGTGACAATCAAGAACAGATACCCTCTTCCGAGGATAGATGACTTGTTTGATCAACTCAAAGGGGAAGCAGTATTCTCGAAGATTGACTTACGCTCAGAATATCATCAGATTAGGGTCAGAGAGCAGGACATTCCGAAGACAGCTTTTAGATCGAGATATGGGCATTGGGTGTTCCTTGTTATGCCTTTTGGAGCGACCAATGCGCCGACGGTATTCATGGACCTCATGAATCGTATCTTCATGTCTTACTTGGATTAGTTTGTGATCGTGTTCTTGGATGACATCCTGGTCTATAGCAAGAGTAAAGCGGAGCATGAGCAGCATCTCAGAGTTGTCCTCCAGATTCTCAGGAAGCACCAGTTACATGCCAAGTTCAATAAATACGAGTTCTGGCTCGACCGTATTTCGTACTTGGGTCATATCATTACCAGAGGAGGAGTAGAAGTGGATCCCCAGAAGATTGTGGCTATTGAGTCATGGCCGGTGCCCAGCATCGTTGCAGAAGTTCGTAGTTTTTTTGGATTGGCCGGCTATTACCGGCAATTTGTTTCAGACTTTGTCCGGATCTCAGCACCGTTGACCCAGTTGACCCGCAAGGAAGTGCAGTTTGCTTGGACAGCAGAGTCTCAGAGTTTTTTTGAACAGTTGAAGCGAGGCCTGATAACGACTCCTATTCTCACGCTTCCAGATGGAAAAGGAGGATTCTCAGTATATTGTGATGCTTCAGGCAGAGGTTTAGGATGTATTCTGATGCAGCATGGGAAGGTAATTGCTTATGCTTCACGACAACTTCGTAATCATGAGAGAAATTATCCAACCCATGACTTGGAGCTAGCAGCAGTAGTATTTGCACTTAAGTTGTGGAGGCACTACTTATACGGAGATAGGATGGAGATTTTCATCGACCACAAGAGCCTGAAGTATGTTTTCACCCAGAAGGATCTTAACATGCGTCAGAGGAGGTGGCTGGAGCTTCTTGTGGATTATGACGTCAACTTGCAGTATCATCCTGGAAAGGCCAACGTCGTTGCAGATGCATTGAACATGAGAGCCGGAGCTTATTTCCTAACAATGCAACCAGAACTGTTAGTAGATCTTCAGAAAATGGGTATTGAAGTTGTTATCCCTTCCAGTGTGGCATTGATGGCCAGCATGCAAGTTCAGTCCACTATAGTCGAGAGGATCCGGGTGGCACAGTCGACAGATTCCAAGCTTCAGCGACTCAGAGCAGAGTGTGAGGCAGGACGAAGACCAGAGTTATGCATTCATGAAGACGGTACACTTAGGCATGGTAAGCGTCTTTGTGTACCCAGCGGAGATATCAGACAGGAAATCATGGCAGAGGCCCACAGTTCTCAATATTCCATTCATCCTGGTGGTACGAAGATGTACCGTGATATCTGTCAGCACTTTTGGTGGAATGGCATGAGGAGGAAGATAGCCCGGTTTGTCTCTCGGTGTTTGGTTTACCAACAAGTTAAGGCTGAACATCAGAGGCCGGCTGGACTTCTTCAGCCCTTGCCGATCCCAGAATGGAAATGGAAACATGTGACCATGGATTTTATGACCGGATTGCCTAGATCCCCAGCCAGTCGAGATGCTATTTGGGTTATAGTTGACAGGCTCACGAAGGTGGCTTACTTTCTTCCATTCAGAGTTGGACAGTCGACGGCTCAGCTAGCGGAGATGTACCTCAGGCAGATTGTCCGGTTGCACGGAGTGCCAGTCAGTATCACCTCGGACCGAGATTCGAGATTCACGTTGCACTTTTGGCGTAGCCTGCAGGAGAGTTTGGGAACACATCTCCAGTTCAGTTCAGCATATCATCCGCAGACAGATGGTCAGTCGGAGCGTACAATCCAGACTCTTGAAGACATGTTGAGATCTTATACACTTGACTTCGGTGGTTCGTGGGAAGATCACTTGCACCTGGTGGAGTTCTCGTACAACAACAGTTTCCAAGCTAGTATCCAGATGGCACCGTTCGAGGCACTGTATGGTAGGAAATGTAGATCCCCGCTAGCATGGGATGATGTCGGAGAGAGGCAGATGCTTGGTCCAGAAATGTTTGCCCAGACAGTCGAGGTGGTCAGGAGAGTCCGAGATCACCTTCGAGTTGCCCAAGATCGCCAGCGTCATTGGGCCGATTCTCATCGGCGTCCTCTCGAGTTTTTGGTCGACGATCATGTATTCATGAAGATTTTGCCTAACCGTGGCGTCATTCGTTTCGGCATACGGGGAAAGCTTAGTCCTAGGTATATAGGACCGTTCGACATTCTCAAGCGAGTAGGAGATGTATCCTATCGTCTCGCTCTTCCGCCATCGTTAAGCGAGGTGCATGACGTATTTCATGTATCCCAATTACGACGGTATATCCCAGACCCGAGCCACGTCCTGGATCATTCGGAATTGGTTATTGGTACCAACCTTTCATATGAGGAGAGGCCCGTGTCTATATTGGACCGGAGAGAGAAGATCCTCAAGAACAAGACTATCAAGTTAGTCCGAGTTGCTTGGGGTCATCACTCTTTGGGTGAGTCAACGTGGGAGCGTGAGGACGATATCCGATCGCGATATCCCGACCTGTTTGACTCGTGAGGTATAATGTCTTTCTTATGCCCCATGCCTTCGATTCCTTGCTTGAATGAGTGATTGCCTGCCTAGTTATAGCTTGCATGTGATTAGTATAGCTTGTCATTGCTCCTATAGTCTCTTGATTAAATTCCGAAGATGGAATTCTTTTAAGGTGGGTAGAGTTGTAATGTATGTTGTTCGTACTACGTATCTGGGTATACGTATACGTATTATTTCTATATTGCATGATCTCTTGCTTAGCTTTTATTTATGGCTTGGTTTATTTCATGGGTCGGTTCGTCTTGGTTTACTTGGTTCATCATAAACGAAGGTGAACCCCTACCTACCTACCTACCTACCACCACCCATAGTATTTATTAACCCATTCTTCCTTCTCTCTCTTCATTACTCTCTTCTTCTCCACCATTAACTCTTGCACCTACCAAGAGAGTGAGGTCTAGGCAAGTGCAACTTGCTTCATGGTGGAACTCCAATTTTATTTCTTCATTCTCTTCCTTATAGTATTTTAACTCACTTTAGTACTTAGCATTTTTACTTTCCATGGCTAGATTCTTGTAGATCTAAGTTTACTTTATTTTCAAAATTCTTGGATTTTGATCTATTTAATCTTATTATTTCTAAGTTTTGATGGTTCCATGTGGTAGAGTATTTCGTTCTACCCCATTTTGACCTATGGAAGTTCGGATTTGGACTCTGGATGAAGGTTTTATGAAGCTTGAAAGGCATGGGCTCATGGTGTTCTTCTCAAAAATTGGAGAAGAAGAATAGTTCCCTGGCGCATGGCAGTACTTGGCCGCATGAACATTTCATGCGGCAAGTCGCTCTCAGCCGCATGACGACCCTTGCACTTCCAGCCGCATGAAATTCTCTTCCCACTTAGCCGTATGATGACCCGACCGCATGAGTCTATATGGACTTAGCCGCAGGGTTGGGAACGAACTCTTAAACCGTATATACGCCGTCACCCCCAGCCGCATAAGCAATCACATCAACCCAGCCGCATGTGTGCCCTCCACATCGAGCCGCATGAACCCGGGCCCCCATCAGCCGCATGAGAATCCCTTCCCCCTCAGCCGCAAGCGCCTGACCCTATTCAGCCGCATGGACCTTTATCTCAACCCAGCCGCATGAGAATCCCTTTTCCCTCAGCCGCATGTGCCTGACCCTATTAAGCCGTATGGACCTTTATCTCAACCCAGCCACATGAGAATCATCCCTGGCCGCATATGCCTTAGCCGCATGGCTCTCATATAGCCCTGTGTATGGATATTTTATTATATATTTTATGCCCATTTTGTATCCTTACGCCTTTTGTCATGAACATGATAATCACGAATTCATTTAATATGTTTGGAAATAATAATTGAGCATGACATGACAGTGGCCCGCCGTGGCGCACTCCTGACAAAGTACACTTGACATGATAACCTGAAATGATATATCTTGATAAGCTGTTGCGACGGCTCCATGACATGACCTGACCTGTATAAATTACCTGGACACTGTGGGCAATTGTGCTTGTACAAATAAACCAGTCCTGTCTTGCATCATGTCTAGGACAGGGACTCCTGAGTACCACGGTCAGGAGTATCTACTAAAATGGACTAAGGTTAATAACTAGAATTACCCAGTAGTCATGAAGAGATTTCCCAGCTACAGGCAATCCCGTTACCTGGGTGCTCCTGGGATCTGTAGCCTGTCGTCGAGTAGGGCACATTTCCAGCACACTGTCATGTGTTGCACCCTTCAAGCTACCTAAGGGTACATGCATTTCCTGGACGATGTACCCACCTGAATTCAACCCTAATCTTTCGACCTGGTTAACCTGGCTGGTCTGCAGGGCTTGTGGCTGTGGAATAATCTCACTGCATCTTGTTAGTAATTAGGCTTATGACAACCCTAGTTAGTTAAAGTATCAAGCCGTAATTCTTGCTTGGCCATGAAATGATTGGATGGAGTCTAACCTGTCTAGTCTTGCCCTGATCTTGTTTCATGTTACTGCATGACCGGAATGCCTGGATTTATTTTATCGATAAATGGTGAGAATCCAAGTTCTGTTCAGACGAAGGGTTACAACCCCGGTTCTTGTTTGGTTTACAGGTTGTAACCTGGTTATCTGAATAGTTCCATGGTTATTTCGTCGTATATCATCCTGAAGTATTTTCTTTATTTTCAATTTTTACCTTATTTATACTCTTGTGCTGATTGCTGGTTTTAGTTCCTAAGTGAAGCTTCCTTTGTGGCACTTGCTCTTTCTGAGGTATGACCCAGCTGGTTTTGTGTGGACAGATTTCGGAGTAGCTCCAGAGGATCTACCGACCTTCCAGCCAGATGGTGGCCACTAGACGGAACCCTGGCAACGAGTGGGTTTATTTTTGATCTCCCACTCTATTGTAAAAATATTCTTTTTAGGCATTTAGCCGACGAGCACCTGTTAGCTCGGTTGCACTTTACTTACTGTCTGCCTACGGGCTGAAACATGATTGACAGATCCTAGGGTTGATCATGTATGACTAAACTCTTGCTAGTCATAACATTTTGTAACGACTAGCTTCATGATCAGCTGAATATGTAATGTTTGGGACGCCTTACTATTGTATATTTAGTGATCATACTTCTTGTAACCTTTACTTGCTTACTTGTGATTGAGACAATAGGCTTGTTCATGACCTTAAGAGACTGTTGGCTTGTAGATAAACCCTCATGTATCTAGACAGTCGTGACCGTATATAGAGGTGGGTTGCACTTCAATATACGTAGCTGGCTATGTCTGTCCCCGCTCTCCAGTATTCTGGTTCTGGGGCATGACACTAGCTGCTTCCAGGAAAACCTCTGTGTCCTGAAGCCATGCATCAGCAGCATAGCATCTTCAGTTCCATTAAAGAAAGAAGGGTTCAGGCGCTTGAAGTTGTTGGCTGCATTGTTTCCTTGATAACCAACTCTGCCCATAGCATCTTGTACTGTCTGGTGTAGGGCATTGCCCCGACGATCTTGTGACATAAGCAATTCTCGGATGAGCCCTACCAGGACTCCATTGTCATGCTCTGCAGGCTGGACTGGGTGAACCGGTGGCTCTTAACCCCCAGAAGGCATGACTCTGGAGGCTACCTCCGAGTGCTGGACTTGGTCCCCAGGTTTTTGCTGGTTCACTGGAGGTGCTCTGCTGGGCTAATCGGCAGGACCAGGAACAATGCCACTGAAGAAATGACATGGGAAACAATAAGTATAGACCAAGATAGATAGAGGATATAAGCATGTGATCAGGTTAAGATTTTGGAAAGATTAGGAGACACGAGTAGAGATCAAGGACGAGTGCTGATTAAGACATCTATTCGGTAAAACTCCCACACATCTTGATTTACAAGACCTGTATGGGCTACCACTTAAACCGTGTCACGCCCCAGAACCAGAATACTAGAGAGCGGGGGACAGACACAGCCAGCTAGAAGTGTAATCCACCTCGACATACGATCACGACTGTCTAGATGTATGAGGGGTTATTTACAAGCCATCAGTCTCTTATAGTCAAGAACGAGCCTAGTATCTCAATCACAAGCAAGTAAGTACATGTCACTAGATAGTAGATCATCAGACATACAAAGTAAGGCATCCCAAATATTACATATTCAGATGATCATGAAGCTAGTCATACAAAATGTGAGGACTAGCAAGAGTTTCAGTTATACATGATCAACCCTAGGATTTGTTAATCATGTTACAGCCCGTAGGCAGACAGTAAGTAAAGTATTCAACACGAGCTAACACTTGCTTGGCGGCTAAACACCTCAAAAGAATAATTTTATAATTAGAGCGGGAGAGCAAATTAAACCCACTTGTTGCCAGGATATCTTCTAGTGTTCACCATCTGACAGGAAGGTTGAGAGATCCTCGGGAGCTACTCCGAAATCTGGCCATACAAAACCAACTGGGTCAGACCCCAAAAGAGCAAGTGCCACAAGGGAGATTCACTTAAAAACTAAAACCAGCATATTAGCATATAAAAACATAAATAATAACGAAAGACATGAGTTAGAGAAAACAGGGTGATAAAATAATAAGATAACTAAAGGACTATTCCGGTAACCAAGTTACAACCCGTAAACCAAACAAGGACCGGGGTTATAACCCTTCACCTGAACAGAACTTAGTCTCTAACCAATTATCGATAAACCGAAGCATAAGCAGTAACATGCTAAAGTAACCATGTACTGGCCTCGTCTAGACAAGACTAGAATACACTCCATTCATCAATCACGGCCAAGCAATAAGTACGGCTTGATACTTTAACTAACTAGGGTTATCACCATCCTAGTTACTAATAAGATGTATTGAGATGTTCAAACAGCCACAAGCCCTGCAGACTTAATCCAGGTTATCCAGTTGCAAGTTGAGAGAGTTGTATTAGGTGACTTGGGGGTGCAATACAGGACAATATGCTGGAAATGTGCCCTACTCGATGGCATGCTACAAGTCCAATTAAAGTGCCCAGATAACGGGACTTCCTGTAGCTGGGAAATCTCTTCATAAACTATTGATCAATCTAGTCATTATCCTAGTCAGATTCAATATGAATCCCTGACCGTGGAAAATCAGGTATTCATGTCCTAGACATGATGCATGACGAGACATATAGCTTGTACAAGCACATTCAAGATCAATCACCCACGGTGTCAAAATAAGAGTTACTTAGCAAGTCCAGGTAGCTGTCGCAACAACATTCAAGATTATCATGTCATGTCAGGTTACTTATCATGTCAAGAGCGTGTCACAACGGACAACTATCAGGAATTTTATGTCAAGGTTGCTTGTCAAGAGTGCGCCACGACGGGCCACTATCGTATTCTATCCCTATATTATCATGAATGAGAGAAACTTGCATAACATAGCTAGTAACATATTCTTGAAGCCAAGGAAAGGGTCTACAACTTTCATGTTGGAAGTTGGAAGAAATTCTGGCCACAATTCAGCCAAATAGGACATAAAATAGGCAAAAATAGCCAAAATAGGCACTATGCGGACCGACACTATGCGGGCAGGTACTATGCAGCTATGCGGACTGGCACTATACGGCCAGGTACTATACAGCTATACAGACTGGCCCTATGTGACCAGAAACTATGCAGCTATATGGACTGGCAATATGTGGCCAGGCATTATGCATATATGCAGACTGACACTATGCGGCCAAGCACTATGCAGCTATGCGGACTAGCACTATGCGGCCAGGCACTATGCATCTATGCGGACTAGCACTATGGAGCTATACAAACTGGCATTTTGTGACCAGATACTATGCAGCTATGCGGACTGGCACTATGCAGCCAGGCACTACGCAGCTATATGGACTGGCACTATGCGGCCAGACACTATGCAGCTATACAGCCAAGCACTATACGGCCAGACACTATGCATCTATGCGACTATGCATCTATACGGACTGGCACTATGTGGCCAGGCACTATGCATCTAAGCGGACTGGCACTATGGGACCAGACACTATTCATCGTCCCTACCAGAATCAAGACAGATGAACATAGAAGATGTCCAAAACTTGCTTTGGCCATAACGTCCTCAAAACAAGTCAAAATCTAACTTTTCAAAGGTCAAAATTGTGTGTTATCAAATTCTCTACCACATGAAATACTTAGTTTTCGAAAATAAGTAAGTTTGATAGATCAAAACCCAAAAAAATCGAAAATAGCCCAAACTTAGATCTACAAGAAAATATCCACCAAATTAAAAAATACCAAGTTCTAAAGTGTCATAGAATCATGTAAGAAAGACAATGGAACAAATAGAATTAGGTTCCTCTATGAAGCAAGTTGCACTTGCCTAGGGTTTCTTGGTAGGTGGAGAGAGTTACGAGGAAGAAGAAGAAGTAATGAAGAGTAACGGAAGAGAGAAAAAGTAGTTGGGGTTTATAAAGAGAGGGGATGGTTCAACATATGGAACCAACCATCAAAATAAATCAAACCAATCCATCCAAAGCAAGTCAAGTTGGACTAAACGAACCCAAGGTCAACCCTAGTCAAGATACATCAAGGCAAGCAATAAAGAAATATTAAAATACATTAAATAAAATACATGTCAAAATCCGCATACGTACACTGGAAATACGTATAACAAAAAACGGGAGTGACAGCAGCAAACTAAGTCATCATGTAAAAAATAGAGGCTTGATGACTATACACATCTCCTATATATTTGCGAGAAACTAGGGCCAATATACGGGAAATGGAGGCTTGGCAACTATACATGTCTCCTCCATGTTGGCCACTAACTTGGGCTTTGGTACAAAAATAATCTCCATTAAAGAGAATATTTATTTTGTAGAGTCGCTGTTCGACATCACAAAAGGTTGAACGAACTTTTTGTTTATTGAACGTAAAAAGACCTATGTACAGAGAAGGAAGTCCTAAACCAGATATTCTAAGTACAAGGGGAAGACCTGTGTACAGAGAAGGAAGTCCTAAATAGGATATTCTAAGTACAAGGGGAAGACCTGTGTACAGAGAAGGAAGTCCTAAACAGGATATTCTAAGTACAAGGGAAATAGTTTATGGAAAAGTGTGACGGTGGAGATCGAGCACTGTAGCGGCTCCTTTACTCCGTTGACGATCTGACGATGGGTTGAACTTGCTCTGACTTTCTGATGTCTTTTATGGAACTCTAGGGTTGCTAATCAAGAGGATGCCTGGAGCTGGAGATTTGATATTCGGTGGTCTCACTTTATTGAAGGAAAACTCTATCTATTTATAGGGAAAGAGAGCACATATGCGATGTGCATTAGGATTTTGAGATATGAAGGAATCTGCCGTCATTGCACGGTGCAGGCTTCTACGGTTCTAACACGTGGCAAACATTGAGATTTTCCTCAATCGAGATCTCTGGTGGTTATCAAAATAACCGAAGGAGGAGACAAGTAGCGTGTGCCAATTTGCTTGTTCGGATGTAGCCGAGTAAATCTTAGGATTTTATCTCAAATTTGGATTCTGATTGATTCTCATCTAAGATTTAAATCAATTTGATAAGATATCAATCATGATTGATGCCAATCTTATCTTCGAGAGAGTCGGTTTAAGCAAACCGACTGGGTGGAACCATGCTTCCTGTACCTCTGGCGAGGTCTAAGTACTGCTTTGCTTTTGGGGCGACAAGTAAACTGTTCTTCTAGAGACAACGGAGCCTCTGTGCTTTCAGGCGACGAGTGGACTATGCTTCGAAGACGACGGAGCCTCTGTGCGTATAAGCGACGAGAAGGCTGTGTTTCGAGCGACGAAGTCATTATGCTTTAGGGCGACGAGTCGGCTTGTGCTTCAGATTGACGAGGTTACTGTACTTTTAGAACGGCAGGTGGACTTGTGTCGGATGCAATGGTATCTCCCAAGTCTCTGACGAAAGGTAGTTGAGCTTCTGGGTCGGAGCAGAGTGCTGCGCCGTTGGAGTTGAGGTGGTGTGAAAAAATTACTAGTCTGCGCTTGAGGTTGGCACAGCAATTTGGATGCGCCTCTGATTGAAGGCATTGGCTTTGAAGTCTTCTTTTAAAGAGCATTGAATGACTGCTCCTTAATGAATGACTCCCTTTTAATTGCTACCGTTACTTGGAGAATTTCAAGGGGTCCTAAGATAGTCTAGGACTTAGTCGAATGAACTTTATTTAATGAGGTTCGTCATGCTGAGTCTTAGGTTTATCCCATTAATATGGGAATTTTGACCATCGGTCATGTGGCCTGCATTTTGGACCACTCATGCCCTATATAAATGGGGACTTTCTTCTGAAGAGCCACGTCTTCTTCTTCTTCTTCTTGTCCTTCAATACCATGCTGGCTCCAGACTTAGCTTCGAGTGGCAGTTGGCCTTGCCTAAGTCTGTCACGATCTGCACCCAGTATAGGGGCACGAAAAGTGGGTATGCCCAGCCTACGCCGCAGTGTCGGCGGTAGAACGTTGTTCTAGGTTGCTAACTAAACAACTTACGCAATATATATAATGTACCTGTCAGATCTCAACTCCGAATGGAGGACAAGTATAAGATATAATATAACTCAATCACAGTCTAAGCATGATAAGATGACACAAAAATCTAATAAATAAACTAAACTCAAACAACAACAACTTAAATAAACTTCTAAAATAATAATATCTCAAACAATCCCAAATACAGCTCAAATCTCCACTTATTACAATACAAGTTCCAACAGAGAAAACTAAACCATAAACTAGTAATCTACTCCAAGGTCTACTAGTCCTCTAGGCTAGCTGTGAATCTCTATACTACCTGTGATACTTTTAACAGGTCCAATAAGGACAGAAACGAGCACAAAATCTCAACAGTTCATATCATGACAGGAATATAAAGCTTGCAATAGAGTAAGATACATGAATCGCTGAAAGAAATGTACATGAAAAAGAGAGATAATTGTACTGGAAATATCTACTATAAGTAAAGAACTACAAGTGACTAGTGGTTTAGAGTACAGGATAGGCATGTGAACGGCTTGATCGATACATGATTACACTACTGAGTTGTACATGATTACACTACTTGGAATTGTTCATATGACTATTTCTACTCCCATGTACCCCAATCAATACACAAGAATCTGGACAGGTTATGTTATTGTACATGATCATCACATGGGGGCTCATAAAAGAGTGCACATAAAATTATATATGAGGGTTCTGTGAACATGAGAGTACATGAACCACAAGAGTATAAATGAATAGTGAAAGCACATGAGTACATGATAAAAGTGAAACGCACATGACATGATGTACCCGATGCTCCCGAGGGGGATAACATCTCATGAAAAGATCCATATAGTACCAATCTGTGTTACCAACGTGACAACATCAAGTGAAGTAATCTATAGCAAGAATATAAGTCCTAGCAAGCATGAAATGATCAGAGAATGTACTCGCCTGATATCCTGTGCAACTGATGTATATCGGTGTTCGAACTGGAGTCACAGAGTCTTATTTAATGAGATACATGTTACAATGTGTTCTATAATGAATAATTGAATTAAACAATGAATTCAACATGCACTAGACCTCTTTAGGTCAAAAGTTAACCCTTGGTCAAACATCTAGTCAATTTAGTAAAACTTGGAGTAGGTTTAGCCAACAACAAATCTAACCAACTCCTATATTTATATACCATATTATACTAAGCTAGCTAGTATATAGGACAAGGCCTATATAGGATACCTATAACCCAAAAATAAATATACATATCTATATAACACTTCCACAATCTAACATCACCTACTCAAACTCAAACAGTTAGACAATAACCCACCAACACTAGGATACCATATCAACCTTGGTCATATTGGCATCCCAATACCAATACCTTGGTTGGAATTCAATACCTTAACTTGGGTAAACTTATACCTTACCTTGGTATCTTGGTACTATACCTTGGTCATAAGGTAAACTACTCATTTACCTTGAAGATAAAGGTAATTCATATTTACCTTAAGATACTAACTTGGTATCTTGTGATACCAACATACCCCTCAATTATCTAATTAACTATCTATCTAATGTACTAACATAACATCTTAACTAATATCTAACATATAACCTATAGAGACTAACTTGCTAACATACCAATATCTAGAACTAACATAACCTACTAACATATCAATATCTAACATACTAGATACCTAACATCAAAATATCTAACAACATATCAAATATCTAACAAAATACTAACCTCTACTATCTAACTAACACTCATACTAACAAATATAACTTACACTAACATATAAAAAACTGTAATATATCTAACCCTCTACTAACCAACATCTAACAAACATACTAATATATATAACTTACACTAACATATAACAAATCTAACATATCTAACCCTCTACTAACCAACATCTAACAAACATACTAACATAAATTACCTAACAATATATATATATATATATATATATATATATATATATATATATATATATATATATATATATATTTTATATGTTAGTGTAAGTTATATACATAATATATATATATATATATATATATATATATATATATATATATATATATATAAAACAAAAATATATATATATATATATATATATATATATATATATATATATATATATTATGTATATAACTTACACTAACATATAAAATATATATATATATATATATATATATATATATATATATATATATATATATATATTATATGTACTATATCATACATATACTCGACAACCCGTGATACATATATTCACTTAATAACCATACTACATAGGCTCATAGGTTATACAAAATGCCTATATCGTATAGTCAGTCTTCTACTTAAAATCAATACTATACCAATTGGGCCTTTACTAAATTCGAGGATTAAAGTATGTTGTAGCCCTTCGTATTAGCTTTCCGAAACTTCAAATGGATCGCATTTTCGTGTTCGGAAGCTCCCAAAATCACGAAAACACCGAAACACATTCGTTTTTCGTACAGCTGACACTCAAACAGTTCTAGAATGCATTTGACCTATATATATATATATATATATATATATATATATATATATATATATATATATATATATATATATTTAGAAAGCTAACTTCGATACGGTTCTTTTAAAAAAAGGGAGATTAATCGGAGTTCTAAGCAAAAAGTTATGACATTTCTAAGTTGCTATGGCTACTAAAAACGTAGATGAATATTATGACAAATTTGGGTTGTTTGGACAAAAGAAACACATCTCACTCTCCACACCACTCAAGACACACATCAAACCACACTCCCCTTTGCTCCAACACAAGCACACCACTAACAACATATCCACACACATCTTAATATATGAAATATCTCTAACATGCCTATTATATATATACAAAATAATCCATTATATAAAGAGACACTAAAATAACAAGTTGAGGCTAAAAATATGACATGTAGACTAAACCACTTAGATCTAACCATGAGTATCCAAATGAAACTTATTCTAACCATCCTAAATAACATCAATCCATCCTCTAACATCTCTAAAACTGAAATTAAAACACAATTAAACCTATTAGACATTAAACAAAATACATGAGGTATCCTAATTTGAGATCTAATAAGTAGGACACAAGACACAATTCTAACTTGCTCTAGAGAGCTCCAAATGGCCTCAAACTTGAATCTAAAGCAGGTACACGCATGAGGATGGATCCTATGGATTCTAAACTAACTAATATGCATAGGAAATCAATTTATAGGATTGGTTTTACCTATTGGGAGTGGAATCCCAATGATACTCCCAAGGATATGGCTCCGACACGAAGATCTTCCAAAAAGGACACTCCTCCTTGCACTTTGCTGCAAATCTTTGCTAGCACCCTCCCTTGGAAGTATGAGAAGGTTGGATGGAAGTTTTGGTGGAGGGATGTAAGGATTTGGAGATCAAATCAAAGAGGAAAGCTCTCAATTTGGGGAAGAACACTTGTGAAGGAAAATGGAGGCTTGATAGAATGAAATGAAAGGAAGGGAGGGTAACCTACCTATAGTAGCTGCCATTAAACCCTATTTGGGCCTTAGAGGAAAGCCCAATAATTAAGGCCTCAACTAGTCCTTTTGGTTAATTTTAAGTTAGGTTCAAGTTTGGTATCAAAAGGGTTAAATTTAAGCCTCTAACTTAACCAATCTAACAAGTGGGATTAGTCTAAATTTACTAACTTAATTAGTAGAATTTATGGGCCATGACTAACTAATCTTGGGGTCTCGTCTAGAGTCTAAGCTACCCGGGTCACTAACACAAGTCGGAACGAAACGAAACTCAAATCCGACTAAACAAATCACGTAAAATTAATATTAAAATATAAAAATTTCCAAAATACTAAAAAAATGACCAAAATCATAATACATCAATTTCAATATTATTAAAATAATCTAAAATTTACCAATTAATCAAAATCCTAAATAATTCAAAAGTCACAAAATGACCAAAATATCCTTAGCCTAAAAAGTTGTAATTAGTCATTCTAATCACATGGTTAGGTCCCCATTGTCATGGTTAGTCTAGGGTTCACTAGCTAACACATCAAAATTATAATTCACCAATTTTAAATAGTATTAAATTAATTAAAAATTCCCATAAATCATAAATTCTATTATTAAATAATAAACTTTTACAAAAGTTTAAAATTACTTTCATTTCAGAAAAGTGGGTGGTTACAAATCTATCCTCCTTAGAAAAATTTTGTCTTCGAAATTAAGATGCACGTACTCCTTCTAGAGTCTCGTCCCCAACAATCATGGTCTTAGAAGCTTATATAAATCATGCAATTTAAAAGAATAAAATACAGGGTCATGGCAGGCAATATCAGTCTGAGGTCTTATCTAGCTATACTAGCCATACTACAGCACAAGGCAATCACAAGGTATCAAAACATACAAGGGGTGTAACAAAATATCACAAAAGACATGCTAAAGCCTAGGTCGAAAACTCACCTCAAATTAGGTCTGGTGACTAAAACTCCCTCCTAGAAGCAGGGCCTAAATTCCCAAGGCATTTCTCATGAATCATGCTCTTGTTAAAACTCTTATTCCTTCTTTCTGATCATACTCTCCCTTATCCACTTAATCATCCCAAAAATTTAAATTTCTACACCTTGTCCTAACTTGGATCCAAAATCTCTAGTTCAATGTATATGAAATCCTCGAACTTGTTCAAATCACTGTCCTCGAATTTATTCGAAGCTAATACTACTATGTCATATAGGAACTTATTCTTCATTACAAAATCGACCTTCGTATTTCCTTCACGTACACCTTTAAATATTGTTCTTCTTAAATTTTAAAACCTCCACAAAATCTTTAAATTATTACATAACCCAAAATCCTTGTGTTCACTTTGTCATCTTACTAACATCTTATTCAATTTTGGTATCACCATCGCTTCATAGTTACATTCTCTTCTCCATTTCTAAATTCCTAAATTTAGCATCACAATCTTAAGTGAAATATCTCAAGAATCAATAACCTAAAATTATTCAAGTCCATAAAACAAATTGACCTCGAATATCCTTATTATTTCTAAAGTACACCTACGAAATATCACTGTTCTAACCATCAATATATCCTACTATCCTTCTGGTGAGCCAGAGGGGTCACTACCTCCTGAGCAGACTAACATCCTATATGAAACTGATAGTCAAAACTAACAGAGATTTAACTATAAAGGGTTACTAGTCTAATGTAAACTAGACTACCATACCTAAGAATAAGTCCTAATACAAGATATTAAACTATTATACTATGAAAGATTTATAACTCATGAAGTTCTACAAAGAATTAGACTAGTTATCTGAAGTTATCCCTACTCCTAAGTTAATTGATGATGGGAAATAATTTATTTATTTTGAAAGACTAAAACAGAAGGTAGAGATGATATGTTCAAAAATCTTCCCAAGATACAATCTGAAAATCATATAGTCTGTCCAATCATGATACTCCTTCTAGGTCAAACCCCTAACAATCAAGGACTAGAAAATTCTATCTAAAAGCTCACAAATATGGTCCTAATGGTCATGATTTCATAGCCTCGAACAGGGTCACTATATTATCTATTACAGCATAATACATCCTGACAGATACTAATGGAATCATACAACAATATGGAAAAGAAGGACATGAAGGACAGACTTACTAACTCGCCACCCACAGCGTCGGTCTCCACGACCGTTAGTACAAAAGTCCTGCCCCTCTGGGGTATATCTCTTTGATGGTACGGGGTATGGTTCCGCTACAGGTGGCCTAGCTCACTCTATCTAATCCATAACTTAAGTAACATCTATGCTGATATCATACTCCATATTAGGGCACCATCTATATGGTATCTATTCTGCAATCTGATAATCATACCGTCTATTCAGAACCATGTTACCAGAATTCTCATTACTCCAGAAAGTATAATAACGATAATCCAAAGAGTTCGTAACTAAGGTATATACTTCGAGAATCATGGTACTTAAAATTTTTGTATTGGCGCTAGTTTGGCTGCGAAAACCTTAAATTCTCACACCCGAAAAATACATCCAAAATCAGACTCTACCCCATCGCCAACCAGCTAATATGACTGTAGAAGACTCTAGATTCCATGACTGAGGCAACCTAGCCCATAAAGTTCATAGTAGAAAATCAAGTCAATAATGAATACCAAGAATCAAATTCAACAACGAATAAGGAAAATAGACAGATACTGTCAGAATCGAATTTTGAGATAGTTTATAATGAGATTCTCAAGGGTCCCAGGATAGTTTATAATGAGATTCTCAAGGGTCCCAGGAATCTTCTTAAGTAGTCCTAATTGTGATTGAGTACTCTCTCAACTAAAGCCTATTCCATATCTCTTACTGTAGGCGTGCAGCAGGACAACTAATCGTCGTACTACCACGACTTTATACTAATGCGAATCTCGACCTGCATGGGCCACCACTAAAAATGTGTCACGATCTGCACCCAGTGTAGGGGCACGAGAAGTAGGTACGCCCAGCCTACGCCGCAGTGTCGGCGGTAGAATACTATTCTAGGTTGCTAACTAAACAACTCACGCAATATATATAATGTACCTGTCAGATCTCAACTCCGAATGGAGGATAAGTATAAGATATATTATTACTCAATCACAGTCTAAGCATGACAAGATGACATAGAAATCTAATAAATAAACTAAACTCAAACAACAACAACTTAAATAAACTTCTAAAATAATAATATCTCAAATAATCTCAAATACAACTCAAATATCCACTTATTACAATACAAGTTCCAACAAAGAAAACTAAACCATAAACTAGCAATCTACTCCAAGCTCTACTGGTCCTCTAGGCTAGATGTGAATCTCTATGTTACCTATAATATTTTTAATAGGTCCAATCAGGATTGGAATGAGCACAAAATCTCAACAGTTCATATCATGGCAGGAATATAAAGCATACAATAGAGTAAGATACATGAATCGCTGAAAGAAATGTACATGAAAAAGAGAAAGATAACTGTACTGAAAATATCTACTATAACTAAAGAACTACAAGTGACTAGTAGTTTAAATTACAAGATATGCATGTGAACGGTTTGATCAATACATGATTACACTGCTAAGTTGTACATGATTACACTACTTGGAATTTTTCACATGACTATTTCTACTCTCCCGTACCCCAATCAATACACAAGGATCTAGACAGGTTATGTTATTGTACATGATCATCACATGGGGGCTCATAAATGAGTGCACATAAAGTTATACATGAGGGCTTTGCCTACATGAGAGTACATGAATCACAAGAGTATACATGAATAGTGAAAGCACATGAGTATATGATGAAAGTGAAACGCACATGACATGATGTACCCGATGCTCCCGAGGGGGATAACATCTCATAAAAAGATCCATATAGTACCAATCCGTGCTACCAACGTGTCAACATCGAGTAAAGTATTCTATAGCAAGAATATAAGTTCTAGCAAGCATGAAATGATCAGAGAATGTTCACGCCTGATATCCTGAGCAACGGATGTATATCGGTGTCCGAACTGGAGACACATAGTCCTATTTAATGAGATACAGGTTATAATGTGTTCTGTAATAAATAATTGAATTAAACAGTGAATTCTACATGCACTAGGCCTCTCTAGGTCAAAAGTTAACCCTTGGTCAAACATCTAGTCAACTTAGTCAGACTTGGACTAGGTTTAGCCAATAACAAATCTAACCAACTCCTATATTTATATACCATATTATACTAAGCAGCTAGTATATAGGACAAGGCCTATATAGGATACCTATAACCCAAAAATATATATACCTATCTATATAATCCTTCCACAATCTAAGATCACCTACTCAAACTCATACAGTTAGACACTAATCCACTAACACTAGGATACCATATCAACCTTCGTCATATTGGCATCCCAATACCAATACCTTGGTTGGAATCCAATACCTTAACTTGGGTAAACCTATACCTTACCTTGGTATCTTGATACCATACCTTGATCATAAGGTAAACTAAAGGTAATTCATATTTACCTTAAGATGGTAACTTAGTATCATGAGATACCAAGATACCCTTCAATTATCTAATTAACTAACTATCTAGTGTACTAACATAATATCTTAACTAATATCTAACATATAACCTATAGAGACTAACTTGCTAATATACCAATATCCAGAACTAACATAACCTACTAACATATCAATATCTAATATACTAGATATCTAACATCAAAATAACTAATAATATATCAAATATCTAACAAATACTAACCTCTACTATCTAACTAACACTTATACTAACAAATATAACTTACACTAACATATAACAAACTCTAATATATCTAACCCTCTACTAACCAACATCTAACAAACATACTAACATATATAACTTACACTAACATATAACAACTCTAACATATCTAACCCTCTACTAACCAACATCTAACAAACATACTAACATACATTACCTAACAATAATATATATATATATATATATATATATATATATATATATATATATATATATATATATTTTTTTTTTTCTTTGGTTACAACCCTTCACCTGAATAGAACTGGACCCCTCATCTTTATTGCTAAGGCCAGCATAATTAATCATGGTATTATGGTAAGGTAAAACATGACGAGCATGGCATGGGATTGCATTAAGACAATAAACGAAGAGAGGACACAGAACTGCTCCGGGAGCCAGGTTACAACCCTTAAACCAAACAAGGACCGGGGTTGTAACCCTTCGCCTGAACAGAACTGGACCCCCGATCGTTATTGTTAAGGCAAATATCAATAATCATGTCATGTCACAATCTTGCACAGGATCAAGATAAGACTAAGATGGAATAAACTACATCCAATCAATCACGGCCAATCAAGAGTACGGCTTGATACTTTTAACTAACTAGGGTTATCACAAGCCTAGTTACTAGCAAGATGCAATGAGATTATCCCAACAGCCACAAGCCCTGCAGACTATCCGGTTACCCAGGTCGAATGTCTATTTAGGAAGAATGCAACACATGACTGTGTGCTGGAAATGTGCCCTACTCGTCGGTAGGCTACAAATCCACTGAATGCGCCCTATATATATATATATATATATATATATATATATATATATATATATATATATATATATATATATATATACTCGACAACCTGTGATACCTATATTCACTTAATATCCATACTACATAGGCTCATAGGTTGTACAAAATGCCTATATCCTATAGTCACTCTTCTACTTAAAATAAATACTGTACCCATTGGGCCTTCACTAAATTCTATGATTAAAGTATGTTGTATCCCTTCGTATTAGCTTTCTGAAACTTCAAACAAATCGCATTTTCGTGTCCGGAAGCTCCCAGAATCGCAAAAATACCGAAACGTATTCGTCTTTCATACAGCTGACACTCAAACAGTTCTACAAAAAGTTCTACAATACGTTTGACCTATTAATATATATATATATATATATATATATATATATATATTTGGAAAGCTAACTTCGATACAGTTCTTTAAAAAAATGGAAGATTAATCAGAGTTCTAAGCTAAAAGTTATGACATTTCTAAGTTGCTATGGCTGCTAAAAACGTGGATGAATATTATGACAAATTTGGGTTGTTTGGACAAAAGAAACACATCTCACTCTCCACACCACTAAAGACACACATCAAACCACACTCCCCTCTCCTCTAACACAAGCACACCACTGACAACATATCCACACACATCTAAATATTTGAAATATATCTAATATATCTATTATATATATACAAATCAGTCCATTATATAAAGAGACACTAAAATGATAAGTTGAGGCTAAAAATATGACATGTGGACTAAACCACTTAGATCTAACCATGGGTATCCAAATGAAACTCATTCTAACCATTCTTACTAACATCTATCAATCGTCTAACATGTATAAAACTGAAATTAAAACACAATTAAACCTATAAGACATTAAACCAAACACATGAGGTGTCCTAATTTGAGATCTAATAAGTAGGACACAAGACACAATTCTAACTTGCTCTAGAGAGTTCAAAATGGCCTCAAACTTGAATCTAAAGTGGGTACATGCATGGGAGTAGATCCTATGGATTCAATACTAACTAATATGCGTAGGAAATCAATTTAGAGGGTTAGTTTTACCTATTAGGAGTGGAATCCCAAGGATACTCCCAAGGACACGGCTCCGTCACAAAGATCTTCCAAAAAGGATACTCCTTCTTGTACTTTGCTCCAAATTTTTGCTAGCACCCTCCTTTGGTAGTAGGAGAAGGTTGGATGAAAGTTTTGGTGAAAGAATGTAAGGATTTGGAGATCAAATCAAAGAGGAAAGCTCTCAATTTGGGGAAGAACACTTGTGAAGGAAAATGGAGGCTTCATGGAATGAAATGAAAGGAAGGGAGACTACCCTACCTATAGTGGCTGCCATTAAACCCTATTTTGGCCTTGGGGGAAAGTCCAATAAGGTCTCAACTAGTCCTTTTGGTTAATTTTAAGTTAGGTTCAAGTTTGGGATCAAAAGGGTTAAATTTAAGCCTCTAACTTAACCAATCTAAGAAGTGGGATTAGTCTAAACTTACTAACTTAATTAGTGGAATTTGTGGGCCATGACTAACTAATCTTGGGATCCCGTCTAGAGTCTAAGCTAACTGGGTCACTAACACAAGTCGGAACGAAATGAAACTCAAACCCGACTAAACAAATCCCATAAAGCCAATATTAAAATATAAAAATTCCCAGAATATTAAAATATGAAAAAGACAAAAATCACAATACATCAATTTAAATATTATTATAATAATCTAAAATTTACCAATTAATCAAAATCCTAAATAATTCAAAAGTCAGAAAATGACCAAAATATCCTTAGCCTAAAAAGTTGTAAGTAGTCATTCTAATCACATGGTTAGGTCCCCATAGTCATGGTTAGTCTCTAGGTTCAACAGTTCTAGGGTTTATTAGCTAACACATCAAAATTATAGTTCACCAATTTTAAACAGTATTAAATTAATTAAAAATCTCCATAAATCATAAATCCTATTATTAAATAATAAACTTTTACAAAAGTTCAAAATTACCCTCATTTTAGAAAAGTGGGTGGTTACAAAGTCAGATTTTGGTTGAGAATTCCTTCGTTCAAATGACCTATGCCTTCGTAAAAAGAACTGTTGATGAGCCTCAAAACATGCTGGAATGCTTCTTATGAGGAGTTTGAACCTGGACGATGCCTTGGAGGTCTTCGATGTCCTGACGGCCTAGCTTGTGGGTGGATGGCCAACCCGATGAGCTACATGTTGTGCTCTGTCCTGCCCATTCTGGACTTTTGAGACCTTCTGCGTCTTTTGGAAACCCGGGTCAATTGCTGCTTCAAGAAGTTTCTCGCTTCAGTGGAATAGCTGATGCGCTTTTAGAGGGTTTCGCCCACAAGAAAGTCAGAATACGCTTCATTGGAGACCAATCTTCCAGTATGCGTACCGAGAAGAAGGAGGACTGCACTTTGACGTAGAATAAACCCCTTGTAGACCCCTCTTGGCTTTGTTAAATCTGTAATCGATTCTTTGTAGAAGAATAGGGTTGGTCCTTTATATGTAGTCTTGATGAGTCTGTACTAGAGCTTTCAAGACATGATAATAAAAGAACTTTCTTCCATATCTTATGTTTTATCTTTTTAACACTCTGTCTTCATATTTGTATTATTTGCGTTGTGGTGGAGGAATATTGTCAGCTGAAATTTTTCATGCTTCTACAGCCGCAAGGACACAATTTTTCGTTGGTAGATAATCAACGGATATCCTCCTTGGCTAAGTATGCAGCTTTCATGCTTCAAAACAAATATGGTAGACACTATTTTGGTGCTATTAGATATCATGGGTCGTACCTCTTGAAATAGCCATTAACTGTATTGACACTACTGTCAACTCAATTTGTCAAAGGCAGTGTCTATAGGTATGGCATCTTCCGCTGGAGGCTCACACACGGAAGAAACATGTAGTATATTTGAAGTCATCCCTGATAACCTTGTCTTCTATGGACGTGGACAAGACGAAAAGAGACTTTTGCCTTAGTCGAGCACCAAATCAGTTGCATCTTGCGATGCTGACCTTGTAGTATTTTTTGCTAGGAGCATCATATTTGGTGCACATTTTTCATGCTTCTACAGGACCCTCTTCAAAGTTTTTGAAGTTTTCTTTGTACTTCGTAATACTTAGAATAGAAGCATATCTGATTCTAAGTGTCTCTTGCAATAAAAAGCTCTATGAAGTGTGGCCAATGGAGCATACTTAGGCCGATTACCTGGAAGGCAATTTAAATCCCAATGGTCATATCTTTATTGGATTCTGTGTACAGCCATCATGGATTTTCAATCTCGTTCTTAGAGACTTGAACCATTACTGCCATTCCAATTTGCCAGGCATAGCGTTGGGAGTTTGAACCATAGCCCTTTCTTTTTGTAAATACTGAAGTTAAATAAACGAGAGAAATTCATATGTCCTTTAGGCACCAACAACCTTCCAATATTCTTCATCTCCAATGACCACTTTCTTTTTATGGCTTTGAGAAATGCTACTCGAAAGAGGGCTAGGAGATCGAACAGAGCACCTACCACTTTTTCGGCAGGCACCAGGCCTATTTTAATCAACATCACCCACATGCAACTTCTAATGCCCGAAGTGCTCATATTTACTATAAGCAATATCTCTTTTGATTTGGTCAACCCAACACCTTTATACTTGGGTTTTCTCATTTATCTGTATCAGCTTCAGTCCCTACTTTAGAGGGAAAAGGAGTGTCCACCACACAACCATGTCAAGTAGAGCTCTTTTTGTCCATCCCTGGTCAGTCATTAGATGACCTTAACCGGCCACAGAATGCAGATTCAACCCTTCATCCATTTTCTACTAACCCAGGAGAACGGGAGGAGTGGTATATAAATGTTGTGCCCCAATTCCATTGAATCGATAAGTTAGCATAGGGCATGAAGCCGTATAAGACTAAGTTGGGTTTATACAAGGCAGTGCTTGGGTAAATTTGAATATATCGAGTTTCGATAGAGGTTTACAACAAGGATTGAGCAGAGAAATTGAATAACAAGACTTGGCACAAAAATGATAATTTTGATTAATAATATACATCATTACATAGATTGAACAACAAATTAAAGGGTATGCTTTACATTACATTTGAGATATATTGTTCCATACATCACATCCCTTTACTAAAATAAAACTTATAAACAGCTTGATCTAGGGTTTTCTTTTGAACAACTGGAGCGAAGTCTTCAAAATGGTATGAATAAATCTTCATCTCTGAGCAAGGCTTCAAAATAGAAAGAAAATATTTGTGTGCCTAAGCATCGACTTCAGATCCTTGATTCGCCTTCTTGGTTAGTGGCACCTATGGAGACGTAGGTCAGTACATTATCGCGTACTGGTGAGTAACTATTTAAATTCCACATCATTAATAGTTCTTATAGAATTAGGTGAAGCATATAGTATTATAAGTGATCTTTCTAGCCATTCCGTAGTTGAATTTATAGAGCATATGATAGTAGCATATTAATAAAAATACGATAAAGCTTACCCATGATAGAGTCTAATTTCCTGTAACAAAAATTACCATGTTCTTCCCTATGAACCAAATATTATTAGCTAAACAATTTATATCTATGAGGGTCACTGGCACCACAAGCCATCCTGGACTATAGTCTGGTTAGATGGCAATCTTTTTAGCGCGGGTAGCGAGCACCTCTGAAATTTATCATATCACCAGTGCTAGTAAGACAATACAGCTAACTTTGTTCCTCCTTGGTCGAATCGGTCCAATGGCCTCAACAACCATTCAAGAAACTAAAATTTTGTGCACAAGTTGTCCTTGACCATACAAGGCTAAGAAACATAGTTATTCAAGCATACTCTATGAGATTATAGAAAAGTTGATATTCTAAGTGTGTTTCACTTATAATTCGATCGATCGATAGCCATATTCCATATTCAGGCGCAATATTCATTCATTGATTCAATCTCAACTTAGTACAGCTCTCTGGTAGGCCTATTATAAGTAAACATAAGATATTATTATATAATAAGCTTGCAATATTGAGCGTTCAATCCTTATTTAGCATTTCATATGACTGGTATCATGAATTGATTGGAGGGCAAGAGGGTCAAGCCACTCATTGTTGAAGAATTGTTGAGAGGAAGAGATCTTCGACACTTCGCTAAAGTTGTACCTACGCGATCACCTGTAATCGCACCAACAAAGGATCAATACACTTTTTTTCCTCCCAGAATTTGATATGAATGTGCAAATCGATGAATACAACAATAAAAGCCATCAAAAACGTTCACAAAATACATTTACAAAACCAACAGAGAAGGAACGAGAAAACCAACATCAGAAACAAATAGTGGAAAGACTTTAGGATAGGACTCTTATATATACCTCTTCTTAAGGACACAATCCACTACATATGGGACCTAATTCCGAAGAGCCAATCCAAATAGAGGAAGGGCCTCAATTTAATCTGTACCAAATCAACCAATACCAATAGGGTCACAGATATAGTGCCTCCAACTGGGAAGTGAGTCACTACACCGTAACCTACTAAGAAAAAGTTTTGTCCTTGAAACTTCAAAATGAGAACCCACCTTCATCAAATAGGAAAGAAAACTTCTTCCATATCCAACTCCAGTTTCTACATCGATTTTTCAACTGAATGGTTCCGCCAAAGCACACGAACCAGTAAAATAGCTCGATTCTATAATAATGTATATTTCATGTCCAAGATTTGAATATGTTCTTCTACATACGAAAAGTCTGCTTGCAGTTTCAGTTGACTGAAGTTTAACACATGGCTTAGATCAGGCATATACTTTCACAGCTAAGATACGTAAAATGTGTCATTTACTTCTGCCAATGTCGGTAGGGGAGTAATCTCATAAGCAACTGGCATTAATCGTTTTAGGACTTCGTAAGGACGAAAAAATCTCAGACTCAGCTTGCCTTTTGTTCTAAATCTTATGACTCCTCGCATAGGAGTTACCTTCAAAAGTATATGATCTCCTTCTTAAAACTCAAGTGTTCGCTAATGGGAATCTGTATAGCTTTTTTGCCGACTCTATGCAACTTTCAGTCTTCCTCGAATCAAGCAAACTTGCGGTACTGTCTGCTCAACTAGTTCTTGACCAAGTATTTTTTGTTCTCCACCATCGTCCCAGTAAATAGGTGACCTTATTTCAGCCTATATAGTGCCTTGAACAGTGCCATATGAATTCTGGATTAGTAGCTATTGTTGTATGCAAATTCTGCTAAAGGTAGATATGCGTCCCAACTTAACTTTAAATCCATCACACAAAGTCTTAACATATCTTCGAGAATCTGATTCAGTCGTTCTATTTGTCTATCTGTTTAGGGATGATATGCTGAAATAAACTTCAATTTTGTCCCAATAGTTGATTAAAGACTACTCCAAAAATTTAACTGAAATTATCCATCTCGATCTGAGACTATAGATTATGGCACTGCACATAGTCGAACTATCTCGTCCATGTAGATTTGAGCCAATCGATTGATGCTCAAAGAAACTTTTATAGCTATGAAGTCGATTGACTTGGTTAATCTATCCATGATGACCCATATCAATCATTTCCTCACGACAAACTCATAATAAAATCCATATAAATGTTTTCCTAATTCCACTCTAGAATAGCGAGGATCTGCATCTCCCCGTTTGGCGTCTCGTGCTCTACTTTCACACGCTGACATGCCAAATACTGCGACACAAAAAGAGCCATATTTTTTATACCGAGCCACTGTAACATTATGCGTAGATCCTTATACATTTTTGTACTTCCAGGGTGTAACAGATATCTTGCATAGTAGGCCTCCGTAAATATTTTCCTTCGAAGCAATTTGTCCTTCAAAACACACAATCTCCCCTTCTGTTGCAAAGCCCCATCCTCAGATTTTTTTTGAAGTCATTTGCCATTCCTCTGCTATCTGCCATAATTTGTAGAAACTCATCACAACTCTTCATAGTCTTGATTTTCTCCAGTCGACTCAGCTCAAGTTGAAGTCAGGCTAAGTGAACATTCTGACGAAGGACCCAAAATTTGATCCCCAAACCCTCCAGGTCCTTCAATATCTCAGTTGTGATTGATAAGGATCCAACGAGTCTACATCTCAATGCATCTGTCACCATATTTGTCTTGTCTGATGTATATGTGATGGTTAAATCATAGTCCTTGATAAGTTCCAACCATCGCCTTTGTCTCAAATTTAGATCATTTTGCATGAATATATACTTCAAGCTCTTATGGTCGATGAAGATCTCACAAGAAGCTCCATATAGAAATTTTGCCATAACTTCAAAGCAAATACAATCAATGTCAGTTCCAAATCATGAGTAGGGTAGTTCCTCTCGTACGACTTCAACTGTCAGAAGGCGTACGAGGTAACTTTTCTATTCTGCATAAGCATACATCCCAAACCCAAACCCGATGTATCTCTATAGATATTAAATCCCTTAGTGCTATTAGGAAGTGCGAGAACAGGCATTTAAATGAGTTGTTGCTTAAACTCCTAAAAGCAAGCGTCATAGTCGTCCGTCCAATCAAATGTGACTCCTTTCTAGCGAGGCGAGTTAGAGGCGACACGAGCTTCTAAAAGTCCTTCAGATATCTTTGATAGTAGCCCTCTAAGCCAAGAAAACTTTGGATCTCACTGGCAGACGAGGGTCTCTTCCAGTCCATGACGGCTTCAACTTTCTTGGTTGACCGCCATACTTTCTGCAGAGATGACATGTCCAAGAAATGACACACTGCTCAGCCAGAACTCACATTTGCTCAGCTTTACATACAATTGGTGTTCCCATAAAGTCTGTAGCACGATCCTTAGATGCTTTGTATGTTCTTCTTTGTTCTTCGAGTAGACTAAGATGTCATCGATGAACATGACCACAAATTTGTCGAGAAAAGATCTGAATATTCTATTCACTAGATCTATGAAGGCTGTTGGGGCATTTATCAAACCAAAAGGCATGACCAAAAATTCATAGTGGACATATCTTGTGCGGAATACAAACTTGGACACTTCCTCGGACTTGATCATCAACTGATGGTAGCCGGAGCGAAGGTCTATTTTAGAGAATACTAATGCACCCCGAAGTTGATCAAACAAGTCATCAATTTTTGGTAATGGATATTTATTTTTGATGGTGACCTTATTCATCTCTTGATAATCAATACATAGCCGCATCTACCCATCCTTTTTTTATAAACAACATTGGTGCACCACAAAGAGAAACATTGGGGCGAATATGCCCGAGATCCAATAAATCTTGTAACTAATTAATCTTGAGCTCTTTTAATTCTGTAGGGGCCATTCTATTAGAATCCTGGGATATCGGTTGGGTACCTCTCAAGGTGTCGATGGTAAATTCATTCTTTCGAACAAGAGGCATGCTAGGTAGCTCTTCTGGAAACATATTAGGGAATTTTTCCATAATATCAGTCTCTTCTGTGTTTGTAACATTCACACAAGTGTCTCTAATAGAAGCAGGGAATCCTTCACATCTAGATTGTAACATCCGTCGAGCTGATATAAGAGAAACCACTATAGCTATCTTTGACTCCAGACCATATGAGTATGTGAATTTGGTTTCCCCGGGCAAGCAATGCGACTCTCTTCCCCGCGTAGTCGATCATTTCAGAGTAAGCATCGAGCTAGTCCATACACAAAAGGATGTCATGCTCCTTAATATCTAGGACTACGAGTATGACTTCAAGGGACAACATCCTACCTTCAATACTTGTACAACCGTCTCTACAGATGAAGTTAACAAGTAGATCCAGTCTGGATGCGGCACTCACACAAAGTTTTATATCAAAGAAAGACAACTTAAACTTATGTTCCATGGTGATATCCGCCGATATAAAGCTATAGGTAACACCAAAATTAAATAAAACATGGTTGGAACGTTACTTAATAACAAAATACTTGAGACGATGGTGGTCGAACGAGTACCTATTTCTATGTCATTGATGTAGAAGCATGAAAAAAGTGCATAAACTACAAAAGCGCATGATACATCCATGTAGAAGCATAAAAAATATGGGGTTCATACGGATCACAACTAACCGCATGAGTACCCTGGAACAGATTGTCCCGCATGAAAAAGAGCTGCATGACAGACTCACTACACCCCCGGCGGCCCATCTTCAGTAGACTGACTTTTGAGCCGCAGAGAGGATATTTACTTATGCGGCCAAGCTGATTAATCCTTCTGATAAAGCTGACTCTGGTCTAATAAAGCTGACAAACTCTGGCAAAGACTGACAGCTCTAACAACTCTGACACTCTAAAAAAAGATAAGACATGATTAAACTAGACATGCAATCCGAGCCGCATGAACCTTATGTGACTCAATCTATGCATTTCATGCAGCCAAGGGTAACTGCAATCCGAGCTGCATAAGCTTTATGCGGCCTATAATATAAGAACCTATACGGCTCAAAAATCCCCAAGCTACATGCGGACTAAAGGAGACTGCCGCATGAGTCTTATGCGGCCCAGCATGGCTGAACTCTAAAGGGCTTATGCGGCTCAAAATAACTCAAATAGACTGGTCCTATCTTGTGATGAGACATGTGGCAGGCTGTTACTACCACTTTTCTAGCTTGAGGGTATTTTGGGCATTTTCAAAATTTTAGAATTTAATTTGAATTATTATTATTATTTATAATTAATGTGATTTTAAGTGATTTTTAGAATAATTGATTTTGGTGTTTTAGTGACTTTGACTTATGTTGACCTTGGAGACTAACCTAGTGGCTAACCTAGGTCATGACTAAGTGATTAGGATTTGAAAACCTAGGCTGACTTAAGTTCATGAGGATTAACTCGTTGGGATTAGTTTGGTGAAATTAGGAGCTAGATTAATTAAGTAATGGCTTGTGAAATCACAAGTCATTTTATGACTAATAGGCTTAATGGCCCATAGGCCCACACCTATTGAACCAAGCCCTAACCCTAAAAATTTGACCAGCCATAGTGTGTTCCCTCTATTTATATCCTCTTGAAATTAGGGTTGCCTCTTTAGGAATTCTTTGCCATTTGGAAGAGGTGAGTCCCCATCTTTATAAATTCCTAGAAATTTCTTTCTAACTCCAAATTCCTCCAAACAAATTGCAATAGGACCTAATATTAGTATTCTTACTATTGTTGATGAGTATTTTCAGGAAACACACAATTTGAGGAAGTTTGGTGGCTTGTGAAACTCTTTCGATTTGGAAATTTTGACCCATTGTTTACCTATAGGTATAATTCCTTCTACTGCATTTAAATTCTATAAAAATTTATTTCTAGGATGTCCTAACCCTAACCTAATAGTAGGATAGGCTAACCTTAGAATTTGGACCCATTTCGTGTCCGTATGGGACACGTATCCACGTGTACAGGAATGTGTTCGACGAAATGCCTCAAAGGGCATTTCGTTCGGTTTTTGTGATTGTGTTTGAATAGGAAAATCCATTTTAGTCTCGCTTATGCATTTCTTGGATACTGAGCACATTTTCGTGTCAGGTTGAGCCGACACAAGCGCGTGGACACGCGGTCGCGCGCGCGTGCACGCTGGCAGGTTTTTTCCCTGCTACTCGAGCATGTTTTCTCAGTGCACGTAGGGTTTCAACCCTTGAAACTCGACATGTTTGTCGTGTCCATGACTGACACGAGATCCCTAGAGTTTTAGGAACTCTCGTGTCGCATCAGACACGTTATGGGCTGTGCACATGTGGTACACTGAACTGTTCAGTGTACAGTGTGGTGTTATGTGTTTTAATAGATTTAAATAGTTCTAAATTGTGTTATTATTTATTAAATAGATCCTAAACTTGATGTTTAACCTCTGTTATAATTGTTACATGATTAATTTGGGTTTTCAGGAGGTGTATGGTTTCGAACATGGGTTTTTTTGTTATTTCTGATACATCATTGTTACTGTCTATTCCAGTTTTCCCAAACCAGTTTAATTCTCTTTTTGTGTTATGTTTTCAATTGATATTTGATTCCCTTATGTTACATTCTTGTTAGCTAAGTTTACATTTCGATTTTAGGCTTTGGAATGAGGAATTAGCAAATGGTAGATTTCAATGCAACTGTCATTGTTATATATGTTGATCTATAGCTAACTGTTAAAACCTGAAATTGGATGTTGAAACCTGAGTTTACTTTATAATTGATTCAATGTTTTCTTTCTTTTAACCTGATATGAAATTGCTCACTGTTCTTTTGTTCACTGAAATCTGAGTTGGTGTTCTTTTACATAAAACCTGAGAATGTACTTTACTATAAACTGATTTGGGGGTATTGTTGAACTGCAAACAGATTTCCTTTTTGTTCATTGATTTCTGAGTTTGAATTCTTTGATAACCTGTGATTCAAAATGTGTTAGCTGGGTTTGAATTCTTCTAAAAACTGAGATGGGATTATGTTCCCAGTTTTCAAAACCTGAGAATGGTTTTAAACCATATTGTTTACTTTGAAAACTGATTTCATTTCCCTTCTTAACAGTCAGTTTCTGAGGATTAAATAAAGCCTGATTTTTGAATGATTTTTTTCTTCAAAAACCTGATAATGTGTAATCCTGTTTGATAGACTGTTTTAACCTGAGTTTGGTTTGTGTTTCCAATTTTTGGAAACCTAAAAAGTTGAATATCTGAGATTCTTTTGTTTAAAAACCTGAGAATGTCACTGTACATTGTTTCCCTTTTCAATAGGCTATAAAACCTGAGTATACCTTATATTGAATTCAATGATTGTTTACTGCAAACTGATTTTCCTTCCCTATACAATGTCTTATGCACACACATCCACATTGCACAGTTATTGATCACTGT
Organism: Iris pallida; assembly: GCA_029216955.1. Lineage (NCBI taxonomy): Eukaryota > Viridiplantae > Streptophyta > Magnoliopsida > Asparagales > Iridaceae > Iris > Iris pallida. The sequence continues at coordinate 14,077,716 of JANAVB010026199.1, forward strand.
CCTTAAATTCTGTTTATACACATGTTCTAGTCTATGCCTCTCACATCACACACTCTTGTGATATATTACACACACATCCACTTGCACATTATATACTCTTGTGTTTCCCTTTTCACTATTTCCTATTTACCTATATGTTTGAGATATAAATATAGATACAAGTTTCTATATATATATGATTGTGTGTACTATTATATATATATTAGATACATATAGAGTATGGATACCATATGTCAAATGAATGTATATGTATATATGGGATGACATGTCATGATATATGGGATGTTGTGATATGATGTCATAGAGCATGGGATACCATAGGACATAATGTATTGAATATATGATATTATGTGATTGGTAGGCTTGACATAGTATTGCCTAGAATAGCCTAGTAAACCTAGATTAGTCTTGTTAGACCTAGATTAGACTTGGTTGACCTAGTTGACTTCTAGGGTTTGACCAGAGTTGACCAAGAGTTGACTTTGGTCTAGATTAACCTAGATTAATGTAAAACGCATTGTAGTGCATTACATTTCTATTTCTGGACTTGTTGTGACTCGTACTATTCTAAATAGGAGGCAGACACCACTCCTCGGACAGTATTTTCATCTCGGACATTCAGTTAGCAGGCGAGTACATTCTCTGATCTTTTCATACCTGTCTGGATTATATTCTTGCTCTAGATTACTCTACATGATGCTGATACGTATCTTTACGGATTAGTACTATATGGATCCTTTCCTGAGATGTTATCCCTCTACGGGTGTATCGGGTATTTCATGTTCATGTACTTTATCATGTGCATCAGGTACTCCTTGTACTCGTACTAGTTCATGTTTTTACATGTTCTCATGTGCTTTCATGTGCTTATCATGTGCCTCATGTACTACTCATTATATGAGTTCACGTATCTTAGTTGTATTCATGTGCTTATGACATAACTTGAACGGATCCTTGTGTATTGATTGGGGCGGGGTGAGTAGAATTGGTTATGTGGACACAATCCCCAGTAGGTATTCATGTGCTCTTTATTCGTATTCATGTGCCCCCAAGCCGTTTACATAACCATATTGTACTCTAAATTACGTAGTCACTTACAGTCTCTACTATCATGTATTTACTTTCAGTTATAAAATATCTCCTGTTTACTTGTACTTCCATTCAGCACTTCTTGTATTTTACTCTATTGCCTGATTTATTTTTTTAACCTGCTATGAACTGTTGAGAGATATGTGCTCGTTTCCGTCCTGACTGGACCTGTTGAAATATTACAGAGGATGAGGCTGAGGCATTCTGCCCTACTTACTACGGTGCCACACTAGATAAGTGCCTGGACTTGGACCAGCAGTAGGATCTATTAGTAGTAGACGACACTCCATTAGTTTAGGATTATCTTACTATTTTGGATTACTGTATTAGATTTTGAGATATTCTGAGATATGTATTATTTTAGACACTTAGAATTCTGGATTGTATCTCTGTGATTCTCTGTTCTGGATATTTTATCTTTCATTATCAATCTATCTTACCTGTTCTACCTTAGCTGTGGTTGAGTTATATTTCTGTTATGTCACCCCCATTCGGGGAGTATAACTGTTATTACCTTCAATTGTTAGTTGTTGTGACCTAGGACAACATTCTTCCGCCGATACTGCGGCGTAGGCTGGACGTATCCACGTCTCGTGCCCTTACTCTAGGGTGCGGGTCGTGACACATTTTTAGTGGTGGCCCATGCAGGTCTAGGTTGGAAATGTAGTGGTATTCGAACTAGAATATCGTTGCAGCCTGCAGTAGAAATTAGCATTTTTTTAAGGTACTCAATCACACTAGGAGAACTCCTTATCAGATTTCGTATATCTATTTTGCTGCTTATTGTCTTCCTTAGAAATTTAAATTGTCCTTCTTTGATTTTTCGACTCATTCTCAGTAATTACTTTTTGTTTGATCTGTGTCTCCAGGATGGTTGAGACGCGATCGCATCGCCCCGTGACGGGAGAGGCTGGAGAGGGGTCTTCCACCTCTCGTGTCCAGCAGCCAGCTCCCAGTGCCACAAGGCCAGTGCAGCCCTCAGGAGTCGGTGTTTCTGCCATTTTTGGAGGAGCACCTCCAGCAGTCAGGAGGCCAGTTATGATTCTAGAGATCCTTCCCACGCAGCAGCCTCCGCCTACGGGGATGGTAGATGCTGCCCATCTCTTCTCCTTCGTGGAAAGGATTCTGGAGTCGCACCAGCAGCAGCAAACGAGGCAGACTACTGATTTTCGGCAGGGGATCGATGAGGCGCACCAGCTGGTTCATACCACGGTCAAGATAATCACAGCTCAAGGTCCCAGCAGCAGCCCCGTCGAAGGTAGAAGGACATACAGGACTTCCAGAAGATACACCCTCGAGAGTTCTTCGGCATGGAGGGCATTCACGTTGCAGACGACTGGGTTGAGCATATCGAGGAGATCTTTCGACTAGCAGAGATACCAGCTCGACTCCAGATCGAGGCGGCGGGCAGCCAGATGCAGGATTTAGCCCGTGCATGGTATCAGGCAGATCCCAGAGTAGGGGTTGAGGGCCAGACTTGGGCCCAGTTCAAGGAACTGTTTAAAGAACAATTCTTTCCTGATGTAGCCTTAGGAGATATTGATGCACAGTTCGAGGCTCTGGCTCAGGGGAACCAGACGGTGGCTGAGTATGTCGGGGAGTTCTGCAGACTGGCCCAGTTCATTGATGATTTGTCTGAGAAGACGAAGGCGAGAAAGTTTTACCGGGGTTTGATTAGAGAGGTTCGGTCGCTGACTAAGAGCGACCGCAATGCCACTTATGCTGAGATATTTTCTGGGGCTATGGCGGCGGAAGACGACCTAGGGCTGAAGCAGAAGAGGGTTCATGACTTCCAGGGTGGCAGCAGCAGTCAGGGACAGGCCAAGTGGCCTCACTTCCAGTAGCAGCAGCAGAGGCCAGCTCAGCAGTTTCAACAGCAGGGTCATACACCCTTTCAGCAGCAGCACCAGCAGCAGAGAGAGCAGCAGGCACCTCGTCAGGTAGTCATTTGTGCCTTCTGCAAGAAGCCAGGGCACATGATCCATGAGTGTAGGAAGAAGCTAGGCAAGTACCTACTTTGTGGTGCGGAAGATCACCAGTTGAGGGACTGCCCAGGGGCTTTTGGACGAGGACAGCAGGGAGGTGGAGCCAAGGCTCCAGCAGGCCAGCAGAGGGGACCAGCCCTGCAGACCCAGCAGCAGAGGTTCCAGCAGCACCAGAAGCAGGCACGAGGTGGACAGCAGGGGCGAGCTTTCGCCATGGCAGCTGAGGATGTCGAGGCCATCGGAGAGCTGATAGCAGGTTCGGTTCTCCTAGATTCCCTTTCAGCATTTGCACTCTTTGATTCCGGGGCTTCCCACAGCTTTGTGTCAGTATCATATTCTATTAGACACAGTTTGGTTTCTGAACCATTGCCTAGGACCTGCAAGATCACGACCGGGGGTGGGGTCATCCTCGTGAGTGATGTTTGCAGAGGGCGGAGTGTCATATTGGGAGGCCGAGAGTTGGGGGTGAGTCTACTAGTCATGCCATTACCGAACTATGATATTGTATTAGGTATGGACTGGCTGAGTAGATACCACGCCCGTATTGATTGCCGTGGGGGTAGTGTTTTGTTCGGGGCGCCAGGAGAGCCAGAGTTTGAGTACACCCAATGGCAGAAAGCGCAGGACGGCGGAGTCTTCTGCGGAGCATCAGTCGAGGAGCAGGTGGCTCCGCATCCCTTGATCGTAGAGTTTATGGACGTATTTCCAGAGGAGTTGCCAGGGCTTCCACCAGACAGAGATGTAAAGTTCTCGATAGACTTGGTTCCTGGCACGAAACCGATCTCCCAGCATGTCTATCGAGTGAACAACAGCGAGTTGGTGGAGCTGAAGAAGCAGGTGGATGAGCTGTAGGACAAGGGCTTCATTCGCTCGAGTTCTTCACCTTGGGGTGCACCGGTACTTTTCGTACCCAAGAAGGATGGGTCTGTACGTATGTGTATCGACTACAGGGCACTTAACAACCTGACAATCAAGAACAGATACCCACTGCCACGGAACGATGATCTGTTTGATCAGTTGAACGGAGCTCGGGTGTTCTCCAAGATTGATTTGAGGTCGGGTTATCACCAGGTGAAGGTGAAGGGAGTGGATATTCACAAGACCGCTTTCAGGACGCGGTACGGGCAGTTTGAGTTTTTGGTTATGCCGTTTGGGCTAACCAATGCACCAGCAGTATTTATAAATCTAATAAACAAGGTGTTCCACCAGTACTTGGACAAGTTTGTGGTGGTGTTCATTGATGATATCTTGATATAATCCAAGACAGAGGAGGAGCACGAGGAGCATCTGCGGATAGTGCTAGAGACTCTCAGGAGGGAGCAGCTTTATGAGAAACTCTCCAAGTGTGAGTTTTTTTGGGCCAGATGGACTTCTTGGGGCACGTGGTGACTGGAGATGGTATCTCAGTTGACCCCAAGAAGATTGTAGCAGTTGAGGCTTGGACAGCGCCGACTTCAGTGGCAAAGATCAGGAGTTTTCTGGGGCTGGCAGGATACTATAGGAGATTTGTGCAAGATTTCTCCCGGGTTGCAGAGCCGTTGACACGGTTGACCCGGAAGGATACTGAGTATATTTGGTCAGAGGGGTGTCAGACAGCTTTTGATGAGTTGAAGAAGCGGCTTTCGACAGCTTCGATTCTGACATTGCCTTCAGGATCAGGTGGATTCACTATTTATAGTGATGCTTCAGGGAAGGGGCTGGGTTGTGTCTTGCAGCAGCATGGGAAGGTGATTGCCTATGCTTCCAGGCAATTACGTCCCCATGAGAAGAACTACCCTACCCATGACCTGGAGCTGGCGGCGGTGATTTTTGCTTTGAAGTTATGGAAGCACTATCTGTATGGCGAGAGGGTAGAGATTTTCACAGATCACAAGAGCTTGAAGTATGTGTTTACACAGAAGGAGCTCAACATGAGGCAGCGCAGGTGGCTTGAGTTGATGAAGGACTTTGACATCGCACTTCAGTATCACCCGAGGAAGGCCAACGTGGTTGCCGATGCCTTGAGTAGGTATCCGACAGCCTTGTGTTTGACCATGGATCGGCACTTGCTTGCAGAATTGGAGAGCCTTGGGATTGAGGTGATTGTGCCAGGGGTGCAGATGCAGTTATGGGGCCTTCAGATACAGTCGGACTTGATGGACAGGATCAAGGTGACACAGTTCGATGATGTTGCTTTGCTGTGTATCCGAGAGCAGATCAGTACAGGAGTGGAGGATGTTGAGTTCTCACTTGCAGAGGATGGTGCCCTGAGGCACGGTTCCGTACTTTATGTGCCCAGCGGGGAGCTCAGAGAGAAGATTATGTAGGAGGCTCATAGGTTGCAGTACTCTATACATCCTGGTGCCAACAAGATGTACAGGGATCTACGAGAGCATGTCTGGTGGTATGGGATGAAAAGGGAGGTGTCCCACTTCGTAGCTAGATGCTTGATCTGTCAGCAGGTCAAGACAGAGAGACAGAGGCCCGGAGGATTATTGCAGCCGTTGACCATTCTAGAGTGGAAGTGGGAACATATTACCATAGATTTTGTATCGGGGTTGCCGCGTTCGCCAGGAGGAAAAGACGCGATTTGGGTCATCGTTGACAGGTTGACCAAATCGGCCCACTTCTTGCCATTCAAGGTGGGTACGTCTACAGAGAGGCTCGCGGAGTTGTATATGAGATAGATAGTCAGGATTCACGGAGTTTCCGTCAGCATAGTCTCAGATCGGGATATTCGCTTTACTTCCCATTTCTGGAGGAGTCTGCAGACTAGCTTGGGTACTCAGCTCAAGTTTAGTACCACGTACCACCCTCAGACGGACGGACAGTCAGAAAGGACTATTCAGACCCTTGAGGATATGCTGCAGACGTGCGTCCTAGATTTTGGAGGTTCCTGGGAGGATCACCTACATTTGGTGGAGTTTGCTTACAACAACAGTTATCAGGCCAGCATTGAGATGTCATCGTTTGAGGCTCTGTATGGGCGTAGGTGTCGTACACCCTTATCTTGGAATGATGTTGGAGAGCGAGCTTTACTGGGACCAGAGATGGTTGTTGATGCAGCCGAGAAGGTGAAGCTCATCAGGGACAGACTTCGCGTGGCACAGGACAGACATCGGCACTGGGCCGATAGCCACCGGAGGCCGCTGGAGTTTGAGGTACAGATTTAGAGATAGGATTAAAAGTAGGTTGTATTTTTTGTTTTGTTTTGTTTGATTGATCATGTTTGATTTTTAGTAACTTGAGACCTTGCTTGTGATTAGGTTGGAGACATGGTTTCTCTGCAGATATCTCCGACTCGTGGTACGATACGTTTTGGTGGAGGTGGGAAGCTTAGTCCGCGCTTCATCGGCCCTTTCGTTATCAGCGGAAGAGTCGATGACGTGGCATACAGGCTAGACTTGCCACCTGCACTAATGGGAGTTCACAATATATTTCACGTATCACAGTTGAGACGGTACGTGGCTGACCCTAGCCATGTGCTCAATCACTCGGAGATAGAGGTTGGACCTACTCTCAGTTATCCAGAGCAGCCTGTGGAGGTTTTGGATCGCCGGGAGAAGGTATTGAGGAACCAGGTGATACCCTTGGTACACGTCGCATGGAGGCATCATTCTCCAGGAGAGTCTAACTGGGAGCGGGAGGATGAGATGCGCGAGCGGTACCCCTATCTTTTTGGACCTTGAGGTATACTTTTCTATCCTTCTTAGCAGCTAGTTTCACCTTTAAATTTCGAGGGCGAAATTATTTTAAGGGGGATAGATTTGTCACTACCACTTTTCTAGCTTGAAGGTATTTTGGTCATTTTCAAAATTTTAGAATTTAATTTGAATTATTATTATTATTTATAATTAATGTGATTTTAAGTGATTTTTAGAATAATTGATTTTGGTATTTTAGTGACTTTGACTTATGTTGACCTTGGAGACTAACCTAGTGGCTAACCTAGGTCATGACTAAGTGATTAGGATTTGAAAACCTAGGTTGACTTAAGTTCATGAGGATTAACTCATTGGGATTAGTTTGGTGAAATTAGGAGCTAGATTAATTAAGTAATGGCTTGTGAAATCACAAGTCATTTTATGACTAATAGGCTTAATGGCCCATAGGCCCACACCCATTGAACCAAGCCCTAACCCTAAAAATCTGACCAGCCATAGTGTGTCCCCCCTATTTATATCCTCTTAAAATTAGGGTTGTCTCTTTAGGAATTCTTTGCCATTTGGAAGAGGTAAGTCCCCATCTTTGTAAATTCCTAGAAATTACTTTCTAACTCCAAATCCTTCAAACAAATTGCAATAGGACCTAATATTAGTATTCTTGCTGTTGTTGATGAGTATTTTCAGGAAACACACAATTTGAGGAAGTTTGGTGGCTTGTGAAACTCTTCTCATTTGGGGATTTTGACCCATTGTTCACCTATAGGTATAATTCCTTCTACTGCATTTAATTTCTGTAAAAATTCATTTCTAGGATGTCCTAACCCTAACCTAACAGTAGGATAGGCTAACCCTAGAATTTGGACCTATTTCGTGTCCCTATCGGACACGTATCCACGTGTATAGGAATGTGTTCGACGAAATGCCTCAAAGGGCATTTCGTTCGATTTTTGTGATTGTGTTTGAATAGGAAAATCTATTTTAGTCTCGCTTATGCATTTCTTGGACACTGAGCACATTTTCGTGTCAGGTTGAGCCGACACGAGCGCGTGGACACGCGGTCGCGCGTGCGTGCACGCTGGCAGGTTTTTCCCCTACTACTCGAGCATGTTTTCTCAGTGCACGTAGGGTTTCAACCCTTGAAACTCGACATGTGTGTCGTGTCCATGACTGACACGAGATCCCTAGAGTTTCAGGAACTCTCGTGTCGTGTCGGACACGTTATGGGCTGTGCACATGTGGTACACTGAACTGTTCAGTGTACAGTATGGTGTTATGTGTTTTAATGGATTTAAATAGTTCTAAATTGTTTTATTATTTATTAAATAGATCCTAAACTTGATGTTTAACCTCTGTTATAATTTTTACATGATTAACTTGGGTTTTCAGGAGGTGTATGGATTCGAACATGGGTTTTTGGGTTATTTCTGATACATCACTGTTACTGTCTATTCCAGTTTTCCCAAACCAGTTTAATTCTCTTTTTGTGTTATGTTTTCAATTGATATTTGATTCCCTCATGTTACATTCTTGTTAGCTAAGTTTACTTTTCGATTTTAGGCTTTGGAATGAGGAATTAGGAAATGGTAGATTTTAATGCAACTGTCATTGTTATATATGTTGATCTATAGCTAACTGTTGAAACCTGAAATTGGATGTTGAAACCTGAGTTTACTTTATAATTGATTCAATGTTTTCTTTCTTTTAACCTGATATGAAATTGCTCACTGTTCTTTTGTTCGCTGAAATCTGAGTTGGTGTTCTTTTACATAAAACCTGAGAATGTATTTTACTATGAACTGATTTGGGGGTATTGTTGAACTGCAAACTGATTTCCTTTTTGTTCATTGATTTCTGAGTTTGAATTCTTTGATAACCTGTGATTCAAAATGTGTTAGCTGGGTTTGAATTCTTCTAAAAACTGAGATGGGATTATGTTTCCAGTTTTCAAAACCTGAGAATGGTTTTAAACCATATTGTTTATTTTGAAAACTGATTTCATTTCCCTTCTTAACTGTCAGATTCTGAGGATTAAATAAAGCCTGAGTTTTGAATGATTCTTTTCTTCAAAAACCTGAGAATGTGTAATCCTGTTTGATAGACTGTTTTAACCTCAGTTTGGTTTGTGTTTCCAATTTTTGGAAACCTGAAAATTTGAATATCTGAGATTCTTTTGTTTAAAAACCTGAGAATGTCACTGTACATTGTTTCCCTTTTCAATAGGCTATAAAACCTGAGTTTACCTTCTATTGAATTCAATGATTGTTTACTGCAAACTGATTTTCCTTCCCTCCTATACACTGTCTTATGCACACACATCCACATTGCACAGTTATTGATCACGATCCTTAAATTCTGCTTATACACATGTTCTAGTCTATGCCTCTCACATCACACACTCTTGTGATATATTACACACACATCCACTTGCACATTATATACTCTTGTGTTTCCCTGTTCACTATTTCCTATTTACCTATATGTTTGAGATAAAAATATAGATACAAGTTTCTATATATATATGATTGTGTGTACTATTATATATATATTAGATACATATAGAGTATGAATACCATATGTCAAATGAATGTATATGTATATATGGGATGACATATCATGATATATGGGATGTTGTGATATGATGTCATGGAGCATGGGATACCATAGGACATAATGTATTGAATATATGATATTATGTGATTGGTAGGCTTGACATAGTATTGCCTAGAATAGCCTAGTAAACCTAGATTAGTCTTGTTAGACCTGGATTAGACTTCGTTGACCTAGTTGACTTCTAGGGTTGACCAGAGTTGACCAAGAGTTGACTTTGGTCTAGATTGACCTAGATTCATGTAGAACGCATTGTAGTGCATTACATTTCTATTTCTGGACTTGTTATGACTCGTACTGTTCTAAATAGGCGCCAGATACCACTCCTCGGACAGTGTTTTCATCTCGGACATTCAGTTAGCAGGCGAGTACATTCTCTGATCTTTTAATACCTGTCTGGATTATATTCTTGCTCTAGATTACTCTGCATGATGCTGACACGTATCTTCACGGATTAGTACTATATGGATCCTTTCCTGAGATGTTATCCCTCTACGGGTGCATCGGGTATTTCATGTTCATGTACTTTATCATGTGCATCAGATACTCCTTGTACTCGTACTAGTTCATGTTTTTACATGTTCTCATGTGCTTTCATGTGCTTATCATGTGCCTCATGTACTACTCATTACATAAGTTCACGTATCTTAGTTGTATTCATGTGCTTATGACATAACTTGAACGGATCCTTGTGTATTGATTGGGGCGGGGTGAGTAGAATTGGTTATGTGGACACAATCCCCAGTAGGTATTCATGTGCTCCTTATTTGTATTCATATGCCCCCAAGCCGTTTACATAACCATATTGTACTCTAAATCACATAGTCACTTACAGTCTCTACTATCATGTATTTACTTTCAGTTACAAAATATCTCCTGTTTACTTGTACTTCCATTCAACACTTCCTGTATTTTACTCTATTGCCTGATTTATTTTCTTAGCCTGCTATGAACTGTTGAGAGATATGTGCTCGTTCCCGTCCTGACTGGACCTGTTGAAATATTACAGGGGATGAGGCTGAGGCGTTCTGCCCTACTTACTATGGTGCCACACTAGATGAGTGCCTGGACTTGGACCAGCAGCAGGATCCATTAGCAGTAGACGACACTCCATTAGTTTAGGATTGTCTTACTATTTTGGATTACTGTATTAGATTTTGAGATATTCTGAGATATGTATTATTTTAGACACTTAGAATTCTGGATTGTATCTCTGTGATTCTCTGTTCTGGATATTTTATCTTTCATTATCAATCTATCTTACATGTTCTTTCTTAGCTGTGGTTGAGTTATATTTCTGTTATGTCACCCCCATTCGGGGAGTATAACTGTTATTACCTTCAATTGTTAGTTGTTGTGACCTAGTACAGCGTTCTACCGCCGACACTACAGCGTAGGCTGGACGTACCCATGTCTCGTGCCCTTACTCTAGGATGCGGGACGTGACACAGGCTGACCAAGTCTCAACTACCCAGATTCGATACAACAAAATCTCAATGACCCCTACCAGCTGGTAGCCCGAGATCGGGTCTTTCTGCGCTGTGAGAGACACGTAGCCACGTGGGCCGTTATGCCGCCCAAAAAGCTGCTACTACAGAAAACACTATAAATAGTAGGGTATTATACATAGGCAAATGGTTGGCAATCCAAGGCTGGTAACCTACGAAAGGTAATTTCTTCGAGAGCAAGGAGCGCGTCAGATAGTCCAAGGGGTAAGGCAGAGTTGCTACACTTTTCCGAGCCTCTATCCTCACCCCCCAGAATCAAAACTAAGCAATTGTACTTAGATTGTCTCTAGGCTTTCTTTCTAGGCTTTCTCTTGTACAAGCGAGTTTGCAATCAAGTTCAATTCATCTATAATTTGTTGTACTTGATATTTAATGGCAAACACGATGGCGACTCTGCTGGAGATATCCTTCTTCTCTAATGAGAAGATGGTGATGCAATCTGACGTATCCGAGCTCGGCCCTAAAGAGATCCCACAGAATGTCAAAGCACAAAACTGTTGCCCCCCGCCAGGTTCTCGAATAAGCTCCTTCTACGGCCCAAGATAGTCATCAAGACTCTCATACGGCCTTGCTTCCGACCGCATATAACCTCATTGTCCCTAAATCCAGCAAAGAAAAATACTACAATGCTGAGTTTTTTGAGGCACAAGGAAAATCCATGCGGATGAGGAAGAGGCCGCATAAGAAAGATGGGCAGATGACTCATGCGACAGCCAACTCTGGCCGCAGACAGATCACCCATGCGGCAACAGACTCTGGCGCAGACAGATCGCCCATGCGGCAGCCAACTCTGGTCACAGGCAGATCGCCCATGCGGCAACCAACTTTGGCTGCAGGCAGTTGACCTATGCGGCAGCCAGTCCTGGCCATAGACAGAGTCAAATGCGGCCCTGTCATAAGTTCTGTATACGACCGTCTCTTATATGGGCCCGACTCCAAGCGGCCCATAGAGAATGTGGGATGTATCAATCTGGACACTTTTTACTACGTGCCTTCGAGTCCAAAGTCAAAGAAGTCTAGGGCAGTGCGGGCCCAATGAGCCCAGTCAACTGTCCAAGTTGCTGACCGTCAGCGGGCACCGTTAACTATTATACAGGCTCCTGATGGAAAGTTGCACAGAACCACCCGCGTCCAGTCCCCCAGGGCTAATAGACAGGGTGGGTCTCAAAAGTCTTCCTCCAACGATCGCAAGCAAGTGCTTTTACTAGCCTCAGATCAGGGAACAAATATGACAACTACGCACCCGTGTGCTCGGGAAACCCGAGTCCACAAATGGGAGGCAAAGGTAGATCAATCCGCTATCAACTTGCGAGAAGTGATTACTCACAAACGCAAGGAGAAGGAAGCAACCTTGGCGTGTGATGAGCCCCTCTCGGAACGTCGTTGCACCCAAGTTATCATCAAATGCTGCTGCGACAAGTCGGCAGCACCTGAAGATCGACAGTCCATTTTCCAACGACTACAGTAGCCATCACCTGTCCAACAACAACTTGAGAAACAAGTGCGAATCCCGGGAGACGAGGAATTTCTTTTTGCCTCCTGTAATTTAACACGGAAGGTTCTTTCCGACAAGGAAGGGAATAAGACAGGCTCTTCCAGCCCGATAATCTCTGCCAGTATTGCAAGGAAATTCTCGTCTGGAGGACTGCCACTGACAACTACAGGGGGTGTCTACCTAGGCACTCGATCAAAAAAGAAGCTTCCAACACCTGGGGGTAGAAGTCCCCTCAAAGTATGTGACAACCCGGTGTTCTAGGAGCATACACAGGGGGTAGCGATCCACTGGAATTATGCAACGGACGTGGACGTCCCTGAGGATGACCGCCTCTGCCAAGATGATGTAGCTTCCTGCATAGGGGTAGAACCCCTTTCGAGTCCGAGGAGGAAGACATTCCGACATTCCCCGACGATTTTTTGGTACGAGGATACGACACAGAGAGCACCTCTGCTACGATCCCTTCCACCTCTACTCATGTACGGACAGTCTTTATGGCCGACGATGATCATGAGGCGCCTACTGACCGACAACGTCTAGAAGTACTTGAAGCCATGCTCTTGTCCTTGGCCAAGTCAGTAGACGAAATCAAAGCTGCCTTGCCAACTCAACCAACAAGGATGCCTGGACAAACAAGCTTGGGACCCACAGTAAATGCGGACTCCAACACAACTGCTCCTCCTTTGGATGACAATCCTCTAGGAGCCTCCGCTCCTCTAGGAGTCTCGGGCACTCGGGCAATGTTCAATGCCCGAGACTCCTCTCGAGACCTCAGAATACGGCAGACGTATCCCGTTGCATGAAGAGATGTGCCTTTTCTACCACGGTACAAGCCGTTTTATAACGATTCATATGACGGAAAGACCTCTGCTAGTCGGTACATAACTTATTTCGAGGTCACAACCGACCACTTGCCGCATAGTGATGCTATCCTCACACGATTATTCATTGGAGCATTGGAGGGGATCGCGTTCAACTGGTATCGCAACCTTCCTGACAACTGCATATATTCTTTTGACGGATTCAAGCACATGTTCCTAGAACGATTCTATAAAGTGGGGCATCATGTAACAATGTCATCCCTCATGGACGTCGTTCAGGGGGAGAGGGAGCTGACAAGGAACTATATCGAGCGGTTTCGCCAAACTGTAATGAGATTGCCTCAAGGCAATCCCGAAAGCTCCTTGATTGAAATATGCCAGAAGAAGTTGCTCCCCGCAATCAGCCTTTGGATGGATGAAGATCAGTTCAGGGATTGGACGACCTTCATCATAAGTGCCACCAATACGGAGGCGAAGTTAAAGAAGGCACGCCAGCTGGGATCACACATCCCAGACGGAGAGGTCAAAAGCAAACGTCCTGGTACCACCTCCAATAACAACAGCACTAACGCCACCTCCAATAACTAGGACAATAAAGACAAACAGGCCCTGGTCGCTGGTACGACCAAGAAGCCTGAATAAAAGTAGACAGAAGTTCAGTGGCCCCAGGTCAATTTCCTATTCAAAGATAGTCATGTCAAGCCTATCTTCGACATGCTCTTGCAAGGGGACAGGATCCAACTCCCTCCACTAAGGCGCGAGCCCCGAGCAGCAGAGATAGAGGACCCAAAATACTGCCATTTCCATCTCTATGTTCATCATGTCACTCAAGACTGCTTTTAATTAAAGCAGTACATCCAGAATCTTATCGACTCCAAAGCTCTGTTGCTATACTTTGAAGAGGTTACCGTGGCGGCAAATATGATATCAATTTAGTTCGGCGACTTTCCTCCAACAAGCACTCAAGATGGGGTAATACCTATCCTCTGGGCAATGATGGAGGTTACTAATCTTCTCCCCGTCCGAAACCAGACGACTGGCTTGGTACCTCTCACCACGTCACAAGGAGAGATCACGTTGGTGCACCCAGACTTAGTGCCCGAAGTTACCCAGGCGGCATCATCTCCAGCCAACAAAAAGAAGGGCAGGAAGTCCAGATCCTGCCACACAATTTCAACCGAGGCTGAGGAAGCGGTAGCCGTTGTTACCCGGTCTAGGGCACAAGTCCAGCCTACTTCCGATAGTTCAGTTGAAGATCCTTAACCGACAACGGTGCCTGCCACTAATGTTCCGGGGCCATCTCAGCCCCCATCGACAAACAGTTCTAAGTCGAAGGAAACCCGCTTCGACAGACCGCTCCGTAAAGATGTACCTCAAGGGCTGGAAAGACCTTACAACTTTGACGTATTAGCACAACTGGCTAATACGCTGACAAAGTTTTCGTTATACGAGCTCCTAAGGCTCTCCAAGGATCTTCGTGTCGTACTGAGAGATGCACTCCAGAATTCTGACGCTTACTTAGCCCAAGTCAAACCTACAGGGGAAGACTCGTCGGCAGATCTCCAGGTGTCACGATCTGCACCCACCATGAGGGTACGAGTACGTAACAGCGCCCAGCCTACGCCGCAGTGTCGGCGGTAGAATGCTGTTCTAAGCCTCCAACTAGCCAACAACTCATGCAGTATATAATGTACTCATCATGATCAAATCCGAACGGAGGACAAGTATAAGATATGGTGTAACTCAATCACAGTCTAAGCACGATAAGATAACACCAAAATATAACTAAGAAATTGAAGACAACAATAACTACTGAAATAATAACAACAATCTCAAAACAATCTCAAATACATCTCAAGTCTCAATTCTGTACAACCAGCTCTACATTAAAACAGATGCAAGTCTACATAACTAAATCCCGATCACTCCCGAGTGTCGGGACCATATATAGCTAGGCCATCTCCTGGTCAATAATATGTAGGGCACGTATCCTCAGGACAATTATCTGTAAAATTTCAACAGGTCCAGTCAGGACAGGAACGAGTACATCTCATCTAGAAAACCCAAGTAAATAAGAGAGAACAATAAACCAGTTATAGACAGTTGTATTGATGAACATGGCAGCTTATATTCTGGTGATGGTAAGAAAAACAGATAAAGTACAAGGGAAGTAAGTAACTAAACAAGAAAAAAATCATAGCAATAAGGACTGTAAAAATAGAACTAGCTGAACCAGGATAATATGATATAAAGTCCAAACAGCAATGTAGACAAGTGTAACTCCAATGTAAGTCCAGTACAAGATGAATCTAATACAAGATGAATCCAGTAAGGGACGATTCCAGTTATAGTGATCAATGATTCCAGGGTGAGTCCAGTCAATACTCTAGCAGTGTGTTTTAGAATACCGAGATCGACATGTAAACGACTATAGGTAATCCGGCACATCACACACCTGGCCGGGTGTGGGATGGCTATCATTTCGGTTTGATTCTAGCATAGGGGTGATTCCAAAATTGGGGTATGTCTACATTTCTTACTCTAGTATTTCCCCTCCCAGCAAGTGAATCCAGAAATCCGACACAATGATTCAAGATGAGTCCAGTCAGTAATATGATGATACCTGTAAATGATTTCAGAATAATACCAGTAATAGAGGCCAGATAATAAATGTGTGTCGTATACATGAATCCAGAATATCCATACGTGTTGTAACAGAGAATCGCATACAACTAACTAGAACAGAAGTACAGTAATTGACAAGTAAATAAGAGAACTATCAGAGAATGTACTCGCCTGATACTCTGAAAAGAGTAGTGTAATGTCAGATGTCTGCACCGGAGTCACAATGTCCTAAATAGAGCAGTACAGGTTATAATATGTTTAAAATAAGACAAATGATGTTTATGATGCAATCTACATGATTTCTAGGCCAATCTAGGTCAAAGTCAACTCTAAGTCAAATATGGTCAACTGTCTAGGTCAAACTAGGTTAATCCTAGTCTAACCTAAGTTAAACAAGTCTATACTAGTCTAACTAGGTCTAACAAGGCTACACAAGTCTAACTAGACTCTATACTGACACACAGATACACCCATAGGCTAAAAGCCCTAGTCTAGGCTATATCATGCCTAAAACCAACCTATAATCACATCTACACATAACACATAACAATATTTATCTAATACACACATAGATATATTTA
This sequence comes from Iris pallida, assembly GCA_029216955.1. Lineage (NCBI taxonomy): Eukaryota > Viridiplantae > Streptophyta > Magnoliopsida > Asparagales > Iridaceae > Iris > Iris pallida. Next base: position 14,094,071 of record JANAVB010026199.1, read on the forward strand.
TATAATCTAATTTAGAATACACATATTGATCTATTATATAATATAATATAGAATATACATATAACATATAGGCTACTATATGCATATCACATATACATTATATATATCCATATAATATTAGTACACACACATTGATATATTATATAGGATACCTATATATATGTACATCTCAATACATATATATATACCTATGTATAGAGAATAGGAAAACACATATATGTGTCCAAGTGTGTGTGTGTCATGAGTGAGAGTGTAGGAGAATACAAGAGAGTGTGATATGGTATGTTTGTGTTAGGCGTGATCCTGAAAGAGTGGTATATATATTAGGAAAATTAATGAGGGAAACATGTGTGTGTAGAGAGTGTCACATGAGGGCATGTGGGAAATCCTGAAATCAGTGAGCACATAAAGAAAATAGGGAAATACATTAGTGTAAGGCATGTGTGTAGGAAGAAATGAATCTCAGTTAAGAGAATCAGACGTCTCAGGTTTAATAGGAATGGGGTGATTACCTGGGTGTATACAAGAAAGAGGAATTGACAATAGAAAAATCAGTGTACATATTAAAACAAAACATTCATTTAGAAAATCTGGAAAAATAGTCTCAGGTTAAGGAGACCATTCAGTCTACAGTTAAGTAAAAATGAATCTCAGGTTTTTACAGGAAATCAGTGAATGCCCATTCACTCTGGAAAACGGTGAAGGCTAGAACCTAAACTCAGGTTTAGGAAGTTCATTAGGAATTAAATCTCATTTACATAAAAGTTAACCAATGAATAATCAGTTCAATTTAAACTATGGTGAAAACTGGAAATATAACAGTTGAAGGTTATCCATATACCTACAACTCAGTTCAATTAAAGAAGAAGTAATCTCACGTTTAATACATTGGAATTTCTCAGTTTTAGCCCGATTTAAATCTCTAGTTTTATTCAGGAATCTCAGTAAACTACATTCAATATTAGAAATCCTTACTACACCAAAACATGTAATTAGTAACACTTTTTTTTTACAATTTGTCACGGTTATTACCGTTACAAGGTTGTAACACTAATAACCGTTACAATAGTTAAAAAACTGTTACCAAAATTTATTTTGTATTTTATTTTATTTTTATAATTTGTGTCACACTTAAACCCGTTACAAACAGGGTTACTAACTAAGAGAAATTCACTCACATGTCTTCCACGTGACACATGATTGAAAGTGTTAGAAAGTAAAAAAAACCTAATTCCCACATTTTTTGTTGTTGTTCCCTCTTCTTCCTCTCTCTCTCTCTGTGGAGAGGAAAAAAATCTAATATGCCGCCCTCCTCCATCACCGACGAGGAGGACGGGGAGGCTTCCTTCTCTTTCAAGCAGTGCTACTCTCCAACGGCCCACGCACATCCATTGGGTACTTTCCTTGTTTTTTTTCTTTTGTTGCATCAAATGAAAATCTGAATGGATATCTTTACTTAGAACAAAGTTTCGAGCATGGTTACTTTCAAAGCGGGGAATCTGAAGAAAAATCTCGAAGCGACATAGACACCAACGGCCCACTCACATCCATGGGGTACTTCCTTCATTTTTTTCTTCTGTTGCATCTAAATGAAAATCTGAACAAAAATTTTTTACTTAGAAGAAATATCATAGTGGTATCAAAAATAAAAATATTATTGGCAAAAATGTTATTACAAAAGGCTTTGGTTTTCTTTGGAGAAAACTATTATGCTCAGTTATCGTTCGAAGAAATGTCACAGTGGTATCAAAAATAAAAACACTATTGTCGATAATCCCTCTCGATGCCTAGGCAATCGGCCAAAATGTGGTCTAAAATCGACTTTGGTTTTCTTTGGAGAAAACTACCAATATAGATGTGAACTGAATTCACTCCTTAATATGGGCACGTATCAGTTGTAGTCTCAGGATTTCAAAGGCTCGCTCGAAAGATTTGAGGTAGGGTTCAACATTAGTATAGTTGCCCGATGGCTTTGTGATGGATTGGAGGAGCGATTTCGCTTCCGAGAGCCTTCCAGTCCTTATAAAACAGATGGCTAGGTTGCACTAATAATTGCAGGTATCTCCAAAGGTGTTCGTTATAACTTGGTCGAGAGCCTATCTTGGGAATACGGAGGCCCCAAGTTGAGGAGGAGCTTCTATTAGTTTCCCTCTATTCCTTAGACTAAAGAAAGCCGTCATCTAATGAGTCATTCATAATGATTTCCATTGGCATCTCATACTTAAAACACATTAAGACATCCACATTTACATGATTAGTTGTACCGATCACCGTCAAAGGCAAGAGGCTATATGTGGATATATAAATAAGCTCATGGTAGACAAAGAAAGTGGATTCGTGAAAGAAAAATTAACTCTCTTATTGTAATCAGAGAGAAGAGCTCACGGGGATAATAGTTTCTTCTGTAAATCTACTAAGAAAGATAAAAATGAATGAAGAAGCAGCTCTTGAAGAAAACATCAAGTTAGGAAAACAATGCTGGAGGTCCATCACTAAATCAATAGTAGGCCAACCTGTATTGTGTTAAATTGAACATTTTCAAATTCATATTAGTGCTTTCATCGTCACAATATCGAGCAGAGACATCTAGGTTGGTCTAACAATTTACTTACAAATCTAAGTCTGTCCAGATATGGACCATGATGAAAAAGGATAGAGAAACAAAAATGGTTGGGGAAAACATGGAATGAGTCTACCATCGAAAGTGGGTTTATGATAACTGGCACCATAAATCTGTTGAAACTCTGCAAAAAGAGCGTCATTTTGGCTGGCATAAGCTTGGGGAAGCACAGAGGGTTGACGGATTTTAGCCCTAGCATCTGGAAGATCTCCATGAACAGTAGGACAAATGCCATGTTGGAACTCAGAGCTCTAGGAGAGTGGACATAAGTTACAAAATGCTCCAAATAATCAATCAACATTTGTCTTTATAATATAGGAATTTACCCGAGAATCTGGTTGCTGATGCTGTTGGTTGTCGCATTCTGAACCTGGAATGGTTGACAAAGGAGATTCAGGTCTAAAGTCTGGAGAAGCATCATCCACCTTAACTGTGGTTCCAGGTAGCCCCCTTCAATTCCTGCTCATGTAATTGAAGTGTGAGTACACTAACTTCGTATGAATTCTGAAAGTTAATACAACCAGTCCAACAACTATGATAGGTTATTAACTATTGAAAAATTTATAACACAAGCAAAGAAATTTCCATCTGTTGCTATCAGCCATATCCGTCTCTGTGATACATCAAAAATACTATATTATGTGCACTTGAACCAAGACTTGACGTTTGGATACACTAATTGTAGCTAAGTTTCGGGTTTATGACACTAATTGTTTCCAGAGCTTGCCTGCAAAATTTAAGATGAAGGACACTCTCTTAAAAATCTCAGTTATGGAGACTTGACAAATATGAACAGAATGCACATACAAACTGACACTATTAACCTGGCTAACATACATTCTAGTGGTATTGTTTTCAATATTAAGCCTATTTAGCAATTTGTTCTAATGCTTAAGAAATTTGCACTTTTGGCTATGACAATCTTTCTACAAGAATCATATAGGATTATAGAACTTGTTCAGTTCTGATACTTCAATACTTGTACATAACCAAAACAATTGTTTTCATTATAGTCAGGTAAGGGAAAAAAATAAAAGATGTATAGGAAAATAACCGTTAAAGGGACTCTACTTCTTTGTAATTCTTAGTTTGCATGTACGCCCAAGCAATGTCTTGTCATTTTTTTTTTGCATTAGGAATGATGTTTAAGCTACAACAGTTGTATTCAGTTGCATTAGAAAATTTTCAATCTTGTCTTGTAGACCAACCTCACTTGGAACCACTACTAAAATGTGTTGGAAAGAAATGAATGCAATACTTCTTAAAGATTGTTGCTATTTTGGACATTAGTTGATACTTTTTTGTATGATTTATTGTACACTTTAAATTTTCATATCTATATATTCTCTTGGGATATATCCTTTTACCCGCTTTAAAGCATTTCCCTTCTGATTTAGTTTTCCGGTACTGAATCATCTACTCCCAGGTAATGAAGGATTTTCTTGGTTAGTAGTTGTTTGTCTGACTTGATTTTCTTGGTTAGTTGTTGTTGTTGTCGTTTTTGTTGTTATTAGGAATTAAGAAAGCGACTTAAGAATGTGCAGGTGCATAATCTTGAATCAAGACTTACATACAATTAGTACATAATAAATTTGACTGTTCTATTGTGCCCTTTCTAGGTTATGATAGCCAAAAACTAAAGTAGGATGTGTGCTTCAGAAAAATATTTTTTCAACTTGGCTAATAGCAACAAAATACGAAGAACTATCATATTTTCTAATTTGTTAGAAAGGAATTTGCAAATTTCACAATTTGTCGTCACAACTTCAAAGTTTGCAAGTTAAACCATAAACTATTGCTTATTTTCCAATTTACCATACATTATTTCTTATTTTGCAAGTTAAGAGTAAATAATAAGAACAAGTTAATGGTATTAACTTACAAAAAATGTGATGGATCATAGTATTTACTTGCAAAATAGAAAATAGTTTATGGTACCAACTTGCATACTTGGGAAGTTCATGGTAACAACAATCTGCAAAATTTGGAAGTATGTTGTAGCAAATAGGCCCTCGGAGCAGACATCCAACAGAAAGTCTGGAGAATTTGAGTAACACAATTCAATCTAGAGGTCCATCCAAAATCTAGCACTTTTTATTGTGTCCAATTTGATCCAAGGTCCTATAAGATAGAGTAAAATCTATACTTGTAGCATATGGCTGTACCAAAATGCAATCTCATACAGACTTTCCAATTTGTCTCAAGAAGTTTTTCAATAATCTTACATAAGTATAGCAAGTTACAGCAGCATGCATGTGGGTGTACTATGGCCAATTACTACCAAGTTTTTTCAATGCCACTTTTAATCCCCAAACATGATGGAGTGTGAAAGCAAGATCATATATAGTAGGCAGTAAAGAGAAGCAGCCCTCAAATACTAAAGCTATACAGTGTCAATATGAAAATTGTCTTTATGCATATATCATCTATCATGGACAAGTAACATTCCATTTCTACATGCTGCTTAGTCCTTGAAGTTACATTCCATATCCAGTTCCCTTTTTTTAAATCATTTAAAAGCAATTTGCTATGTCACATTTCATTTGATGTTTGTTATTGCTCTAACTTCTTGTTGAAGTGCAGAATGTCGTCAAAACAATGCTATTGGGAAGGTGCTTCCATGCGCATTGGAGAAATATGTAAGTACAAGACTACTTATTATTATTCTCCTACTTTTATCCATGAAACCATAATAAACATAATTATTTTCTTTATTTTTATTTGGTTGGTCAGATGCAATTTCTTTGGTTGGCTATATATGCATCAAATAGCACAAACAGAAACATGTATGCATCTTCAACGTACATATTTTTATAGATGAACAAATGGCATATATTATGCTAGAGAAGTGTGATGTGCGAGCGGGTTTAGAAACCACATGTACCAAACTTTTGGTTCACAGAAGGGAAAGACAATCAACATAATATCAACAGTTGCATGTCAACCCCAATAGGTATCTATACCAAACTTCTGCTATTGCTTCCCCAGTCCCTGCACAGCTCAGCTGCATATTGCTCCTGCTGCAACACTCACTCCCGGCACACTTAGTCCTGCAGAACCCCTACCTGTAAATATCTTGCGTGCACATAATATCTGCTGCTACAATATTTCATGTGCTACAGGTACACACACAAAGCACAATTCTGCACTCACACATGTCCCTACTGGATACACATTGATATGAAAGTTACACTTAGACATTATATTACTACAGATATTATCTTTGTATGTTGCACCTAGAGTTTTCCTTCAGTAAATATATGACAATCATATGAAAGTTAGACAACATTTTTGAATGGTGGATAGTGTTCTACGTGTGTGCTCTTAGTTTCTTTCTTGTGGAACTGACTGGAATTTGTGGATTTTGATGTGGACTTAATGCTCTTTTAATTCTTTCTTAACTAATGACTGGGATGCGACATTGAAAGAGTTGGGTTGAATAGAGTTAGTTGGTTACTTAACATCAAATATAGAAAATGCCTAGTTTTCAAATACATATCAACTAGTATGAGCTCCTCATTTTGGGGACACCAGTCAATTGTTCATACATGAATATTCTTGTTTCTATATGACTCCTTTGTGTAGAATATTATTAACTATTCTTGTGAAGCATACCTAGCTATGTTTGTTCAACTTGTACCTCCTGAAATTTACTTTTGGATTGATAGCATCTATGACAGAGTCAACATCTCATCCATTTGCAACTATATATGTTAGTTTTTAGCACGTTAGAGAAATCTTTATATATTTCTAATGTCACAAATTTTGCAATAAGATGATGATGATGATTAATCATTGTGATTGCTAATTTTCTAGTTGGTCTCCACAAACACTAGCAATCTTCTTGTTCCAATGTGAATGCATATAGATTCATGTGAGATAGTAAAGGTTGTGGACTGATAAATAAGAAAACACATGGGGCTTGAATTTGCAGATAACAGGGGAGACTGTGAGGGAGGTTCGTGTTGTTTCTAACATGCACGAAAGGAAAGCCGAGACGGCTCGAAGAGCTGATGCTTTCATTGCTTTGCCTAGTATATGGCTCCGTCTTGATTGTCGGTAACCAATACTGAATGTATTATCGAAAAATGTAATTCATGTTGCAGTTGTTCGTTAATGACACTAGGTGGATATGGAACCCTCGAAGAACTGCTCGAGGTGATCACATGGGCCAAACTTGGCATTCCAACAAGCCGGTAATTTAACTTTATGAATTTTCTCCTTTTTTCTAGCTACCATTGGAATGAATTTATTAGCTTTTTTTTTCCCAGAAATAGCCAATACTTATTTGTTTTTCAATGGCCACTCCAACTAGTTAAACACAAATGTAGTCTACTGCCATAAATTCTGCAGCATTGGACAAATGTTGGTAGTCTAGATGTCACCATCTAGAACATGTAACTTGTTTTGGTGCAACTAGGACCAATTAGTTTGATGCTAGTAGCTATATATATATATATATATATATATATATATATATATATATATATATATATATATATATATATATATATATATATATATATATAATTTTACTAACTAGGTTGTCATAAGCAATATCAGAATTCATAATTGTGTGACATGTAGACTTGTAAGTCTATGTATCTGTTGTAGTTCTCTCAGTCACATGTACATGATATGCAGACTTGTGCATGCACACAGAAACATACATGAAAATAAAGGAGCCTAATGCATGCTTCTTCCGAGTGTTAAATAAATAAGTAATCTTCCGACTGTGGGTTCAACTATGTTGTGGACTAACATGTTGCAATAACAAAATTGTATGGCAAGTAATTAAATTCGATAACCTATAGTATGTACCATGCTTCAATATACATAGAAGTTTGATGTTAAAACCAGTGCTAAAATAGTGTTCGACATGTCCAATTTATTAATAATTATGATTGGATTCTTTTAAGTTTATAATTATGATTGGATTCATTTCTGAATGCCCGCTCTCATAAATATAGTATCTTTAAAAACACATCACATGTTCATTATTGTTTTGTTTATTTAATTACTTCCTTATATGTTGCTTCATAAGCTTCATAGACAGAGTTTGAACTGAATATTGATTATATCCTCGCTTGACCACTGTTGGAACACAAATTTCTACAGTTTTATAGGATAGAGAAGTATCATCTGTGAGGCACAATCAAGGACAAAAAGGCTATTGGGAATGTTCTTCCATGCCCATTGGAGAAATACGTAAGTACAATTTTCCTTCCATTATTTTTATTCATGAAATGTTTGTCATCTCATCTGTTTTACTATATCAATATTCCTAAATCTTTGTTACTATTTAGTTATTCAGCTTTCGGAGTTAAGTAAATTGAGACAAACTTATTGGGACAGGTATAAGGGACTTATATTGACAGGTTTAGAAAACTGAGAATAGTGTATAAGGTCAAAAACTTGACAGTTTTAAGGAACTAAAAATTGACAACATGATGTGCCACAAAATTAGTAATATTGTGTTCGTAGGATTTCTATATAAGGTCCAGAAAATGAGAATGACTTGACATCTTTAAGGGACTTGTTATCATTAGTAATATTGTGCGTTCGTAGGATTTCTACAATCCAAAAGATGGACAATATGGTACAATGACCAAGAATAATGTGCCACGAAAATCTTGATCAATTTATGGTCATAATCCTACCTAATGAACTAACACATTAAGGAATTTTGGTGATGTGGGATTGTATCTTTTTTTTCAATCCAAACTAAGCTTTTGTAGTGTTACTTTTGGTTCCTGACTAGTAATCGTATAGTAAATCTAGCAACTCTGTGATTCAAAGTTTTGGACCGGAGACATATATATAAATTGAACATGAAAAGATATAGGCCAAGTATTAACACGACATGGGCACGCGCACTCACTTTCCAAATACTTTGGAGAAGGCATTGCATTTTCTTTCAATTTTATGTGTCATTTTTATTTCAGTCAAATTGGCATATGTTGTACAAGTGAATTTCACCTTGCGATACTCTTTTCGTGTGAAACCTGGAGCAAACTTAGCTAAACATGATAAATGATGATGTGTTTGATGAGGGCTCGACAGAGAGCCTAGAGAATTATGAATAAACAAATATAACACAGGGAAAAGCTTTTGGCATATTTATTTTGCTTCATCTTCTACCAGTTTTACCAATCTTGAAAATTTTAATATATATCATAAATTGTGAAATGTTAACATATATCATCTGCTACGAGTTTTAAATTTTTTTCTCTGTTTAGTTGCTCCCAGTTTTACTAAAGAGCTTTGTTGTTGGTTTTGGCCATTTACAGAAACTGCAAGCTTCAGTCAGCCATAGATTCAAGCACTTTCCTTCTATTCTAGGAACAGTAGTACATATTTGTCACTTCCTCAAGAGATCCTTGTCTTGCTTCATCCAGAAGCACATAAAGAAGTGTAAAATGTTGTGTGGTTTGCTTCATCCAGAGTCTGGACTTTTCCAGAAATAGTGGGATATTTCCTTACTAAAATGTATGTTACTAGAAGTTATGTTGCTTAGTTAATTTTTGTTCAAATGTTATGTGACAGAAATGATGTGATTAAATTATTGTCTTATTTGTTATTGAAATGTTATATGGAATGGTTGACTTGTTATGAAATTGTAATGTTGTAAAACTTGATATGTTGTTTATTATTACGAGTTGAATGCAGGATCGTGGTTCGATCTTTTGAAATATTGTATTTGTAAGGGTAATAATCTTTACAAAACTGGACAATAGAAAATATAGTATAGTCACATTAATAATAGTGACAAAAATATTTTGTTACTTTAATAACCGTAACAAATGGTAAATTTCTCACGGTTATTACTGTGACTAATTATATTTTTCTTGCGGTTATAATCGTGACAAATTATATTTTACTAACGGTTATTACCGTAACGAAAAAATATTTCGTAACGGTTATTACCGTGACGAAAAAAACAATTCGTAACGGTTATTACCGTTACAAAATATTAACCACGCCTAAGCCATAACGGTTATTACTGTGACAAAAAATATTTATCACGGTAATAACCGTGGGCAATTGCCTATTATGGTGTAGAGCTTCATCTCAAAAATGACAGTAAACAACATTTCAGTTTTAAGTCCTAACTAATCTCAGGTTTAAAAACAATCTAAACTCCGGAATACACATTCAATATAAATCTCATTAAACAACCTATGAAATTTCAGAATTAACATTTAAACATTAACCAAACTCAACTTATAACCAAATGGAATTTTAACAAGAAACTAACATATATGTATACACCCTCTTTAAATCCCAAAACTAAATTAGCATTGAATTTCAGGAAAGGGTTCATAATTTAGCTGACAGTTCCCATATCCAACTGAAATAACACTGATACATAACTTTCCATTTCGAAACCCAATTCACTAAATCAGTAACTGGAAATAAAAGCAACATCCATATACAAGTCAAAACCTCTGAACAAACAATTTTCAATCTCAAATTCAGGAAATTGGGTTCACAATAACTGACAGTTTCATATATATAAAAACCAACTGAACACTCACTAATACATAGCTTCCAACCATTCGAAAACTCAATTTAACCCTCGAAATTCACAAACAGGTATATCAGTGTGTGTACCAATTGTCATGTGTCTAAGGAAAGCCATTCGTGTCTACTAGAGTGGACACGAAGTATCCAAACAGTGTCTAAACCCAAATGTCACTGTGTGACTGAACTGCGCATAGGCAGCATCGTGCACAGGTGCAATGAGATCTAGGGACTCGTGTGTCGACCCTCGAGCCTCGTGGTCGTTTCCAACCCTAGGGTAGGTATAGGGCTAGGGATACAAGTGCCTGTATCATGTCTAATGTGTATCGTGTCGCGTGTCCAGTCGCGTATCAGTGGACAGCTGTGCACGTGTGTGTGTGTGTGTTTGCAATTCCAGTGCGGGTGGATTTTCTCTCAAACCACTCCATAGAATCATCTCAAATTTCGTTTGCAAGATGTCAGTGGTAGCCCGCACCCTCCCATAAAATATCACGTCACAACGTGTCGTGTCCAGCGCACACGACACGTCGAGCAGCAGGGCACTGCACGACAGTATCGTACAGCGTGTCCAAGCCCTAAAACTTACACAAAAACACATAAAAATTGACTCAGTCATCTAGATCCGTAATCTATATCTCATAAGCAATCTAAATATATAATTTGTTTTGAAAATATTAACAATCAATCTATTGAGGCATTTCAACAAATACCTTAAATAACACATAGACACGTGTCCGATATGGACACCAAATGGACACGAAATCCACACAAATTTTGGGGATACCTAGGGGACTCCTAGATCTAGCCCTAAATGCAAAGAAAACCGAAATTTAAATCAATTTAAAGGGTTTTACCTATATGTGGAAAAAGTTTGGAAAAGCTTTAAATAGGGGATTCTTCCTCTTGATGGCAAAAGCTCCAAATTAATCCAAAGCTGGGATTAAACCCCACAATCAGAAAATAGGGGAGTATTAGGTTCTAATGCAATAAACTAGGATTAAAAAGGAATAAAAATGGATTTATAGGGATTTTTGGAAGGTGAAAAATACCTCTCTTTCTCCAAGTGTTCGAATGAAATAAAGGAGGCAAGCCCTAATGAATAAGTATTTATATAGGGTGGGGATCCCTATGTGGCTGGTCATTTAGGGTTTGGTTAGGGTTAGGGTGTCAAATAGTGGGCCATGGGCCAAGTCACAAGTCATTAAGTCCTTAAATCTCTAGTCCTTTCATTAAAACCACAAACCATGCAATAATTCCACTTAAACTAATCCTCTCATTCTAAAACTAATCTCTAATGACTAAAATGAGTTAACTCAAGCAATACTAGGGTCACCATGGCTAGGGTTAGCTTTTAGGCTAGTCCATTAGGTCTCAACAAGTCAAGGTCAAACTAGAATTCACCAATTCAATAAATCATCAAATAATTCAAATAAGTCAAAAAGACCAAATTACCCCTAGGCTAAAAATGATTATTAAATCATCCTAATGACATGGTTAGGCTCTAGGGCAGAAAGTCTACGATTTCACTAGCTGCACACCAAATCACAAGTCATGACTTAAACCAGTTTTTAAATAGTTTAAAAATTATTAAAAATCACCAAAAATCATAATGGGAAATAAATATCAATAAATAATAATTATAATTACAAAATTTCAAAATTACCCTTATTTGGAAAACTGGGTGTTATAATCCTACCCCCCTTAGAAAAATTTCGTTCTCGAAATTAAAATGATCGCACCTTTACTAGGCTAAACCCCCAATCAATCAAAGTCGAAGCAACACAATCCTACTGGTCATGATTCCGCAGTCTCGAACAGGGTAGCTACACTATCTAGCAATCACAACAATATCCTGGCAGGTACTAAGGGAAATCACATATGAAAGTAGGGAGGAGGAATAAGAAAGTCAAACCTGCTAATCCATCACCTGCAACGTCAGTCTCCTCGGCTGCCATCGTAAAAGCTCCACCCCTCTGGTGCTGAGCTACAGGTAGCCTAGCCCCCTCAAAAGGAGGTGCAATGGGACAATCTATCTTCTGGTGGACAGCTGACCCACAGAAATAGCAAACCTTCAACCTCTTTCTGTACTGCTCCCAGATGTGTCCCGGCTTCTTGCAGTAGGAACAACTGATCGCCTTCGGGTCCTGACCCCGATACTGATGTTGCACCTGCTGAACTCCCACTGGTGTCTGCGTCTGCTGAATCTGCACATGAGGCCTCATGGCCTGGCCTCCGCTGCTGCTGGTACCGTGAGCATCCCGTCCCCTCTTAAGCCTCAGCTCAAGATCGTCCTCAGCCAATAAAGCTCCCGTCAAAATCTTCTTGAAAGTGGCATCCCTGTTGCCCTTGGTCAAGGACTTGACTTCCTTGACCAGACCCTTCCGGAACCTCTAGGCCATCGCCGCCTCGCTCAAGCACTCTACGAATCTGCTGAGGCGGCCGAACTCCCCAGCGTACTCGTCCACTGACAGGCTCCCCTGAACTAAGCTCTCGAACTGCGACTCCAAGGCTCTGAGCGCTGAATTTGGAAATAACTTCTTCTTGAAGAAGCCCTTGAACTCCTCCCAAGTCTGTCCAGCTACCCCCACCCTGGGGTCTGACTGATACCAGGTGCGAGCAAGATATCATATCCGGCTAGCTGCTGCCTCTATCTGAAGGTCTGCCGGTATCCGGGCCAGGCGAAAGATCTCCTCTATATGCTCGATCCACTCGTCAGCATATAAAATCCCCTCCGTCCCCAGAAAGTCTCTGGGGCTCATCTTCTGGAACTGCTCTATCTCCGGTGTCCTCGACTGCTGGACCACTGGTCGAGCTACGACTGCCGTAAGGGCCAACTTCATGCCCCTGTCCTGTCGGGCCAGCTGTCGGTCCATAAACTGCTGGAAGTAGGCGAATATCTGTGCCGCATCCACGTATCCTGTAGGCGGCGGCTGCTGGAAAGGCATCTCTGGGATGACCGGGCTCTGTCTGTGCACTAGTGGAGGGGCTCCTCCAAAGGCAGCTGAAACACCTACCCCTGCTGGCTGAACTGGTGCCACGGTATCGGGAGCTGGCTGCACAAGACGAGAGGTGGCAGACCTCTTAGCAGTGTCCCTCAATCCGGAGCAATGGGATCTAGTCTCGACCATCCTGGAGACAGATCAAACAAGGAATCAATACTGAGATAGAAGCGATAAATCAAGGGAGGACAGTAAATTTTTAAGGAAGACAAATCAGCAAAATGTATAGATGGCATAAATTGAAGCAAAATTTTTCCTAACTGTGATTGAGTACCTCTCCGTTAAAGCCTATCTCTCAATCATATAGCAGGCTCGCAGCAGTACAACTAAGTCGCCGTACTACCACGATATCGCACTAATGTAACTCGCGACCTACATGGGCCACCACTAAAAACGTGTCACGACCTGCACCCACCGTGAGGGTACGAGTACGTAACAGCTCCCAGCCTACGCCACAGTGTCGGCGGTCGAACGCTATTCTATGCCTCTAACTAACCAATAACTCATGCAGTATATAATGTACTCATCATGATCAACTCCGAACGGAGGACAAGTATAAGATATGGTGTAACTCAATCACAGTCTAAGCACGATAAGATAACACCAAAATATAACTAAGAAATTGAAGACAACAATAACTACTGAAATAATAACAACAATCTCAAATACATCTCAAGTCTCAATTCTATACAACGAGCTCTACATGAAAACAGATGCAAGTCTACTAAACTAAATCCCGATCACTCCCGAGTGTCGGGGCCATAGGTAGCTAAGCCATCTCCTGGTCAGTAATATGTAGGGCACGTGTCCTCAGGGCAATCATCTGTAAAATTTCAACAGGTCCAGTCAGGACAGGAACGAGCACATCTCATCTAGAAAACCCAAGTAAATGACAGAGAACTATAAAACAGTTATAGACAGTTGTATTTATGAACATGGCAAGTTATATTCAGGTGATGGTAAGAAAGACAGATAAAGTGCAAGAGAAGTAAGTAACTAAACAAGAGAAGAATCATAGCAATAAGGACTGTAAAAATAGAACTAGCTGAACCAGGGTAATATGATATAAAGTCCCGACAGCAATGTAGACAAGTGTAGCTCCAATGTAAGTCCAGTACAAGATGAATCTAATACAAGATGAATCCAGTAAGGGACGATTCCAGTTATAGTAATCAATGATTCCAGGGTGAGTCCAGCCTATACTCTAGCAGTGTGTTTTAAAATACCGAGATCGACATGTAAACGGCTATAGGTAATCCGGCACATCACACACCTGGCCGGGTGTAGGATGGCTATCATTTCGGTTTGATTCCAGCATAGGGGTGATTCCAGAATTAGGGTATGTCTACATGTCTTACTCTATTATTTCCCCTCCCAGCAAGTGAATCCAGAAATCTGACACAATGATTCAAGATGAGTCCGGCCAGTAATATGATGATACCAGTAAATGATTCCAGAATGATTCCAGTAATAGAGGCCGGATAATAAATGTGTGTCGTATACATGAATCTAGAATATCCATACGTATTATAACAGAGAATCGCATACAACTAACTAGAACTGAAGTACAGTAATTGACAAGTAAATAAGAGAACTATCAGAGAATGTACTCGCCTAATACTCTGAAAAGAGTAGTTTAATGTCAGATGTCTGCGCCGAAGTCACAATGTCCTAAATAGAGCAGTACAGGTTATAATATGTTTAAAATAAGACAAATGATGTTTATGATGCAATCTACATGATTTCTAGGCCAATCTAGGTCAAAGTCAACTCTAAGTCAAACTTGGTCAACTGTCTAGGTCAAACTAGGTTAATCCTAGTCTAACCTAAGTTAAACAAGTCTATACTAGTCTAACTAGTTCTAACAAGGCTACACAAGTCTAACTAGACTCTATACTGACACACAGATACACCCGTAGGTTAAGAGCCCTAGTCTAGGCTATAACATGCCTAAAACCAACCTATAATCACATCTACACATAACACATGACAATATTTATCTAATAAACACAGATATATTTATATAATCTAATTTAGAATACACATATTGATCTATTATATAATATAGAATATACATATAATATATAGGCTACTATATGCATATCACATATACATTATATATATCCATATAATATTAGTACACACACATTGATATATTATATAGGATACCTATATATAAATATATATATATATATATATATATATCTCAATACATATATATATACCTATGTATAGAGAATAGGAAAACATATATATGTGTCCAAGTGTGTGTGTGTCATGAGTGAGAGTGTAGGAGAATACAAGAGAGTGTGAAATAGTATGTGTGTGTTAGGCTTGAGGGTGATCCTGAAACAGTGGTATATATATTAGGAAATTAATGAGGGAAACATGTGTGTGTAGCGAGTGTCACATGAGGGCATGTGGGAAATCCTGAAATCAGTGAGCACATAAAGAAAACAGGAAAACAGGGAAATACATTAGTGCAAGGCATGTGTGTAGGAAGAAGTGAATCTCAGTTAAGAGAATCAGAAGTCTCAGGTTTAATAGGAATGGGTGATTACCTGGGTGTATACAGGAAAGAGGAATTGACAATAGGAAAATCAGTGTACATATTGAAACAAAACATTCATTTAGGAAATTTGGAAAAATAGTCTCAGGTTAAGGAAACCATTCAATCTACAGTTAAGTAAAAATGAATCTCAGGTTTTTACAGGAAATCAGTGAATGCCCATTTACTCTGGAAAATAGTGAAGGCTAGAACCTAAACTCAGGTTTAGGTAGTTCATTTGGAATTAAATCTCATTTACATAAAAAGTTAACCAATGAATAATCAGTTCAATTTAAACTATGGTGAAAACTGGAAATACAACAGTTGAAGGTTATCCATATACCTACAACTCAGTTCAGTTAAAGAAGAAGTAATCTCAGGTTTAATACATTGGGATTTCTCAGTTTTAGCCCGATTTAAATCTCAGGTATTATTCAGGAATCTCAGTAAACTACATTCAATATTAGAAATCCTTCATCTCAAAAAGACAATAAACAACATTTCAGTTTTAAGTCCTAAGTAATCTCAGGTTTTAAAACAATCTAAACTCAGGAATACACATTCAATATAAATCTCATTAAACAACCTATGAAATTTCAGAATTAACATTTAAACATTAACCAAAATCAACTTATAACCAGATGGAATTTTAACAAGAAACTAACATATTTGTATACACCCTCTTTAAATCCCAAAACTAAATTAGCATTGAATTTCAGGAAAGGGTTCACAATTTAGCTGACAGTTCCCATATCCAACTGAAATAACACTGATACATAACTTTCCATTTCGAAACCCAATTCACTAAATCAGTAACTGGGAATAAAAGCAACATCCATATACAAGTCAAAACCTCTGAACAAACAATTTTCAATCTCAAATTCAGGAAATTGGGTTCACAATAACTGACAGTTTCATATATATAAAAACCAACTGAACACTCACTGATACATAGCTTCTAACCATTCGAAAACTCAATTTAACCCTCGAAATTCACAAACAGGTATATCAGTGTGTGTACCATGTGCCATGTGTCTAAGAAAATCCATTCGTGTCCACTAGAGTGGACACGAAGTGTCCAAACTGTGTCTAAACCTAAATGTCAGTGTGACTGAACTGCGCATAGGCAGCATCGTGCACAGGTGCAATACGATCTAGGGACTCGTATGTCGACCCTCGAGCCTCGTGCTCGTGTCCAACCTTAGGGTAGGTATAGGGCTAGGGATACAAGTGCCTGTATCGTGTCTAATGTGTGTCGTGTCACGTGTCCAGTCGCGTATCAGTGGACAGCTGTGGACGTGTGTGTGTGTTTGCAATTCCAGTGCGGGTGGATTTTCTCTCAAACTACCTCATAGAATCGTCTCAAATTTTGTGTGCAAGGTGTCAGTGATAGCCCGCACCCTCCCCTAAAATATCACGTCACAACGTGTCGTGTCCAGCGCACACGACACGTCGAGCAGCAGGGCACTGCACAACAGTGTCGTACAGCGTGTCCAAGCCCTAAAATTGACACAAAAACACATAAAAATAGACTCAGTCACCTAGATCCGTAATCTACATCTCATAAGCAGTCCAAATATATAATTTTTTTGAAAAATATTAACATTCAATCCATTGAGGCATTTCAACAAACACCTTAAATAACACATAGACACGTGTCCGATACGGACACCAAACGGACACAAAATTTACCCAAATTTCGGGGACACCTAGGGGATTCCTAGATCTAGTCCTAAATTCATAGAAAACCAAAATTTAAATCAATTTAAAGGGTTTTACCTATATATGCAAAAAGTTTGGAAAAGCTTCAAATGGGGGATTCTTTCTCTTGATGGCAAAAGCTCCAAGTTGATGCAAAGCTGGGATTAAACCCCACAATCAGAAAATAGGGGAGTATTAGGTTCTAATGCAAGAAACTAGGATTAAAAAGGAATAAAAATAGATTTATGGGGATTTTTGGAAGGGGAAAAATACCTCTCTTTCTTCAATTATTGGAATGAAATAAAGGAGGCAAGCCCTAATGAATAAGTGTTTATATAGGGTGGGGATCCCTATGTGGCTGGTCATTTAGAGTTTGGTTAGGGTTAGGGTGTCAAATAATGGGCCAGGGCCAAGTCACAAGTCATTAAGTCCTTAAATCTCTAGTCCTTTCATTAAAACCACAAACCATACAATAATTCCACTTAAACTAATCCTCTCATTCTAAAACTAATCTCTAATGACTAAAATGAGTTAACTCAAGCTAGACTAGGGTCACCATGGCTAGGGTTAGCTTTTAGGCTAGTCCACTAGGTCTCAACAAGTCAAGGTCAAACTAGAATTCACCAATTCAATAAATCATCAAATAATTCAAATAAGTCAAAAAGACCAAATTACCCCTAGGCTAAAAATGATAATTAAATCATCCTAATGACATGGTTAGGCTCTAGGGCAGAAAGTCTCTACGATTTCACTAGCTGCACACCAAATCATAAGTCATGACTTAAACCAATTTTTAAATAGTTTAAAAATTATTAAAAATCACCAAAAATCATAATATGAAATAAATATCAATAAATAATAATTATAATTACAAAATTTCAAAATTACCCTTATCTGAAAAACTGGGTGTTACAATCCTACCCCCTTAGAAAAATTTCGTCCTCGAAATTAAAATGATCGTACCTTTACTAGGCCAAACCCCCAATCAATCAAAGTCGAAGCAACACAATCCTACTGGTCGTGATTCCGCAGTCTCGAACAGGGTA
This sequence comes from Iris pallida, assembly GCA_029216955.1. Classification (NCBI taxonomy): domain Eukaryota; kingdom Viridiplantae; phylum Streptophyta; class Magnoliopsida; order Asparagales; family Iridaceae; genus Iris; species Iris pallida. The sequence continues at coordinate 14,112,509 of JANAVB010026199.1, forward strand.
GCTACACTATCTAGCAATCACAATAATATTCTGGCAGGTACTAAGGGAAATCACACATAAAATTGGGGAGGAGGAATAAGAAGGTCAAACCTTCTAATCCATCACCTGCAATGTCAGTCTCCTCGGCTGCCATCGTAAAAGCTCTACCCCTCTGGTACTGAGCTACAGGTGGCCTAGCCCCCTCAAAAGGAGGTGCAATGGGACCATCTATCTTCTGGTGGGCAGCTGACCCACAGAAATAGCAAACCTTCAACCTCTTCCTGCACTGCTCCCAGATGTGTCCCGGCTTCTTGTAGTAGGAACAACTGATCGCCTTCGGGTCCTGACCCCGATACTGATGCTGCACCTGTTGAACTCCCACTGGTGCCTGCATCTGCCGAATCTGCACATGAGGCCTCTTGGCCTGGCCTCCGCTGCTGCTGGTACTGTGAGCATCCCGTCCCCTCTTAAGCCTCATCTCAAGATCGTCCTCAGCCAATAAAGCTCCCGTCAAAATCTCCTCGAAAGTGTCATCCATGTTGACGTTGGTCAAGGACTTGACTTCCTTGACCAGACCCTTCCGGAACCTCTGGGCCTTCGCCGCCTCGCTCAAGCCCTCTACGAATCTGCTGAGGCGGCCGAACTGTCCAGCGTACTCCTCCACTGACAGGCTCCCCTGAACTAAGCTCTCGAACTACGACTCCAAGGCTCTGAGCGCTAAATTTGGAAAGAACTTCTTCTTGAAGAAGCCCTTGAACTCCTCCCAAGTCTGTCCAGCTACCCCCACCCTCGGGTCTGACTGATACCAGGTGCGAGCAAGATCTCGCATCCGGCTAGCTGCTGCCTCTATCTGAAGATCTGCCGGTATCCGGGCCAGGCGAAAGATCTCCTCTATATGCTCGATCCACTCGTCAGCATATAAAATCCCCTCTGTCCCCAAGAAGCCTCTTGGGCTCATCTTCTGGAACTGCTCTATCCCCAGTGTCCTCGGCTGCTGGACCACTGGTCGAGCTGCGACTGCCATAAGGGCCAACTCCATGCCCCTGTCCTGTCGGGCCTGCTGCCGGTCCATAAACTACTGGAAGTAGGCGAACATCTGTGTCGCATCCATGTATCCTCCAAAGGCAGTTGAAACACCTACCCCTGCTAGCTGAACTGGTGCCACGGTATCAGGGGCTGGCTGCACAAGACGAGAGGTGGCAGACCTCTCAGCAGTGTCCCTCAATCCGGAGCGATGGGATCTAGTCTCGACCATCCTGGAGACAGATCAAACAGGGAATCAATACTGAGATAGAAGCGATAAATCAAGGGACGACAGTAAATTTTAAAGGAAGACAAATCAGCAAGATGTATAGATGGCATAAATTGAAGCAGAATTTTTCCTAACTGTGATTGAGTACCTCTCCGTTAAAGCCTATCTCTCAATCCTATAGTAGGCCCACAACAGTATAACTAGGTCGCCGTACTACCACGATATCGCACTAATGCGACTCTCGACCTGCATGGGCAACCACTAAAAATGTATCACGACCCGCACCCACCATGAGGGTACGAGTACGTAACAGCGCCCAGCCTACGCCACAGTGTCGGCGGTAGAACACTGTTCTATGCCTCTAACTAACCAACAACTCATACAGTATATAATGTACTCATCATGATCAACTCCAAACGGAGGACAAGTATAAGATATGTTGTAACTCAATCACAGTCTAAGCACGATAAGATAATACCGAAATATAACTAAGAAATTGAAGACAACAATAACTACTGAAATAATAACAACAATCTCAAAACAATCTCAAATACATCTCAAGTCTCAATTCTATACAACCAGCTCTACATGAAAACAGATGCAAGTCTACTAAACTAAATCCCGATCACTCCCGAGTGTCGGGGCCATAGGTAGCTAAGCCATCTCCTGGTCAGTAATATGTAGGGCACGTATCCTCAGGGCAATCATCTGTAAAATTTTAACAGGTCCAGTCAGGACAGGAACAAGCACATCTCATCTAGAAAACCCAAGTAAATGACAGAGAACTATAAAGCAGTTATAGACAGTTGTATTGATGAACATAGCAGCTTATATTCAGGTGATTGTAAGAAAGACAGATAAAGTGTAAGGAAAGTAAGTAACTAAACAAGAGAAGAATCATAGCAATAAGGACTATAAAAATAGAACTAGCTGAACCATGGTAATATGATATAAAGTCCAGACAGTAATGTAGACAAGTGTAACTCCAATGTAAGTCCAGTACAAGATGAATCTAACACAAGATGAATCCAGTAAGGGACGATTCCAGTAATAGTGATCAATGATTCCAGGGTAAGTCCAGCCTATACTCTAGCAGTGTGTTTTAAAATACCGAGATCGACATGTAAACGGCTATAGGTAATCCGGCACATCACACACCTGGCCGGGTGTGGGATGGCTATCATTCCGACTTGATTCCAACATAGGGGTGATTCCAGAATTAGGGTATGTCTACATGTCTTACTCTAGTATTTCCCCTCCCAACAAATGAATCCAGAAATTCGACACAATGATTCAAGATGAGTCCAGCCAGTAATATGATAATACCAGTAAATGATTCCAGAATGATTCCAGTAATAGAGGCCAGATAATAAATGTGTGTCATATACATGAATCCAGAATATCCATACGTGTTGTAACAGAGAATCGCATACAACTAACTAGAACTGAAGTACAGTAATTGACAAGTAAATGAGAGAACTATCAGAGAATGTACTCGCCTGATACTCTGAAAAGAGTAGTATAATGTCAGATGTCTGCGCCGGAGTCACAATATCCTAAATAGAGCAGTATAGGTTATAATGTGTTTAAAATAAGACAAATAATGTTTATGATGCAATCTACATGATTTCTAGGCCAATCTAGGTTAAAGTCAACTCTAAGTCAAACCTGGTCAACAGTCTAGGTCAAACTAGGTTAATCCTAGTCTAACCTAAGTCAAACAAGTCTATACTAGTCTAACTAGGTCTAACAAGGCTACACAAGTCTAACTAGACTATATACTGACACACAGATACACCCATAGGCTAAGAGCCCTAGTCTAGGCTATATCATGCCTAAAACCAACCTATAATCACATCTACACATAACACATGACAATATTTATCTAATACACACATAGATATATTTTTATAATCTAATTTAGAATACACATATTGATCTATTATATAATATAATATAGAATATACATATAATATATAGGCATATCATATATACATTATATATATCCATATAATATTAGTACACACACATTGATATATTATATAGGATACCTATATATATATACATCTCAATACATATATATATATATATATATATATATATATATATATATATATATATATATATATATATATATATATATAGAGAGAATAGGAAAACACATATATGTGTCCAAGTGTGTGTGTGTCATGAGTGAGAGTGTGGGAGAATACAAGAGAGTATGATATGGTATGTGTGTGTTAGGCTTGAGGGTGATCCTGAAACAATGGTATATATATTAGGAAAATTAATGAGGGAAACATGTGTGTGTAGAGAGTGTCACATGAGGGCATGTGGGAAATCCTGAAATCAGTGAGCACATAAAGAAAATAGGAAAACAGGGAAATACAATAGTGTAAGGCATGTGTGTAGGAAGAAATGAATCTCAGTTAAGAGAATCAGAAGTCTCAGGTTTAATAGGAATGGGTGATTACCTGGATGTATACAGGAAAGAGGAATTGACAATAGGAAAATCAGTGTACATATTGAAACAAAACATTCATTTAGGAAATCTGGAAAAATAGTCTCAGGTTAAGGAAACCATTCAGTCTACATTTAAGTAAAAATAAATCTCAGGTTTTTACAGGAAATCAGTGAATGCCCATTTACTCTAGAAAACAGTGAAGGCTAGAACCTAAACTCAGGTTTAGGCAGTTCATTAGGAATTAAATCTCATTTACATAAAAAGTTAACCAATGAATAATCAGTTCAATTTAAACTATGGTGAAAACTGGAAATATAACAGTTGAAGGTTATCCATATACCTACAACTCAGTTCAGTTAAAGAAGAAGTAATCTCAGGTTTAATACATTGGGATTTCTTAGTTTTAGACCGAATTAAATCTCAGGTATTATTCAGGAATCTCAGTAAACTACATTCAATATTAGAAATACTTCATCTCAGAAATGACAGTAAACAACATTTCAGTTTTAAGTCCTAAGTAATCTCAGGTTTTAAAACAATCTAAACTTAGGAATATACATTCAATATAAATCTCATTAAACAACCTATGAAATTTCAGAATTAACATTTAAACATTAACCAAAATCAACTTATAACCAAATGGAATTGTAACAAGAAACTAACATATATGTATACACCCACTTTAAATCCCAAAACTAAATTAGCATTGAATTTCAGGAAAGGGTTCATAATTTAGCTGACAGTTCCCATATCCAACTGAAATAACACTGATACATAACTTTCCATTTCGAAACCCAATTCACTAAATCAGTAACTGGGAATAAAAGTAACATCCATATACAAGTCAAAACCTCTGAACAAACAATTTTTAATCTCAAATTCAGGAAATTGGGTTCATAATAACTGACAGTTTCATATATATAAAAACCAACTGAACACTCACTGATACATAGCTTCCAATCATTCGAAAACTCAATTTAACCCTCAAAATTCACAAACAGGTATATCAGTGTGTGTACCATGTGTCATGTGTCTAAGGAAAGCCATTCGTGTCCACTAGAGTGGACACGAAGTGTTCAAATAGTGTCTAAACCCAAATATCAGTGTGACTGAACTGCGCATAGGCAGCATCGTGCACAGGTGCAATACGATCTAGGGACTCGTGTGTCGACCCTCGAGCCTCGTGCTCGTGTCCAACCCTAAGGTAGGTATAGGGCTAGGGATACAAGTGCTTGTATCATGTCTAATGTGTGTCGTGTCACGTGTCAAGTCGCGTATCAGTGGACAGCTGTGCACGTGTGTGTGTGTGCAATTCCAATGCGGGTGGATTTTCTCTCAAACTACCCCATAGAATCGTCTCAATTTTCGTGTGCAAGGTGTCAGTGATAGCCCGCACCCTCCCCTAAAATATCACGTCACAACGTGTCGTGTCCAGCGTACACGACACGTCGAGCAGCAGGGCACTGCACGACAGTGTCGTGCAGCGTGTCCAAGCCCTAAAACCGACACAAAAACACATAAAAATCGACTCACTCACCTAGATCCGTAATCTACATCTCATAAGCAATCCAAATATATAATTTTTTTGAAAAATATTAACATTCAATCCATTGAGGCATTTCAACAAACATCTTAAATAACACATAGACACGTGTCCGATACGGACGCCAAACGGACATGAAATCCACCCAAATTTCGGGGACACCTAGGGGACTCCTAGATCTAGCCCTAAATGTTAAAAAATCGAAATTTAAATCAATTTAAAGGGTTTTACCTATATGTACAAAAAGTTTGGAAAAGCTTCAAATAGGAGATTCTTCCTCTTGATGGCAAAAGCTCCAAATTGATCCAAAGCTGGGATTAAACCCCACAATCAGAAAATAGGGGAGTATTAGGTTCTAATGCAAGAAACTAGGATTAAAAAGGAATAAAAATGGATTTATGGGGATTTTTGGAAGGAGAAAAATACCTCTCTTTCTCTAAGTGTTGGAATGAAATAAAGGAGGCAAGCCCTAATGAATAAGTGTTTATATAGGGTAGGGATCCCTATGTGGCTGGTTATTTAGGGTTTGGTTAGGGTTAGGGTGTCAAATAATGGGCCATGGGCCAAGTCATAAGTCATTAAGTCCTTAAATCTCTAGTCCTTTCATTAAAACCACAAACCATGAAATAATTCCACTTAAACTAATCCTCTCATTCTAAAACTAATCTCTAATGACTAAAATGAGTTAACTCAATCTAGACTAGGGTCAGCATGGCTAGGGTTAGCTTTTAGGCTAGTCCACTAGGTCTCAACAAGTCAAGGTCAAACTAGAATTCACCAATTCAATAAATCATAAAATAATTCAAATAAGTCAAAAAGACCAAATTACCCCTAGGCTAAAAATAATAATTAAATCATCCTAATGACATGGTTAGGCTCTATGGCAGAAAGTCTCTACGGTTTCACTAGCTGCACACCAAATCACAAGTCATAACTTAAACCAGTTTTTAAATAGTTTAAAAATTATTAAAAATCACCAAAAATCATAATGTGAAATAAATATCAATAAATAATAATTATAATTACAAAATTTTAAAATTACCCTTATCTGGAAAATTGGGTGTTACACCAGGGCAGCAACAGTGTGGATACATTGCCCAACATCGTATTCACCCCACAGGACATGCTGATCAAGACGAACATCCTTGATCGCCCCTTGTACTACACTGGATAGATAGGCGACATCAAGGTGGATCAGGTACACATCGATCCTGGCTCTTCGATAAGCATTATCCCCAAAAGCTTGCTTCAAGTCCATGGCATCCCTATGCACCGGCTAGCAGCGACCAATACCGCCATTAGTGGTTTCAACTCAAGAAGGAGCTATCCCTTAGGAAAGATCCGATTGAATTGTCAGATCGACGACCTGAGGACAGAGGTTACCTACTACGTCATAGATGCAGATACGACCTACAACATCCTCCTGGAACATCCGTAGATACATGACTATATGATCGTGCCAACCACCCTCCACCAATGCTTCAAGTATGTCAGTAAGCACGGCTTTGTGAAGCCTGAGTTCGTCGACATCGATCCCTTCAAGGGAGTTGAGTCTTATTATTCTTCGAAGGCGTGTATATATGACGAATCCAAGAAACACATAACTAACGAATTGGAGGCCATCACAAAGCTGTACCCCTTTTCGCAACTTTGCATAAAGAGGTGCCCGGTTCCCCATCCCAGCTGCACGGTTGGAGCGGATGGTCATCCGACTCCCAAAGACCAACCAAGAACCTATCATAGGGCCGATGGTGATTCGATTGCCAAAATCTAATCAAAGGCGATCGAAAGACGAAAGGCCCTCTGGGGAGCCGATGGTGATCTGATTGCCAAGATCTAGTCAAAAGCAATCGGAAGACACAAAGTCCCCTGTCGAGCCAATTGTCATCCGTCTTCCCAAGATGAGCCGACAACCAAGTATCGATCCGACACCCTCAGGAAAGCCAATACCACAAGCTGAACCCTTGGTGGTTAAGTTGCCCAAGACAGTGCCCCAACCTCCGGTCAGGCAGGGGGTAGCTGAAGAGATGCAGAACTCGCAAAGTATCTGGTTGCAAAGGTGGATAGTCCCTCTTTTGATGATGTAATTCTTGTGGACAAAATTCCTTACTTCATCAATAAGAGGCTGTCATTGAACTATCCTGAGTATAATAAACTCAATCTGATGTATACTATTGGACTCGGTTGGGACACTAACCTGTACACACAGGTTATAGCCGTCAATACCAAAAACCGACTTGCTCTCATTAAAGATGCCTACTTTCTAGTCCCAGACAGAAGAGAAGGGGATCACACGATTATCTTTGGCCGAAAAGAAGGTCCTCAACCCTTCAAACCTCAAGAGTTTGATCTCGAACCCGATATCGGTAGACTACCGCTCTACCTATATAGTCCTCAGGCCGAGTACTTCATACAAAAGTAGGGGTACGATATGGAGGCTACCCCAGGTCTGAATTACGGCAACGGTCGGCGCTCGTCTCTGCAGCTGTCAACTCCGTCTGAGAAATCTCGGAATTACTACGGTAAGTCCAAATGCGGCCTCGGGTATGTTACACCAACAACAACGCCCGAGAGCTTCGATGAGGAATACGAGTGGCATTTTCACTCATCCAAATCACCTACATACGATTCTGATGACAGCATTAGAAATATGTTCAGGCAGACATTATCTGTCAACATGGCATCCGCTGACATTGAAGAAGACGACGAGGATCTACCTCTTGAATTAGAGCCATGGGTCAAACAACAGCTAGACGCATAATAGGAGAAACGCTTTGAACTTCGTGACCCTTCTACTGAAGATGAGGTCATATAAGTTAACCTCGGTGATGAATCCTCTCTAAAGCCAATCTTCGTCAGTAAAAGCCTGACAGAAGGTGAGCGGGAGTCCTTGTTGCAACTCGTCAGAGAATAAATTGACGTCTTTTTTTGGAGCTATGAAGATATGCCAGGACTGAACCCCGAGATCGCACTTCATAAGCTCAATATTCATTCCAACGCAAAACCAGTCAAGCAACAACAACGACGATTCCGTCCAGACATCATGAATTCCATCGAAGCAGAAGTAAATAAGCTTATAGCTAGCGGTTTCATCCGCAAGGAGCAGCACCCAGACTGGATAGCTAATATAGTACCAGTCATCAAGAAGAACGGAAAGATCTGAATCTATATCGACTTTCACAATCTGAATACGGTATATCCAAAAGATGAATTTCCTATTCCCATCAAGGACATAATGATCGATAATACGTGTAGCTTCGAGTGCATGTCCTTTATGGATGGCTTCTCAGATACAATCAAATCAAAATATCTCTTGACGATGAGAAGCATACGTCATTCTGAACACCGATCGGTATGTACTGCTACACAGTCATGCCTTTCGGCCTGAAGAACGTCGGTGCCATATATCAATGAGCTATGAGCATCATCTTCAGAGATCACTTGCACAAGACGGTGGAGTGTTACGTTGACGACATCGCCATCAAAAGCCGCTCCAAGGATGATCACTTACACGATTTGAGAACAGTGTTCGACCTTATGCGAGTGCATAATCTGAAGATGAATCCCACCAAGTCCTTTCTAGGTGTGTCCAGCGGGAAGTTCTTGGGCTTTGTCATTAATTCTAAGGGCATTCACATAGACCCCGATAAAACAAAGGCAATCCGGGAGATGAGTCCGCCGAAGAACCTCCGTGAACTTTGCGACCTTCAGGGAAGACTAGCCTACATCAGGAGGTTCATATCTAACCTCTCAGGGCGATGTAAACCCTTTCCACAACTGATGAAGAATGGCGTCTCTTTCGTATGGAATGAGAAACGTCAACGTGCCTTTGATGACATTAAGGAATACTTGATGAATCTGCCAGTTCTGGTAGCTCCGGTTGTCGGAAAGCCTTTTCTATTATATATACGAGAAATGGAACACTCCCTCGGTACCTTACAAGCACAAAACAATGATACGGGGCACGAACAAGCCATCTATTACCTCAACCGAATGATGGTGGGGCCGGAGCATAGGTACACCGTCGTTGAGAAGGAATACCTTGGCTTGGTGTTCGCCATTCAGAAAAAATAACACTATGTGTCAGGGCAGACCATCCATGTTATCTCATGAGTCAATCCACTCAGGGTTCTCATGACCAATCCAGGTACACTCAGTTCTCGTCTAGCCACGTGGACGATACTGTTATCTCCCTACGACATGATCTTCATTCCGCAAAAGGCTGTCAAAGGTCAAGCTTTAGCCGACTTTCTGGCGGCCCATCGAGGCTCAAAAACAGCCAGAATCTATAAAAAAAATCCTAGATGATGACATTGACTCAAACATGACTTCACATGAAGACGTTTGGCGAATGTTCTTCGACGGTGCCTCAAGAACGGAGCCCTAAGGTGATATCGTCGCTGGAGTCAGGATAGTATTAATTTCTCCCTCTGGATTGGTGGTCAACCGAGCATATTCTCTCATGAAAACAATGTAGCTGACTATAACGCTTTGGTCATCGGGCTCCGACTTGCAAAAGAAGTGGGAGTCAAATACCTAGAATCATACGGTGACGCACAGTTGGTTGTCAATCAAATCCGAGGCTCGTACGAAGTTTGCAATGTGGACTTGATTTCTTATCATCAGACATTAATTGCTATCATAGCAACCTTGGAGGGGTTCTTTATAGAACATGTTCCTAGGCTCCAGAATATTGAAGTCGATACCCTAGCAGGCCTCGCCGCTTCTTTAGCGGTTCCAAATTATGCTCATCATCCAGTAGACGTCATAGGCCATGAGCTGGTTTGTCTCAAAATCAACGTTCAACCAGATATGAGTTACTCCGTCCAGATAACCAATGATGTGCAAGACTGGAGACTTTCGTTCATCGACTTTGAAGTTTACGGAATCCTGCCTAAGAATGTGAAAGAAGCAACTTCAATCAGAAGGCGTTCTCTTAGATTCTTTTATGCACGGAAACAAAAATATTGTACCGACGATCTTGCGACGGACTACTATTAAGATGTCTGTCAAATACAGAAGCCAAAGAAGCGTTACGCGAGGCTCACGATGGCGTTTTCAGGGCTCACCAACTGGGCCTAAAGTTGCAAGACAGTCTTCGTTGGATGGGTTACTACTGGCCTACGATGGTAGCAGACGCAGTCGATTATACAAAGAAGTGCAAGGCTTGTCAGATCCACACAAATTTCATACATCTGCCATCCGAGTTCTTGTACCCAATACTGGCTTCTTGGCCATTTGAAGCATGGGGAATGGACATTGTTGGCCTAATTACCCCACCGTCATCCAAAGGGCACCGGTTTATTCTCGTAATCACCGACTACTTCTCTAAATAGGCGAAAGCTGTTCCGTTGGCAGAGGTAAAGATATCAAACGTGATCAGTTTCATAAAATATTATGTCATTTACTATTTTGGACTGCCAAGGAGGATCATTCATGACAATGGTCTACAATTCGCAAGCCATGTCTTCTATCGATTCTGTGACAAGAATCGAATTTAGAATGTGGCTTCAATGGCCTACAATTCGTCAACTAATGGTCCGGCCGAAGCCTTAAACAAAACCATAATTAAGCTTCTCAAGAAGTTCGTGTCCTCGAACAAGCGTGACTGGAATAAGAAGCTGGGCGAACGCTTACGGGCATACTATTTTATGAGTTGAACGGCTACGAGAAATATACTATTTTCTTTGGTGTACGGGAGCGAGGCAGTTCTCCCATTGGAGACTCAGATCCCCTCACTTCGTGTGGCCCTTACTTACCGGTTAACGTCGGATGATAACTACCACCGACAGCTATAAGAATTGAAAGCGTTAGACGAGAAGCGCTTGCAAGCTCAACAAAGCATCAAGCTCTATCAAGCAGGTATCTCTCGAGCCTTCAATAAGAAAGTCAAGCAAAGGACATTTCAAATAGGCGATCTTGTCTTGGCCATTCGCAGACCGATGGTCATCACTAACAAAACCGTCGACAAATTTCAGCCCAAGTGGGAGGATCCATACATCATCGAGACCGCATTCTCCAATGGCGTATACCGGCTAGACAGAATGGGGACTTACTCATGATGCCTATAAACGGCAAATTCCTGAAGAAATACTATGTCTAAAGATATGATGGTACTCCCTTAAAGCCATCAAATCTTTCAAACTATCGAGTTATGTACACTAAGTACCGCTGAGCTCACACTCTATCTCCCTGAGTAGCGAGTCATGTACGATAATACCGCTGAACTCACACTCTATCATATCTTCCTGAGTGGCGATTCATGTACGATGATACCTCTGAACTCACACTCTATCGCATCTCCCTGAGTAGCGAGTCATGTACGATGATACCTCTGAACTCACACTCTGTCCCATCTTCCTGAGTAGCGAGTCATATACGATGATACCTTTGAACTCACACTCTATTGCATCTCCCTGAGTGGCGAGTCATATACGATGATACCTCTGAACTCCCACTCTAATGCTTTACCTCACAGGGGTCTGCCCACCTTATCATTATCCCTGAGCAAACTTCTTAGCCATGATTATCGTGTTTCACGTCCATATTACCTTTGGTACCGATAATCTTTCGACTTAACACCTGTACCCAACCCGGGATAAAAGACATGGTGTTAAGACTACAAAACCTATCACGTCCATATTACCTCTGTTGGTTTTGTCTCAAAAACCTATTACTCGCACCACCAGTGCGCAGAAGAGTAATAGGTCCACCAAAGATTATGCTTGACTATCGTGTGTCACATCCATATTACCTCTGATACCGATAGCCTTCCGACTTAACAACTGTACCCAACTCGGGATAAAAGACACGGTATTAAGACCACAAAACCTATCACGTCCATATTACCTCTTTTGGGTTTTGTTTCAAATCTATTACCCGCAATGCCAGTACGCAGAAGGGTAATAGGTCCACAAAAGTTATTCTAATCTATTACTCGCACTATCGGTGTACCAAAGAGTAGAAGGTCTACAAAATATTATTCAAATCTATTTGCTCATATTTCAAGATGCACAAAAGGGCAATAGGTCCACAAAAAGTCCCCTGTGGGATGTCCTTTATCAAAACACAAATGTTGTTTTAGGTCCTCTAGTACAAGCACCACATATACTACAAATAAAGAATGGAGTGAGTGTATTCTGCTTATTCAAAATCAGTTACATTCTGTAACGCCCCAGTCCCAAAATACGTAGGACTAGGAACGTAGACATGCCAGCTGTATTCATACGAAGTATACTCCAATATATGGAAGACTCGTATAAATACATAAGCTGTAAAATGCAGTAGAACCATAACTAATCTCATCCACACAAATAAATAAAATAAAGGTATCATATAAAGATAATGAATTGTTTTGATACAATATGTTGGGCGGAGACAAATCCACTACCAACAAGTAAAGGAAAAATACAGGGAAAATGAAATGAGTGGCGAGCGAAGCGAAGACGATCCAAGTGCAATCATCCTCGAGAAATAGCAACGAACACAGCTAGAGCTAAAGCACCTGCGAAAGACAATAGCACACACCTGGCAAGACAACCAGGTCCTCAGAGGGACATAACAAGACACATAATAGCATGCCATATAAACTGAATAAATATTGCTCAATAATTAAATGACACATACAATAGGGTACCTAACCGTACTATAGTGAGTATGCAATTAAAGAACAAACCTTTGACACATGGGCCGGCTCAGTCAGGAATCAGGAATCAGGACCGTACCTCCCACTGGAGATAACCGGCAATCAGGACCGTACCTCCCACTGGAGATAACCGGCTAGCAGGACCGTACCTCCCATTGGAGATAACCGGCAATCAGGGCAGTGCATAAATGACCCATACATTAAGGAGATGTTCTTCCCACCCAATGCCTACCATGTTGTATCCACAACAGTAAACCTCTATAACCGCTAAGTCAAACTAGCATACAATTTCTATTAGCGGTTATTCCTATCGTACGGCTTATACGCACCAGTAGCCAGCCAGTCACGTATGTCCGTGTTCTACATGCGACACACAACTTCGTGCTACAACGTGTCAAGGCCATGAATGCAACACACAAGGTGGTCTCTTAAATCTAGGTTTAATGTGTAAGAAAAATAATACATAGCAGGAACAATAAATGAACAGTAAGTTCTAACAGGTTATGCTATGTATCACAGTTTATTTTGCATAGAGAAAATAATAATAATGCATGAAATATGAGCTAAAATAATTAAACAGCTAATGGCAAGGTGTCTTACCTGGTAGAGCGCCTGGTGTGCTGCGATAATCATGGTGGCATGAACTGTGTCTTCGGTGCAATAACTATACATGGATACCTCGAGTGGTGGCACGGACAGTTCTATTGGGTCCGGGACGGTCAGAATAGATGAGGTCGACATAGGGTAGTTTAGAATTGGTGAGGAATAGGAGGTTTGGGATTGGTTACGGACAAGGATAATCAAGAAATAGATAATATATATGATTTTGAGAGAACTAATTATAATCATTGAAGACTATATTCCAAAATATTTAATAAGTACCAAATTGTTTTAGGTCAAAACTGCAACTCACCTTAGTAAAAATATTTTATTTAGTCAAAAATCATTTTAGGCTAAAATACTTTAAGGTCGACAAAAATTTTATAGATGGGAAACTATTAGTAAGAATAACTTAGAAAAATATTTGAAAATATTAGGAAACCGCGGAAACTATATTTCTAAGGTCAAAACAAATTTCTGGAAGGACTTTGAAACTCATTGTATAAAAAGAGTTTAGAAATACTAAAACCTAGCAAAGTGAATTTAGGGATACCAACTATCCTTTGCCAAATAATAATTTGTAGGACAAAATATATTTCTAAGTACCCTAAAATAATCAAATAATATATTTTTCACCAATACATTAATATTAGGCTATATAATTCTCTCAAAATTTAGAAATACCTAACTACAATTTGTAGTGCTTAATTAGGTTACCATATATTATGATAAAGAGAAACTAAAATGTAATTGATAATAACTGTCGACTAATGATACAAATAACAGTAAAAATGAATAAAATAATAATAATAATAATAATAATAATAATAATAATAATAATAATAATAATAATAATAATAAGATTAATAATAATAATAATAATCAAAAGAAAAAAAATAATAAAAAAAAATTAAGAACTAAAAACCGCAGCAGTCAGTTGACTGCTGCTATTCCTGTTTTTTTTAGAAAGAGAAGGGGGGAGTGAGAGAGAAAAGAGACGAGAGAGAGAGGACGAGAGGAAAAGGGCTCGGAGTGGAGGCGGTGTTTGGTCGCGGCGATCGCCGGGGTCCGGAGATATGAGGAGCGGCGCACGCGCTGGACGAGTCGTGCGCGGAGCAGCGGAAAGATGGAGGAACGTGTGGGGCGGAGGAATCGGGAAGTCGCCGGAGGGGGTTGGGAACTCCGGCAACGGCGGAGGGTTTCGGAGAGGGCGCGCGGTGGCCGGGGCTGAGGCGCCGGCGGGGATCAGTGTTCGACGCTCCGGCGGTTGTGGGGGTTTCATCGGTGGGCGCGCCGCTCGCGGAGGAGCGGAGAGAGGAAAGGGTGCGGTCTGTGGAAGAGGGTGAGGCTGCGACGGCTTGGTCTGACGGCGGATCGACGCTACCTCGTCGAACCGGCGAGGAGGTTGGGAACGACCGGCGGTGGTCGAGTCTAGGGAAAGGTTACGGCGGGTGGGACGGTGCGCGGCTCGCCGTGAGCGACGGTCTGGGAAGCTCGTAGAAGCTCGCGGCCGAGAGGGTTTCGTCGAGCCGGCGGGTGGTCGAACGGCTCCGGCGTTCTCCGGGCGCGGCTGAAGGTGGCGGAGAACGGAGCTAGGGCTCGGCAAGGCGGAGGTCGGCACGGCGACTATGGGTAAGGGTTTCTTCTTCTCTTTCTCCTCTGGTGTTGTGTGGGTTTGGTACGGCTGCTCGGCCAAGGTGGCCGGGGGTGGTTTGGTTGGCGGGGTGCCGACAGTGGTAGTGGTGGCGGTCCGGCCATTGGCCGTGGTGGCAGGGGTGTGGCTGCCAGGTCTGGTGGTGGTCGGGACGAGGCTGGCCGAAGCCAGGGGTTCGGTTGGAAGTCTGGGGTGGTGATAAAGGTGGCCGGGTTATTGGTTGTGGTTGGGATCACGGTGGTCGTCGGGGTTGTGTCGACGGGTGGTCGCTGGCTGTGGGATGGTTGCCGCGGAGATGACAGTGATTGGTCTGACGGTGGTGGTGTAATGTCGAGGGGAGGATGATGGTAGTCGTGGTCGAGAGGGGGGTTAGTAGGTCTTAGGATTTGGGATTTGTATTGTGTCGGGTTTGTCGACACGAAAGAGATAAATTTATTTGTAAAAAAAAATTTGAATAAGAACTGGACGGGGAACACGGACACGAGGCACGCACCATTGGGTTGTAAAATTTTGTAGATGAATAATGTGGATGATAAAATAGTGGAGGAGTACCTGCCTATTTATAGGATGTGGGAATTCCCAATTGGATATGGCTTAGGAATAATTTAAACCCCAAAATAGATAATTCAATACTTAAAATAATTCAATAAATCTTATCTCAAATCAAATCCAATTTTAAATCAAATCTAATTTAAATCAAAATCTATTTCCAAATATAAATCAATTTGAGTCTAATTAAATTCCCTAGTTTAAAATCAAGTGGAATAACTTAAATTTCAAATATTAACTATTTAAATAAAACCACAGTTTCAAATCAAGATCTAAATCTCCACAATGATTTCGAAATATATTTTCCAAAAATACTATAAATAATAATTTCGAAAATCATAATTATTTTTAAATACCTTTTTAAGTAATAAAATATTTATATTAATAAATCTAGAAAATTACATTTTTATTTAAAATAATCCAGCAACATATTTATGAAATATATGTATGAACGAATAATATTATTTATTCCAATTGAAAGGCTTTTCATAACTAAAATTATAGACTTGAAAATGATAGCTGGAAATAATTATTACATATATTATTTTGAAACCGTAAAAATAGAAAAAATATTTTTCTAAAAATATGTACGCTCGTACATATTCGCACTCGTCGAGCAAACGAAAATTTCGCATACGACGTACAATACGACTACGTGACATACAGTACCAAAATTTTTTTAAATCCATGCAAATTAATAAATAAAAAAAACGTAGAAATTTAGGGATTTTACATCCTACCCAACTTAAAAGAATTTCGTCCTCGAAATTAGGAATTAGTAGGGGGGTTGAGGGGCTACAAGGAAGGACGTTTAGTGAAAACATGCAATAGAGTCGCGATTTCAATCATGGCGAAGATAATCATGGATTAACGTAAGAAGATAAATGGTTAAGAAGAATACGTGCCATAAAGATTAGTATGGGTTCAAGAAAATAAAATAAATTAGAGGCCTTAAAGTTAAGGTCTCTTGAGGGCACGATTTTAGAGAACGAATTAGATTTCACTTCTATATTAAGTGAATTGGAAGGTCATGATAGGGCCGAGAAAGGACGAGTAGCAACATCGGAGGAGAATGGTCATAGCCGAAAGGAAGGCTAGAGGAAGTTCTAGCTCGACGCCTTCGTCCTTCGAAAATTGGTGAAGGCGAAAGTAATATAGAGTTCGAAGGAGGTGTTTTCGAATACGAATATGTGATTCAAAGACGATCGAATAATTTCAAAAGAATTGTCAAAGCAGTCGTGGATGGGACTCTAGAGGACAAGTTTAGCTATGTCCCCATCTACGTAGAATAATAGACAAAAGCGAACCAAAGTGCACTCGGTTGATCAGACCATTATGCACCGGTTCTGATAGACAATATGTTAGTGGGGTACCTCCATTAACATATATGTCACAAACAAGCTTGGTAAAAGGCTAAGCTTGCAAAAACTAGGCTACATTATCATCATTAGTCTAGACAGTAAAAATATAGGCACGATAATAGATGAATAAAAACAATTATGAATAGTCTAAGAGTCATAAGGATCTAAGTCTTGTTTATTCCTATACCATCATTCTACGGTTTATTGACCAAGGCTTGGTTGACCAAATGGGTTAAGGTTTTCTAAATTCTAGAATCTAAGTAGACTTGCTAAGATAGGTCGCAAGGACAAGGGTTTGCTAGGTCATAAGGTATTCTACCCAACTTAAAGAATTTAACTAATGGTGTTTTGGGACAACTAACTAGTAGGGTCAATTTCTAGCAAGCACGGAGGGAAAATAAGGATAGGGATGGAAGAAAACAAGCAAGATACAATTGATGAGTCAAACGGTAGATAAAATCAAGGAAAAAGGTCAAGTATGTGGATGAGATCCTAAACTTCTAATCCTATTAGCAGGCTTGCTTGGTACGGTAAAGTAACCAAACAATTTATCTTGACCTGCATGGGCCACCACAAAAACATGTAACGCCCCAGTCCCAAAATACGTAGGACTAGGAACGTAGACATGCCAGCTGTATTCATACGAAGTATACTCCAATATATGGAAGACTCGTATAAATACATAAGCTGTAAAATGCAGTAGAACCATAACTAATCTCATCCACACAAATAAATGAAATAAAGGTATCATATAAAGATAATGAATTGTTTTGATACAATATGTTGGGCGGAGACAAATCCACTACCAACAAGTAAAGGAAAAATACATAGAAAATAAAATGAGTGGCGAGCGAAGCGAAGACGATCCAAGTGCAATCATCCTCGAGAAATAGCAACGAACACAGCTAGAGCTAAAGCACCTGCGAAAGACAATAGCACACACCTGGCAAGACAACCAGGTCCTCAGAGGGACGTAACAAGACACATAATAGCATGCCATATAAACTGAATAAATATTGCTCAATAATTAAATGACACATACAATAGGGTACCTAACCGTACTATAGTGAGTATGCAATTAAAGAACAAACCTTTGACGTATGGGCCGGCTCAGTCAGGAATCAGGAATCAGGACCGTACCTCCCACTGGAGATAACCGGCAATCAGGACCGTACCTCCCACTGGAGATAACCGGCTAGCAGGACCGTACCTCCCATTGGAGATAACCGGCAATCAGGGCAGTGCATAAATGACCCATACATTAAGGAGATGTTCTTCCCACCCAATGCCTACCATGTTGTATCCACAACAGTAAACCTCTATAACCGCTAAGTCAAACTAGCATACAATTTCTATTAGCGGTTATTCCTATCGCACGGCTTATACGCACCAGTGGCCAGCCAGTCACGTATGTCCGTGTTCTACATGCGACACACAACTTCGTGCTACAACGTGTCAAGGCCATGAATGCAACACACAAGGTGGTCTCTTAAATCTAGGTTTAATGTGTAAGAAAAATAATACATAGCAGGAACAATAAATGAACAGTAAGTTCTAACAGGTTATGCTATGTATCACAGTTTATTTTGCATAGAGAAAATAATAATAATGCATGAAATATGAGCTAAAATAATTAAACAGCTAATGGCAAGGTGTCTTGCCTGGTAGAGCACCTGGTGTGCTGCGATAATCATGGTGGCATGAACTGTGTCTTCGGTGCAATAACTATACATGGAGACCTCGGGTGGTGGCACGGACAGTTCCATTGGGTCCGGGACGGTCAGAATAGATGAGGTCGACATAGGGTAGTTTAGAATTGGTGAGGAATAGGAGGTTTGGGATTGGTTACGGACAAGGATAATCAAGAAATAGATAATATATATGATTTTGAGAGAACTAATTATAATCATTGAAAACTATATTCCAAAATATTTAATAAGTACCAAATTGTTTTAGGTCAAAACTGCAACTCATCTTAGTAAAAATATTTTATTTAGTCAAAAATCATTTTAGGCTAAAATATTTTAAGGTCGACAAAAATTTTATAGATGGGAAACTATTAGTAAGAATAACTTAGAAAAATATTTGAAAATATTAGAAAACCGCGGAAACTATATTTCTAAGGTCAAAACAAATTTCTGGAAGGACTTTGAAACTCATTGTATAAAAAGAGTTTAGAAATACTAAAACCTAGCAAAGTGAATTTAGGGATACCAACTATCCTTTGCCAAATAATAATTTGTAGGACAAAATATATTTCTAAGTACCCTAAAATAGTCAAATAATATATTTTTCACCAATACATTAATATTAGGCTATATAATTCTCTCAAAATTTAGAAATACCTAACTACAATTTGTAGTGCTTAATTAGGTTACCATATATTATGATAAAGAGAAACTAAAATGCAATTGATAATAACTGTCTACTAATGATACAAAAAATAGTAAAAATGAATAAAATAATAATAATAATAATAATAATAATAATATTAATAATAATAATAATAAGAAGATTAATAATAATAATAATAATCAAAAGAAAAAAAATAATAAAAAAATTAAGAACTAAAAACCGCAGCAGTCAGTTGACTGCTGCTATTCCTCTTTTTTTTAGAAAGAGAAGGGGGGAGTGAGAGAGAAAAGAGACGAGAGAGAGAGGACGAGAGGAAAAGGGCTCGGAGTGGAGGTGGTGTTTGGTCGCGGCGATCGTCGGGGTCCGGAGATATGAGGAGCGGCGCACGTGCTGGACGAGTCGTGCATGGAGCAGCGGGAAGATGGAGGAGCGTGTGGGGCGGAGGAATCGGGAAGTCACCGGAGGGGGTTGGGAACTCCGGCAACGGCGGAGGGTTTTAGAGAGGGCGTGCGGTGGCCGGGGCTGAGGCGCCGGCGGGGATCAGTGTTCGACGCTCCGGCGGTTTTGGGGGTTTCATCGGTGGGCGCGCCGCTCGCGGAGAAGAGGAGAGAGGAAAGGGTACGGTCTGCGGAAGAGGGTGAGGCTGCGACGGCTAGGTCTGACGGCGGATCGACGCTACCTCGTCGAGCCAGCGAGGAGGTTGGGAACGACCGGCGGTGGTCGAGTCTAGGGAAAGGTTATGGCGGGTGGGGCGGTGCGCGGCTCGCCGTGAGTGGCGGTCTGGGAAGCTCGCAGAAGCTCACGGCCGAGAGGGTTTCGTCGAGCCGGCGGGTGGTCGAACGGCTCCGGCGTTCTCCGGGCGCGGTTGAAGGTGGCGGAGAACGGAGCTAGGGCTCGGCAAGGCGGAGGTCGGCACGGCGACTATGGGTAAGGGTTTCTTCTTCTCTTTCTCCTCTGGTGTTGTGTGGGTTTGGTGCGGCTGCTCGGCCAAGGTGGCCGTGGGTGGTTTGGTTGGCGGGGTACCGACGGTGGTGGTGGTGGCGGTCCGGCCATTGGGCGTGGTGGCAGGGGTGTGGCTGCCAGGTCTGGTGGTGGTCGGGGCGAGGCTGGCCGAAGCCAGGGGTTCGGTTGGAAGTCTGGGGTGGTGATGAAGGTGGCCGGGTTGTTGGTTGTGGTTGGGATCACGGTGGTCGTCGGGGTTGTGTCGACGGGTGGTCGCTGGCTGTGGGATGGTTGCCGCGGAGATGACAGTGATTGGTGTGACGGTGGTGGTGTAATGTCGAGGGGAGGATGATGGTCGTCGTGGTCGAGAGGGGGGCTAGTAGGTCTTAGGATTTGGGATTTGTATTGTGTCGGGTTTGTCGACACGAAAGAGATAAATGTATTTGTAAAAAAAAAATTGGAAAAGAACTAGACGGGGAACACGGACACGAGGCACGCACCATTGGGTTGTGAAATTTTGTAGATGAATAATGTGGATGATAAAATAGTGGAGGAGTACCTGCCTATTTATAGGATGTTGGAATTCCCAATTGGATATGGCTTAGGAATAATTTAAACCCCAAAATAGATAATTCAATACTTAAAATAATTCAATAAATCTTATCTCAAATCAAATCCAATTTTAAATCAAATCTAATTTAAATCAAAATCTATTTCCAAATATAAATCAATTTGAATCTAATTAAATTCCCTAGTTTAAAATCAAGTGGAATAACTTAAATTTCAAATATTAACTATTTAAATAAAACCACAGTTTCAAATCAAGATCTAAATCTCCACAATGATTTCGAAATATATTTTCCAAAAATACTATAAATAATAATTTCGAAAAACATAATTATTTTTAAATACCTTTTTAAGTAATAAAATATTTATATTAATAAATCTAGAAAATTACATTTTTATTTAAAATAATCCAGCAACATATTTATGAAATATATGTATGAACGAATAATATTATTTATTCTAATTGAAAGGCTTTTCATAACTAAAATTATAGACTTGAAAATGATAGCTGGAAATAATTATTATATATATTATTTTGAAACCGTAAAAATAGAAAAAATGTTTTTCTAAAAATATGTACGCTCGCACATATTCGCACTCGTCGAGCAAACGAAAATTTCGCATACGACGTACAATACGACTACGTG
The DNA here is from genome assembly GCA_029216955.1 of Iris pallida. Taxonomy (NCBI): domain Eukaryota; kingdom Viridiplantae; phylum Streptophyta; class Magnoliopsida; order Asparagales; family Iridaceae; genus Iris; species Iris pallida. The sequence continues at coordinate 14,134,067 of JANAVB010026199.1, forward strand.
ACATACAATACCAAAAATTTTTTAAATCCATGCAAATTAATAAATAAAAAAAATCGTAGAAATTTAGGGGTTTTACACATTCATAGGACTACATTAGCAGTAGAAAGAAAAGAAAGGAAAATCTAGCAATATATAGTTTGGTCAGTTTGACAACACTTCGCCTTCACCAAAAAACAGTTTTGTAGCCCTCGAAAGAAGTCATGTTTTACTGCTGAGAAGCAAACAAGGCTATTGAATCTCCAAGGAGTTGCACGGGGGAGGGCAAATATAGCATGCTTTTCTTTCCTCCGTATTACGGATACCTCAGCCCCGCTCCTCCAAAAGACCATACCTTCAAAACAACATCCATAATAGTGGTTTTGCCTACTTTGAGAGCCGTGAAAATAGGACGTTCATGATGACGCCTGACCACCATCCAACTCTTCGAGGTATAAAGTTTCTTCCTACCACATGGAGAAAACTCTTCCGAAATATGAGGAGTTCGGAGTTGTCTGATGTGTATGCCAAAATGGCACAGAAAAAACTCTTTTGAAGCATGGGGAGTCTTGAGCTGCCTGATGTGTGTGTTAGAATGGTGCATTTTCACTCTATCACTGATACCGGTCCCGGAGAAATTTGCTAGCCGGATCCCTAAAAAAGGGTTAGCAGGAAGAAGAAAACAGCAAACAGACCCTATCGGCCTAGTTATGAGGAATGCGCATGCAAATGTTCATGCGGCTAAGCCATGAAGCAATTATGCGGATCAGTTATGAGGTATATATATGGCTTCATCATGAGGAATGCACGAAGGACAGTGGAGCTTATGCGGCCCAACCTATATGGCCCCATCATATTGAACACATGCAGTCCCATGAGATGGGGGATATATCAATCATGCCCAAAGCGCAGAGATAATTTATGACAAGCCCGCACATAAAATATGCGATATGGCCGTTCAAATTTAAGTTACCACTTTCCTACCATCCTTACCCGTAATAGGGGGTGCACGTCAGGATGAACGGGTGAAGAGTCCGCAGCACTCAATGGAGAGGCGAGCCCCTTTTCTTTGGCCGTGGCATCAGTCGACTTGGAAGCTTTCGGATCCATGGCTAGCCGGGACAGAAAAGAGGACAAAGATGAGGGAGAAAAAGTTGAAAGAAAAAGCTCTCTAGCCGAATCACAACTAACCGCATGAGTACCCTGGAACAATTTGCCCCACATGAAGAAGAGCCGCATGACGGACTCAGTTCGCCCCCTACGGCCCATCTTCACTAGACTGACTTTTGAGCTCCAGAGAGAATAGTTACTTATGCGGCCAAGCTGATTTATCCTTTTGATAAAGCTGACTCTGGTCTAATAAAGCTGACAAACTTTGGCAAAGACTGACAGCTCTGACAACTCTGACACTCTGAAAAGAAGATAAGACATGATTAGACTGGACATACGACCCGAGCCACATGAACCTTATGCGACTCAATCTATGTATTTCATGCGGCCAAGGGTAACTGCAATCCGAGCTGCATGAGCTTTATGCGGCCAAAAATATAAGAACCTGTACGGCTCACTCCCATAGATAAGATTTGGATCTCCAGGGGAGGACTGCCTCACTCCCATAGACAAGGGAGAATGGTGTGCTACCCGTGGGTGTCGAAACAGTCGTACGGTAAGCCCATAGACATTCGCCTAACTTCTCATTCCAGTCTCGCTTGTTAGAAGAGACAACTTTCTTGAGCAGCTTGACGATGGTTTTGTTGAATGCCTCGGCTAGTCCATTAGCCGCAGGATTGTAAGCCATTGATGCCATATTCTAAATTCGGTTCTAATCGCAAAACCAATAGAATACATGGCTTACTAACTGGGGGCCATTGTCATGGACAATCCTCCTAGAAACTCCGAAGCGGTACATGACGTGGTGCTTGATAAAGCTGATCATGTTAGAGGTTTTTACTTCTACAAACGATATTTCTTCTGCCTATTTGGAGAAATAGTCCGTGATGGCAAGGATGAACCGGTGTCCTTTGGAGGAGGGTGGGCTGATTGGCCCAACGATGTCCATTCCCCATGTCTCGAATGGCTAAGAGGCCACCGTGGGGTGTAGATATTCCGAAGGTTGGTGGATGAAGTTACCGTAAAATTGACACGCTCGACATTTCTTTGTATATTCTATGACGTCGGCCATTATGGTGCGCCAATAATAGCCCATGCGGCACAGTAGATCTTGTAGCTTGGGGCTAGGGTGATGGGCTCCGTAGGTCCCATCATGCGCCTTTAGAGTGCCTCTTGCACCTCTGTCTGATACAAACACCGTAGGAGGAGTCCTTCATATGAATGACGATACAACATTTTGATGGTTGTGTCATAGAATAATCGGAGTGAGCGTCTTCTGACGGGAGCTGCTTCCTTCGGGTCTTCAGGCAGGATTCTGTAGACTGTGTAGTCTACGGATAGGAATCGCCAATCTCGAGTGTCAATATCTACTTGTAGCGAGTAGCTTTGACATATGGGCAGAGCGTTCTTTGGACAGACTAGCTTCCGTCCTATCACCGTAACGGTGTATTAGGATCCAACGGGGGCAGCCAGTAAAGCAGCGAAACCAGCTAGTGCGTCAGCTTCCAAGTTTTGCAGGCGCGACACATGTTCTATAAAGAAACCTGTGAAGGTGGAGATGATGTTGATCGCTGCCTGGTGGTAGGGGATCAGGTCTTCATGTCGAACCTCATACTGCCCTTGAACCTGGCTGATGATTAATTTCGAGTCTTCATAGGCCTCGATAACGTCAACCCCTAGCAGTTTAGCGAGTTGGAGCCCAATGATGAGAGCATTATACTTCGCATCATTGTTGGTGCATGACTCTTGAGGAAATATGCACGATTGATAACTAGGCTGTCGGGAGTGATGAGGACGATTCCGACCCCTGCGATGATATCACCCTTTAGTCCCGTTCTCGAGGCTCTATCGAAGAACATGTGCCAAACCGAGTTGTCTAAGACTATATTGCACTCTAGAACTTCGTCAGGGATCTCTTCGTAGAGTCTTGATGTCTCTGGAACAGGATACGCTGCTAAGGAATCTGCTAGCGCTTAGCCTTTGACTGCTTTCTGCGGGACGAACACCATATCATAAGGAGTCAGAAGGATTGCCCACGTGGCTAATCGTGAGTTTGATGCCCCTAGCTTGGTCATGAGGACTCTGAGGGGATTGACCCTGGATATGACATGTATTGTCTATCCGTTCACATAGTACCGCGTCTTCTGGATGGCAAAGAGAAGGGCGAGGCACTCTTTCTCAACAGGATTATACCGATGTTTGCTTCAATCATGGTTCGACTGAGATAGTATATCACCTGCTCATGGCCTTCTCTATTCTTTTGGGCTAGTAAGGCACCAATAGAATGGTCCATAGCTCAGACGTATAGCAGAAAGGACTTTCCCACGACTGGTGCTACTAGTACGGGAGGATTGGTGAGGTACTTTTTGATGTTATCGAACGCGATTGGCATTCTTCGGTCCATATAAAGGAGACCCCTTTCTTCATTAACTTGGTGAAGGGTTGACATTTACCGGAAAGATTCGCTATGAATCTTCTGATATACGCCAAGCGCCCTTGCAATCCTTGAAGCTCTCGAAGATTTCTTGGAGGAGCCATGTCCAGAATTGCCTTAGTCTTCTCTGGATCGATGTGAATCCCCTTTGCGGTGATGATGAAGCCTATGAACTTGTCGCTGGAAATGCCTAGGAAGGACTTGGTCAGAATCATCTTCAATTGATGCGTTCACATTAGATCGAACACCGTCCGTAGGTCATCCAAGTGGTTGGACTTGTCCTTGCTCTTAACGGCAATGTCATCGACATAACACTCTACCGTCTTCCAAAGATGCTTACGGAATATCATGCTCATAGACCTCTAGTTTGTTGCTCCCGCGTTCTTAAATCCAAGGGCATTACCGGGTAACCGTACACTCCTTTTGGAGTCTAGAATGATGTATGCTTATCGTATTCGGAAAGCATCTTGATCTGGTTGTAGCCGGAGAAACCATCTATGAAGGACATATTTCGAAGCCACATGTGTTGTCAATCATCACATCAGTGATCGGAAGGGAAAATTCGTCTTTAGGACAAGCCGAATTGAGATTCCTGAAGTCTATACAAATTCGTATCTTCTCGTTCTTCTTGGTGACCGGGATGACGTTTGCCATCCAATCTGGATGTTGCTCTTCATGGATGAAGCCACTCACGATGAGTTTGTCGACTTCTTCCTCCATAGCATCCAAGATGTTCGGGCAAAATTGACGCCGTTGTTGCTTAATGGGCTTGACGTCGGGCAAGATGTTGAGGCGATGCATGGCAACCTGCGGGTCTAGACCCGGCATATCCTCGTAGCTCCAGGCGAATATGTCGATATATTCTCGGATAAGCTGTATCAGAGATTGCTTGTCTTCTTCTGTTAGACTCTTGCTGTCACGACCCGCACCCACTGTTAGGGTACGAGAACGTAACTACGCCCAGCCTACGCCGCAGTGTCGGCGGTAGAACGCTGTCCTAGGTCACAACATTTAACAATATAATGCTAAGCAGTTTATACTCCCCGAATGGGGGTGACATAGCAGCTACAGGCTCAATCACATCTAAGGTAGAGCATGATAAGGATAAATAAAAAATGAAATCCAAAAGAGATACAAGAGATAGAAGTCTAAGTGTCTAAGATACATAAACCCAGAAATACATCTCAAAACTCAAATACAGTAATCCGCAAAGTAAATACAACTCCAGACAAAATGAAATAACTATCTAAACAACCTCTACTATGTCTCCTCTAGGCTAGCAGGCAATCCCAGGCCATCTGTAAAATTTATCAACAGGTCCAGTCAGGACAGGAGCGAGCACATTACATCTCAACAGTTCATAGCAGGTTAGAAAATATAATCATGCAGTAAAGTAAGATACAGGTACTGAAAGAAATGCTGTATGTAAACAGAGAGAGAGCTGTAATAGAAATATCTACTATAAATAGAGAACTAACATGTGGCTAGTGAGTCAGAGTACAATATAGACATGTAAATGGCATAGGAGATTCTGATGCTACACTATGGAAGAGATTCTGATACTACACTACTTGGATAGTATTCACATGTCTATTTCTACTCCCCCGTATCCCCAATCAATACACAAGGATCCAATCATGTTATGTTATGATTCTATGTAACAGCCCCCGAAGGGTGGTAAGCCCCCGAAGGGTGGTAAGCCCCCGAAGGGTGGTAAGCCCCCGAAGGGTGGTACATAGTAGTCCCAAAAATGGGGATTCTAGGATACTCTGTGATCATAAGAGTATATGTCACAAGTAATCAAAGAACCTGTGAAGCATAGTGATACATCATGTAAGTGAAACGCACAGAACATGTAGTACCCGATGCTCCCTAAGGATAACATCTCAAGAAGGAATCCGTATAGTACCAATCCGTGTGACCAATGTGACAGTACAAGTAAAGTAATTTAATGCAGGAAATAATTCTAAACAGGATATGAAATGATCAGAGAATGTACTCGCCTGATAACCTGAATAGCTGATAAGTATAGGGGGATCCAACTGAAGCCACAGAGTCCTATTTAAAGCAACACAGGTTACAAGGCGTTCAAGTTGTAATAAATGAATCTCTATAATCAATCTACATTATCCTAGGTTCTTCTAAGTCAAAATAACACTAGGTCAACTCCGGTCAATAATCTAGTCAAACTAGGTCAAGTGTTGACTTACAGTTGATTTTGGGTCAACTGGTCAACTCTGGTCAAACATGGTCAATTCTAGTCTAATATAAAGTGTACTTCGTTATTTGTACGTCGAAACTTACGTCACGCAAATCGAGATAAGAAGATTATCGGTAAAATTGATAATCTTATTATAGTGATCCACGTGTCCATCTTGTCAATTTCAGCGATGTGAGATCACTGGAATTGACTGAGCTCGGTTTCGTTGTACTAATCCCGAAATACGAACATTATAAGAATTAATTATTAATTAATTATAAAAAGGTTAAACTCAGAGAAATTATCTGCAAACATTGTCGAACGATGAAATAAACATCGCCAACGTGTCCAGAATGGTCAAATTAGCTAGGACAGCCTATCCAACGGTCTAATTTGGACACAAAGGCAAAAAGGTAATTTCGGGTCAAAACGGTGTCCGTGTCGGAGCCGTTTTGCACCAAAAAATGTGCAAGAAAACAAGTATATAAAATATAACAAATTATATGTCCACGAAATCAGAATGACGATACGAACCCAACGGTATCTCCAGAATTGGATTCCGTTGACCCGATCTTAATTTGGTCCGTTGACCAGAACTTAGAATTCTGGTTTGTACGAAAATGCGTGTCGGAGCCAATGTTCTCAAAACTTAGCAAACTACCTGTCAACGAGTCCAGAATGATGATACGAACTCAACGGTATCTCCGGAATTGGATTCCGATGAGTCGATCTTAAAATGACCCGTTGACCCGGATATTGGTATCCGACTTGCACCGAAATGCGTGCCGGATCCAATGTCCACCAAAACCTAGCAAATTATATGTCAACGAGTCCAGAATGATGATACGAACTCAACGGTATATTCAGAATTGGATTCCGATGAGCCAGCATCAAAAAGTCCCGTTGACCCAGAATGTGGGATCCACTTTGTACCGAAAATTGTGCCAGGGCCCACGTTATGCAAATCTAACAAATTTTATATGAAAACATTCCAGAACGATGCCACAAGTCTAATGGTGGTGTCAAAAATGAAATCTGGAGTCCCGTGTTCAAAAATGGAATTTTACAAGTTGAAAATTATGAATTCGGACGGCCAACTTTGGCGTCGAATACAACCAATCAAACAAGCTCACAATGAAACGAAACTGGAGGGGTAGCAAGAGGGTTATACCAGCTTCGCACCGGAACTGGTAGCATGCCATACGGAGCTGTGTTGGAGGAGATACAAGCTGACGAAGTTGGCCCCGCGAAACTGTCCAAATTTAATACAATTTAAACGGTCAACTTGGTGGCCGGTTTTGATGTATCAAACGATAAAATCAACGGATAAAAATTGACAGGGATGAAGGTGGATGTACCAAGATTACGACGGAGTGAAGAAATCGCCGATCCAACGGTCGAATTTCCAGGAAAAACATGCACGAAGTTGCTGCGACGGAGCGCCAAAATGAACTTGGTCTCGCGCACGTCACGGCGGGATTTCGTGCGAAATGCACAAATCGTCTATACGTCACGTCGGAGAAGGAGCAGTGGACCCAGGGAGGTTCTCCGGAGTTCGTCCATCGTGGGGGAGGCCAGCCACGGCGGCGGAGGCCGGCGGTGGCGCTCGCACGCGCGTGGCCAGGGCCGCCAGTGCACTGCTGGTGCGCGCTCGCGCAGTGCGCTGGCCTGCTGCGGCGCGAACTGGCCTACTACGGTGCGCTCGACGACGGTGCTGCGGTGGAGGAGATACAAGCTGACGAAGTTGGCCCTGCAAAACTGTCCAAATTTAATACAATTTAAACGGTCAACTTGGTGGCCGGTTTTGATGTATCAAACGATAAAATCAACGGATGAAAATTGACAGGGATGAAGGTGGATATACCGAGATTGCGACGGAGTGAAGAAATCGCAGATCCAACGGTCGGATTTCTGGAATAACGTGCACGAAGTTGCTGCGACGGAGCGCCAAAATGAACTTGGTTTCGCACGCGTTACGGCGGGATTTCGTGCGAAATGCATGAATCGTCTATACGTCGCACCGGAGAAGGAGCATCGGACCCAGGGAGGGTCTCCAGAGTTTGTTCGTCGTGGGGGAGGCCAGCCACGGCGACGGCGGCCGGCGGTGGCGCTCGCACGCGCGTGGCCAGGGCCGCCCGTGCACTGCTGGTGCGCGCTCGCGCTGTGCGCTGGCCTGCTGCGGCACAAACTGGCCTACTGCGGCACGCTCGACGGTGGTACTCGGCCGGTCTAGGTACGCCGACGGAGTCGGGGGTGGTGGCGTAGCTGAAAGGAGGTTGACGGTGGTGGTGGTTATTCATGTAGAAGGAAGAAAGAGTTGTGGTGGTGGTGCGACCAATGGTGGCGGTGCCCGACGGCCTAGGGGATAGCCGACCGAGCTCGGCCAGGAGGAGGGGAGGTCGGGCTCGGCTGGGAAGTGAGGTGCTGTGCAATGGTGGTGGTGTTTGCTTTGTTGTAGGTTGTTGTAGGTGTGTGGAAAAAGTAGGAAATTAATATGTTGTGTGTGTGTGTAATAAAGAAAGGAGAGAGAGAGGAGAGCTATTCCTAGGGGTTAGGGCCGGCTACAAAATGAGAGGGCTGTGTGTGGATGTTAGAAAAATTGTGTGGTTGGATGGGGAGTGAAATCAAGGGTTAGGATTAATGTAGGAATACATCATTCCTAGGGATTAAATTCAATGGGATTTCCATTAAATATTAGAAATAGGTAAAATAGGATACTTGATATTTTAGGGCAAGAATTATGAGGGTGTCATGATGGAGGGCAACACAAAGCTGGACTGGACTCGGTGGAGCCGGATTGGATCAAAACCGGTCATTGTACAAAAATCGAATTAAAATTAGGTGTTGATGATCATGAGTAAATAAGTTGCACATGGGGATTCCAATAAATGGGACACAAGTGGCGGACGGATAGTAGACTCAAAGTGGGCCATGTCCATAGTAGGGGCTGACAGGTTTTGGTCGACAGGGGACCCACAAATCAAGTTGGAAGATAAATGTGACACCGTGGGGCAAAATAAAATCGGGTCACGTGTCGGAAAAGTTGTACGAAGCAAATGGAGCACAAAATGGCGTATCTGAGTGGGACACGAAGGTCATGGGTGACGAGCATCTCGAGTAGATCATCAATGAGAAGTTGGTTTCAAGAAACTGACTGGTCTTGCGCTCCCAAATTAAAAGTCACGGTGACGTGCTAAAAATGATCAAGAAAAAGAGTAGGAAAAATAATTAATGCTCAAATGGTCTAATTCGACCCAAAGTTCAGCGAAGTAAAAAGAGTACAAGGGAATAAGTTTGGATGGGACACTATATACCATCATGAAGGTAATCCTGTCCATTCCAAAACTCGTGAAGAAGATTTCCAGAGTTGAACATCCCTGACACTCCAAATATCAATGGCACGGAAAAGTATACTTAAGGAAAAAAATACAGAATAAATTATTTATTAAAAACTAAATCAATCAAAAAAATTAAAAAATTAACCCAAATTTTAGGGTGCTCACATCCTACCCACCTTATAAAAATTTCGTCCTTGAAATTAAAATTGTCCATACTCCTTCTAGGTCAAACCCCCACAATCAAAGTCCCAGAACTCAAACAAATCATGTGATTAAAAAGGACGACGTACAGGGTCATGGCATACGGTGGTAGAGAAAGTCTCTTCTAGGTATACTAGTCATGCTAAACCAAAACGGTCATAGGGTATCAAAACACACAAGCAATCCAGGGTGCTAAACAAAAAGTTACAGAGACAACAAACCATCAAAACTGTAAGGCGGTCTACCATCCTATATGAAAACTGGTACTCGTCAAAAATAAAGAAAGGTAACTACCAATTATCTTTAAAGGGTTCAGAAAAAAAAAGAAAATCAAAATCAAAGTTAAAGAATGAAAGCCAATTTCATAGAAAATTCCAATCACAATACATATTAAGAATATTTAGTCTCGATACGAACTAAGTTGATCAAATTGGGGAAATCAAATTTAGGCAATATGGAGGACAAGTTCAACAAAGTCTGAGATCGAGCATACAAGGATGGAGATTCAGGTCACAATCAAATTTAATTTAATTAAGTACAACCCAAGATATAAATATGATAAGAAAAGATAATCGAAGTCAATTTGGTCGTGATTAAGGAAACTAGGATTCAATGATATTGAAAAACCCTTCTAGAGAAAAAAAAAAGATCTCATACGAAGCCAGTAAATCTTCTCTCTCTAATACTATCAGTTTATCATTTGCCAAATCATATTTTTTTCACAGGTCCCAATATGAAAATCAACCTTCATATGACTATCATCGAAATTTTATAACCTCAGTCATCTAAACCTTTACCACGATCACCATAGACCAAATTTCTAACTTCTAAAATATTTTCCACGAAACATACCCCTCTTATTTAGGATTTAATCAAAATTTCAAATTCCTTCACCCCGTTCTAAATTAGATCCGAAACCTCTAAATCCAGTTTATGAAATCCTTGAACTTGTTTAAATCGAGTCTCGTATTTACTAAACTCCAATACCACTATGTCACACAAAATTTATTCTTATTTACAGATCAACCTTCATATTTTCTTCAACGTTCACCTTCAAATATTATCCTTTTGAATTCTACAATTTTCTCCCAATCATCTAAAATAATTTCTATAACGTAAAATCCTTGTGTTCTATCTGTCTCTAGTCACCCTCTTACAATATCTAATTCAATTCCGCATAATCATTGAATACAATAAAATTCTCACTTCTCCCTTTTTTCTTTTTTTTTAAAAAATTCTACATAGCCTCAGAGTAAAAGTTTTTTCCAGAATCAATAACCAAGATTTTCTAAGTTCTCAAAACTAGGTTGACCTTGAACATCCTCATTAGTTTTGAAATACATCCATGAATTATTCATAACCAACTTTCTGTGATTGCTTCTAAATTGATAATATTTATCCCTCGATTTCATTTTAAACCTTTACCACATCTCCATTTCAAAAAAAAAATTTATATTTGACATCCAATATTCTGATTCCTACAAAATCATCCTATGATAACCAATTATGTCATTTTCAAACTAGATGATTTACGTCACTTCCTCAACATTTCTCAGGCAAAATGATATGAAGATTCAAGAGTTGTCAAGGTATAGCTGACAGAATTATATACGAGACAGGGAATTGATATAATCAGGACAAGTATATAAGACAAGGAATGATGGAAATAAAATATTGGCAGGAAGAGAATGATAAAAGAATCTGTTCTGCTTATCTGTTTAAAAAAGGGACCTATTTTGAAATCAGAGCTATAATATCAAATCCAAAATAAGGCCTAGGAAAATCACTAATTTATTATATTAAGAAGAAATAAATTTGTAAGAAGTTACACAAGGTTTATAAAACCGCTAAAGCTACTCCTAAGTTAAATAATAAGAAGCAAAACAAAGCAAACAAATAATAATAATAATAAATTTTTTTTTGAAGGACTGGAACAAAAGTAGAGAAAACATGTTCAAAAATATTTAAGGTACAATCTGATAATCATATGCGTCTATCCAAAATCATGGTACCCTAAATTCTCATCATACTAGTAAGCAAGGCTACGATAATCACAGAGTCCTCGACTTTGGCACATACCTCTAGAATCATGGTATTTAACATTTTTGCGATGCCGCTAGCTTGGCTGCAAAAACCTTAAATTTCCACACCCGAAAAATAAATCCAAAATCAGACTATATGTCCTCACCATGCTGGCTAATGTGACTATAGAAGACGAGATTCCATAACTTAGATGACCTAGCCCATATAATTTCATCTTGACAAAATTTAAATTAAATCAACAATTAATACTCAAAATCAAATCAAATTTATCAACGAACATCAAGATTCAAAAATGAGCAAAAATCCTTCAAATCATATAAATACAAACTCGGATGCTACAGCTAACATCAAGATTTAAAATTCAACAATCTTCCATCAAAATCAATAAATACAGACTCAAATTCAATAATAATACATCAGAATAAAATTCAACAATAGAAAGTAAAGATAAATCAAATTAAGGAAAAAGTGTTTTCAAATCGGAGTTCAACAAGATTCTCAAGGGTCGTCCCAGGAATCTCTCAAGGGTTCCTAACTGTGATTGAGTATCTTCAAAAATATATCCTAATCCTACTGCAGGCTGTAGTGGTACGCTAGTTCGAATACCACTACACAAACTCGACCTGCATGGGCCACCACTAAAAACGTGTCATGACCCGTACCCACTGTTAGGGTACGAAAACGTAACTACGTCCAGCCTACGCCGCAGTGTCGGCGGTAGAACGCTGTCCTAGGTCACAACATTTAACAATATAATGCTAAGCAGTTTATACTCCCCGAATGGGGGTGACATAGCAGATACAGACTCAATCACATCTAAGGTAGAGCATGATAAGGATAGATAAAACATGAAATCCAAAAGAGATACAGAAGATAGAAGTCTAAGTGTCTAAGATACATAAACCCAGAAATACATCTCAAAACTCAAATACAGTAATCTACAAAGTAAATACAACTCCAGAAAAAATGAAATAACTATCTAAACAACCTCTACTATGTCTCTACTAGGCTAGCAGGCAATCCCAGGCCATCTGTAAAATTTATCAACAGGTCCAGTCAGGACAGGAGCGAGCACATTACATCTCAACAGTTCATAGCAGGTTAGAAAATATAATCATGCAGTAAAGTAAGATACAGGTACTGAAAGAAATGCTGTATGTAAACAGAGAGAGAGTTGTAATAGAAATATCTACTATAAATAGAGAACTAACATGTGGCTAGTGAGTCAGAGTACAATATAGACATGTAAATGGCATAGGAGATTCTGATGCTACACTATGGAAGAGATTCTGATACTACACTACTTGGATAGTATTCACATGTCTATTTCTACTCCCCCGTATCTCTAATCAATACACAAGGATCCAATCAGGTTATGTTATGATTCTATGTAACAGCCTCCGAAGGGTGGTAGCCCCCGAAGGGTGGTAAGCTCCCGAAGGATGGTAAGCCCCCGAAGGGTGGTAAGCCCCCGAAGGGTGGTAAGCCCCCGAAAGGTGGTAAATAGTAGTCCCAAAAATGGGGATTCTAGGAGACTATGTGATCATAAGAGTATATGTCACAAGTGATCAAAGAACCTGTGAAGCATAGTGATACGTCATGTAAGTAAAACGCACAGAACATGTAGTACCCGATGCCCCCTAAGGATAATATCTCAAGAAGGGATCCATATAGTACCAATTCGTGTGACCAATGTGACAGTACAAGTAAAGTAATTTAATGCAGAAAATAATTCTAAGCAGGATATGAAATGATCAGAGAATGTACACGCCTGATAACCTGAACAGCTGATAAGTATAGGGGGGTCCAACTGAAGCCACAGAGTCCTATTTAAAGCAACACAGGTTACAAGGTGTTCAAGTTGTTATAAATGAATCTCTATAATCAATCTACATTATCCTAGGTTCTTCTAAGTCAAAATAACTCTAGGTCAACTCCGGTCAATAATCTAGTCAAACTAGGTAAGTGTTGACTTACAGTTGACTTTGGGTCAACTGGTCAACTCTGGTCAAACAGGGTCAATTCTAGTCTAATATAAAGTGTACTTCGTTATTTGTACGTCGAAACTTACGTCACGTAAATCGAGATAAGAAGATTTTTGGTAAAATTGATAATCTTATTATAGTGATCCACGTGTCCATCTTGTCAATTTCAGCGATGTGAGATCACTAGAATTGACTGAGCTCAGTTTCGTTGTACTAATCCCGAAATACGAACATTATAAGAATTAATTAGTAATTAATTATAAAAAGGTTAAACTCAGAGAAATTATCAACAAACATTGTCGGACGATGAAATAAACATCGCCAACGTGTCCAGAATGGTCAATTAGCTAGGATAGCCTACCCAACGGTCCAATTTGGACACAAGGCAAAAAGGTAATTTCGGGTCAAAACGGTATCCGTGTCGGAGCCGTTTGGCACCGAAAAACGTACAAGAAAACAAGTCTATAAAATATAACAAATTATATGTCCATGAAACCAGAATGACGATACGAACCCAACGGTATCTCCAGAATTGGATTCCGTTGACTCGATCTCAATTTGGTCCGTTGACCAGAACTTGGAATTCCGGTTTGCACAGAAATACGTGCCGGAGCCAATGTTCTCAAAACTTAGCAAACTACCTGTCAACGAGTCCAGAATGATGATACGAACTCAACGGTATCTCCGGAATTGGATTCCGATGAGCCGATCTCAAAATGACCCGTTGACCCGGATATTGGTATCCGACTTACACCGAAATGCGTGCTGGATCCAATGTCCACCAAAACTTAGCAAATTATACGTCAACGAGTCCAGAATGACGATACGAACTCAACGGTATATCCGGAATTGGATTCCGATGAGCCGGCATCAAAAAGTCCCGTTGATCCAGAATGTGGGATCCACTTTGCACCGAAAAACATGCCAGGGCCCACATTCTCCAAATCTAACAAATTTTATATGAAAACATTCCAGAACGACGTCACAAGTCTAATGGTGGTGTCAAAAATGAAATCTGGAGTCCCGTGTTCAAAAATAGAATTTTACAAGTTGGAAATTACGAATTCGGACGGCCAACTTTGGCGTCGAATTCAACCAATCAAACAAGCTCACAATGAAACGAAACTGGAGGGTTAGCAAGAGGGTTATACCAGCTTCGTACCGGAACTGGTAGCACATAAAACGGAGCTGCGATGGAGGAGATACAAGCTGACGAAGTTGGCCCTGCAAAACTGTCCAAATTTAATACAATTTAAACGGTCAACTTGGTGGCCGATTTTGATGTATCAAACGATAAAATCAACGGATGAAAATTGACAGGGATGAAGGTGGATATACCGAAATTGCGACGGAGTGAAGAAATTGCAGATCCAACGGTCGGATTTCTGGAATAACGTGCACGAAGTTGCTACGACGGAGCGCCAAAATGAACTTGGTTTCGCACGCATTACGGCGGGATTTCGTGCGAAATGCATGAATCGTCTATACGTCGCACCGGAGAAGGAGCATCAGACCCAGGGAGGGTCACCAGAGTTTGTTCGTCGTGGGGGAGGCCAGCCACGGCGACGGCGGCCGGCGGTGGCGCTCGCACGCGCGTGGCCAGGGCCGCCCGTGTACTGCTGGTGCGCGCTCGCGCTGTGCGTTGGCCTGCTGCGGCACAAACTGGCCTACTGCGGCACGCTCGACGGTGGTACTCGGCCGGTCTAGGCACGCCGACGGAGTCGGGGGTGGTGGCGTAGCTGAAAGGAGGTTGACGGTGGTGGTGGTTATTCATGGAGAAGGAAGAAAGAGTTGTGGTGGTGGTGCGACCAATGGTGGCGGTGCCCGACGGCCTAGGGGATAGCCGACCGAGCTCGGCCAGGAGGAGGGGAGGTCGGGCTCGGCTGGGAAGTGAGGTGCTGTGCAATGGTGGTGGTGTTTGCTTTGTTGTAGGTTGTTGTAGGTGTGTGGAAAAAGTAGGAAATTAATATGTTGTGTGTGTGTAATAAAGAAAGGAGAGAGAGAGGAGAGCTATTCCTAGGGGTTAGGGCCGGCTACAAAATGAGAGGGCTGTGTGTGGATGTTAGAAAAATTGTGTGGTTGGATGGGGAGTGAAATCAAGGGTTAGGATTAATGTAGGAATACATCATTCCTAGGGATTAAATTCAATGGGATTTCCATTAAATATTAGAAATAGGTAAAATAGGATACTTAATATTTTTGGGCAAGAATTATGAGGGTGTCATGATGGAGGGCAACACAAAGCTGGACTGGACTCGGTGGAGCCGGATTGGATCAAAACCGGTCATTGTGTAAAAATCGAATTAAAATTAGGTGTTGATGATCATGAGTGAATAAGTTGCACATGGGGATTCCAATAAATGGGACACAAGTGGCAGACGGATAGTAGGCTCAAAGTGGGCCATGTCCATAGTTGGGGCTGACAGGTTTTGGTCGACATAGGACCCACAAATTAAGTTGGAAGATAAATGTGACACCGTGGGGCAAAATAAAATTGGGTCACGTGTCGGTAAAGTTGTGCGAAGCAAATGGAGCACAAAATGGCGTGTCTGAGTGGGACACGAAGGTCATGGGTGACGAGCGTCTCGAGTAGATCATCAATGAGAAGTTGGTTTCAAGAAACTGACTGGTCTTGCGCTCCCAAATTAAAAGTCACGGTAACGTGCTAAAAGTGATCAAGGAAAAGAGTGAAAAAAATAATTAATGATCAAATGGTCTAATTCGACCCGAAGTTCAGCGAAGTAAAAAGAGTACAAGGGAATAAGTTTGGATGGGACACTATATACCATCATGAAGGTAATCCTGTCCATTCCAAAACTCGTGAAGAAGATTTCCAGAGTTGAACATCCCTGACACTCCAAATATCAATGGCACAGAAAAGTACACTTAAGGAAAAAAAATACAGAATAAATTATTTATTAAAAACTAAATCAATCAGAAAAATTATAAAAAATTAACCCGAATTTTAGGGTGCTCACACTTGCTGATAAAGATGGGCTTAGAGGATGCCTTGTTTCCCAATTCGACCTAGATGACTTCATCATCTGTGGAAGGTTTGCGTTACTCAAAGCGCCTTTCCTATTGAGACCCCATGTATTGAGCCCATGGTTCATCTTCGAAGTACTCGACCGCCTGGTCTTTGTCTTCGACTAGAGGGCTTGTAGGGGCCATGTTAGCTGACAATATCCTTTTGAAGACCTGGCTGGTACTGGTATTGGAGTCCCAGGTTGAGGAGTCAGAAGAGTGTGACTTTATCATGACTTCTGTCTCTGAGCCTTCTGAAGTAGAAGTGGGCATAATATAACCAATCCTCCGGCGGGTGCGCTGGTAATAGTTTTGGGCCTTTCCCTTTGGAACTCAAATTCGTAAGGAAAGGCATCGGCCTTTACCATAGTTGAGCCCTTTGTTGCTGTTCAAGTAGTAATCCATCTTCTGTATGAGGTGTTTGGCCTGAGTAGAATAGTGGTAAAGTTGCATCTTGCCGCATTCAGATTCTGGATCTTCAGGAGCTAATCGTTGAGGATGCTCCACTCGACCAAAGATGATGGGTTCCTCTTCTTTCTTCCTTGCTGGAACGAAGAAGTAGGCACCCCAGGAGGGGACAACTTGGCTCGCATGGTTGGCGGTTGTCACTTGCGTTTGCAGCTTACATAAAGAGTTGTCTAAGAAATATCTAGTATTCCAATATGCACAAGAGTAATTCGAAGATAACTTTCTATAAATAAAATGAGAGATTTTATCTCGAGGGATTACATTGTCAAAAGAGTGTGCTTCTGTGTTGACGCAAATGTAGTTTCCTAGCTCCTCATCGGTGAGGACTAGGGCGATCAAGGGAGGAGGAGGACTCTTCCTTTTTAGTTTGATCACCGAAGGGGTCACTGTCTTGGGCTCCTACACCTTCATGGTCGGCCTTGGGGACCTTTGAGGTAGCCTTATGCACGTAGGCTCTTAGCCCTGACCTGACGTTACTGAGGGCAAAGGTGGTGCTCTACCTCGGAGCTTGACACGAGAGGCACAGACACCTTGGGGGTCTTTCCTTTAGTCGTACATTTAGAGGTTCTTTGGCAAGCGCTGTGCTTCTTGAGGTCGTCTTCACCTCGTCATCAGCATCATTGCCCCCATCGTCCCAAGGGACTGACTTGTATAGATCATCATCCGTACAGTAAGCTTCAAGTCCCTGGAACAGGTCGATGTGAGTGAACTCGGTCATGATAGTCCCATCGCTGGCCACGTACTTCATGTACTGATCGAGGGTGAAAGGAACGATCATGTACTCATGGATCATTGGTCATCCCAACAGCATGTTGTAATTTATGTCAGCATCGATGACATAGCAAGTCACTTTGGTATGGAGATCGTCGATTTGGCACTTTAAGCGAATTTTGCCCAGAGGCTCGCTCTTCCCCGCATTGAAGCTGCTGATTCTTGTGTTTGATGCAGTCAACCGATGCATCAGAACCCCTAGAGTTTAGAGCAGACTCCTTGGGATGATGCTGAGAGAGGAGCTTGGGTCGATGTGGATGCGATTGACTTTAATGGCACCAACATACCCTGTATAGTAAAGAGGCCTATTGTGTCAGTTGTTCTTCAGCAGCATGTCTTATTGGGTGAAGGTGATACTGGGGATCACTTCGACCACGCTATGACAATGTGGGCAGGCTGTAGGATCTTCCTTTGGTGGTCGTACCCGAGTGAGGAAGGACTCGGCATTTTGTAAGGCTTCGTTGAGCGCATCCCGGGTCTCTTTGGGGAGATAGAGGATCTCGAAAAGTGACAATCTAGTCGAGGTATTGGCTATCGGTGCCAGTATGTCAAAGTTGTAGGGTTTGATAGTCCCTACTGCCGAGTCTTTTCTGAGAGGCTTTTCAAAGCGAACCTCCTTTTGCTTCTACCTATCTGTGGCAAGAGTCTGAGACGGGCCTGCCTCTGATAAACTAGGAACGGGGTTTGTAGTTGGTGGAGGTGCTGCCTCCACTGGAGCCTGGTTCTCCTCTTGTCGCTGTGCCGAACGAGTGGTCACCAAGGTGTCATCGGTCGAAGCCGAGACCATACGACATGTCCTAACCTTCTTCCCTTTGACAGAAAGGATTGTGGGTGCCATCATGTCAGAAGTAAGGTCAGGGTGGACCCACATAACCTCGCCTCATGGTATAGAGAAGGGGATGAGCCCATGAACATTGTCACGCACTGGTGGAAAATTGACTACTTCTATTGCCATCGTCAGGATGGGACGACCCCGTCCTGTGCCTCCGTGGTTGGGAAACTTCCAAACTGGAGAGTAACCATGTTGGTCATAACAGTCTTTTCTTCATAGTCAAGTGATATGACTTTGGCGTCGATGAGGCGCTGAATCTGTCCTTTTAACACATAGCAATCTCGTGTCAAATGGTGGACATACTGATGATAATGGCAGTATTTAGGGTTGTCCACCTTCCCCATTTCGTCGGGGCACCTTGGTATTGGAAGAGACAGCTTGCCACTCTTTGTCAGCATATTGAAGAGTTCTAGCGTATCCTCGTCGTTGAAGGAGTAAGTCTCCCTCGGCTTCTGTGCTTCTGCAGACATAGGGTTCATGGTTACCGAACCTTTGGAGATGTTGACAATCCTGGCTTGCTTGTCTTTTTCGTCCTTGGGATTGTTGTTAGATGAACGTCTCCCTTTGTCTTCGAGAGAAGGAAAGTTTAGTCCCAGGAGCTGTGCGTTCTGAGCTTTCCCTTGTGCCACGTCCGCCTCTGTAATGAAAGGCATCCACTTTGTTCAAGGAGCATTGTGCCACAATTTTATCGCAGGCAACATGTTCTTGCGGCATAAGTCCATAAGCATGGGCTCGGGCATACCAGGCGATATCCTTATGGCTGCCTGACGGAAGCGCTCAATGTATGCACGGTCAGGCTCCTTTTCACTCTGGACGACCTCCATGAGAGTTGACATTGTCATGTCCATCCCTCCTTCATATAATCTATCTACGATTGGTTCTTCAGGTCCTCGAACGATGAAATACAATCATCGAAAGGCTGCAGAACCATTCATAGGCTACCCCCCTGCAGAGCTCCTATGAAGATGTTAGTAAGGAGGGCGTCGTCCTTCGGCAAGTGCCCTATTACTGAGGTAATGTACCTCAAGTATCATCGGGGAGACTCATTTGTTGGCCCATTGGTCATGGTCAAACCTGATTTTAATAATTGATCAAACTCTGTCTCGATATTTTGGACACTGATCAAGATCGGATATCTACAGATGTTTACTAATGATATTTTAGATACTTGGACACTGATCAAGATCGGATATCTACTCAGTTTAAGATCGAAGCTTTGTTTTCCACTCAAGTATGTATTTCTTTATACAATATATTTTTTACTTTTATTGAGTCTAGAAATACGTTGTGCACCGAGTCGTACTGACAAATTGGCTATCCAAAATCATTTTTAAAAATGCCCTATGTTTTGAAAAACATTCCTTATTTACAAAAGCTTCTGAAGGATTTCAAAAAGCCAGAAAATCAGTTTTGAAAAACCCTGACCAATCCTGACAGAACTCGGCCCGAGTTCGGCCAGAGTTCGGTTAGTGACCATTTGATTTTCGAACGTTTGAAAACATGGTCTTCCTTCAGTTGCGGATTTTTACATAAAGTTCGGTCTGAATTCTGCCCAAATTTTGTCAGAGTTTTGCCTTTGGAAAAACTATAAATAGAGAAGAATTCTGATCATTTTAATCACTCAATTCACTTTTATCTCTTCTCTTCTAAGCTTACGTTTCTATTCCAAAGAGTTCTAAGAAGCTTTCATTTTTAAATCCCAATCTAGTTATAATTCTCTAGTTAATTTGCCGGTACGGTGCGGTCTAGAAGATTTCAGAGAAATTGTCATCAGAGGCTTGATTGAAGAAAGACTCTTCAAAATTGAAGTTGGTCGAGTTCTTCGTATCAAAGCTCGTATTTATAGAAGTTGTAAGGACTTCGTATGAAAACTTGCGGGATTTTCCAATAGTGGATTCAACCGGAAGCTAGTGTTCTTCCGACTGGACTAGTCCTCACAAGAGGGAAACAGTATACATCGCTATGTTTGTATTTGCCTTCTGATCTCATTTCTTTTATAGTTATAGTTTTGTGATTATTGATTTAATTTTGTGATCTTACTGCTAACAAAAATTTTAATTAGAAATATTCTGCTGCCTATTCTTTCACCCCCTCTAGAGTATTCTGCTTTACGACTTCATTCCTACAATTGGTATCAGAGTGGGTTATGCAGGTAAAGCAAGGTAAAATTGTAGTTATATTCAATTATTCTTAATTGCTATATAGATCACAGTATAACATATGGCAACTGTAAAATTTATAAGTGAAGGCCAAGCCATAAACAGACCTCCACTATTTGACGGCACAAACTACAATTATTGGAAAACACGGATGAGTTTCTTCTTAAAATCTCTTGATTTTAACTTATGGTCTAAAGTTATTGATGGCTACAAAAAGCCTCGTCGTATTACTATTGATGGAGTTTTAGTTGATAAACCCCATGATAAATATACTGAAGGTGATAAAAAAGGTCAGTCTTGACGCACGTGCTATTAACACTTTGTTTTGTGATTTAGACAGAACCGAGTTTAACAGGGTATCTACTTGTACAACATCGAATGAAGTGTGGAAACTTCTCGAAGTAACCCACGAAGGAACAACGCAAGTCAAGGAGTCAAAAATCAGCAGACTTACTCAAGAGTACGAGACGTTCAAGATGAAGTCAAACGAATTCGTCACTTAGAGGTTTAGGAGATTCCTAGATATTGTAAATCCTTTATCTTTATTAGGCAAGGAATACAGTAACCATGAGAAGATTCGTAAACTTCTACGAGCTCTCACGAAGAACTGGATTCCAAAGGCTACAACAATCATTGAAGGAAACGACCACTCAATAATGTCTCTAGAAACACTCATGGGTAAGCTACTCACTCATGAGTTGGAACTTCAAGACTTTGAAGATGCTACACCAAAGAAAAAGTCAGAGAAGTCGATCGCTTTCAAGACTCAACATAGAAGAACAGTCGAAGATGATTCTGACGACAGTAACTCTGACTCTGAACATCAAGCTCTTCTGGTAAGAAAATTCAAGAAGTTTATGAAATTCAACAGAAGAACAAAAGACGACAACAACAACAACGAGGAAGATCCTATTTGCTACGGATGTAAGAAGAACAGACATATGAAGAAAGATTGTCCAACAACATCATCATCAACCAGAAAAAATAGCAAATATGACAAAGGCTACCTGAAGAGATCTACATCAAGGAAGTACTCCAATACAAGCATATGGCATGAGAGTGAAGCAAGTGACTCAGAAGACGAACAATCAGATGACGCTGTAAATGTATGCTTGATGGCTTGCGATCAGGTAACCACTAATCCTCTATTTGATCCTTATGATGATTTCACCTTTGAGCAACTAGGAGAGGCTTTCAGTGACCTGTTAAATGACTACAAGAAACTTTATAGTAAATATGAAACCTCTAAGAAGGTATATAAAAAGTACAAAGGTGAGATAGGAAGACTTACCGACCAACTAGCTGAGGTTAGAAATAATGTTTCTTCTATTGAGTCTGGTGAGCTTTATTCTATTAAGCTGTTGTTATACGAGACTATCAAGTTATCCGAAGAAAAAGACCAAACTATCATCCAGCTAAAGGAAGACCTATCTAAGGAGAGAAAGAGTCTCAAGTGTACACAAGTCAGAATGGAAACACTTACATTTGACTATACTAGATTATATGACACCTCAAAAAAGTTAAAAATTAGTTTATGAAAACGGCCTGAAGTTGTTGCTTCCTATTCTAACACTTGTCAATTACCGAATCATCGGAACACACCCAAACCAAATACTGTCACACCAAACCATACCAAACCACTGCCCAAGAAGACTAATAGGCATGCACTTTTCTATTCTAGAAAACCGAAACCTACCGATCATGCACCTCGCACAACTTTCAACACTCAACATGTAAAATGTTATTATTGTGGCCTCATTGGTCATATATCCTCTGCATGTAGAATCAGAAAGTTAGTAGATTTAAATGTTTATGCATGGATACCGAAGACTAACATGTCAGGACCCTACAAGAAATGGGTACCAAGAGTTTCATCTGCAAATTATTTTGTAGGTGGGACACCCTTCACATTCTAAAAGCAAGTGGATCCTCGACAGCGGTTGCTCAAGGCATATGACCGATGATGCATCATTATTCGCAACACTGTCGAAGAAGAATAAAGAAGGATACGTCTCCTTTGGTAATAATTTAAGAGGGTACATAATCAGTATCGGTGACATTGGTAAGGCTCTATACCCTGTGATTAATGATGTTTGTCTAGTTACCGAGTTAAAACATAATCTGCTCAACATAAGCCATTTAGCTGACCACGATTATGGTATTAACTTCGTCAAAGATAAATGTAATATAGTTGATAGCTCAACTGGTAGTACTATCTTTTAAGGTATCATGTAAGGCAATTTATATGTTTTCTATCTATTAGAAGATGCTAACAAAGCAGTAGATGCTTGGTGGCTAAAAGCATTGAGAGTCAACTGTGGCATATGGGACTCGGTCATGCAAACATGGACACAATTTCAAGATTATCCACAAAGAAGTTGGTACGTGACTTACCGAACATATCTTTCCAGACGGATACGGTATGTAGCGAATGTGAAAAGAACAAAGCTACCCGATCCGTCTTTAAGTCAAAGGATGCTGTTATACAGCAAAGAGCAAAGGGTACAGAGTCTTTAATAAGAGAACCATGATCATCGAAGAATTAATTAATGTCAAGTTTGATGTACTAAATCAGCATTCAATTGATAATGATGATGAAGACGTAAGTACACCAAGTATAGCTACTGTAAAATCTTCACACGAAGATGCAGAACCTTCACCAGCTGAGCCTTTAAGCAAATTACATACAGAACCAGAAGCCGGAACCAGCAATCCTGAGGATATGCCAAAAGAGATGAGATTCTTGGCAGATAATCCAAAGGACTTGGTAATTGGTGAGATTTCCAAGGGTGTAAGTACTCGTTCCTCTAATAAAGATATAGCTTCCTGTGTTGCTTTTATCTCACAGCTTGAACCCAAAAACATTGAAGAAGCATGTAGTGATAATTTTTAGTTAGATGCAATGCAAGAGGAATTAAACCAATTCGAACGAAATCAAGTTTGGAAACTTGTTTCCAAGCTCATTGATCATCCGGTCATTGACACCCGTTGGGTAATCTAAAACAAATTGAATGAGAATGGTTTACTGACTCGTAATAAGGCTCGACTCGTAGCTCTAGGTTACAATCAAGAAGAAGGTATCGGTTACAATGAGACTTATGCCCCAGTTGCGAGATTAGAATCCATTCGCATGTTATGTGCATTTGTATGTTTTCATAATTTCAAATTATTTCAAATGGATGTTAAAAAACATTTTTAAACGGTTTTATAAAAGAAGAAGTTTATGTAGCTCAACCTCCAGGTTTTACTGATTTCAAAAATTCTGATTATGTTTTCAATGTGAAAAAAGCCTTATATGGTTTGAAACAAGCTCCTCGTGCTTGGTACTATCGTCTAAGCTCTTTTCTACTGGACATCAATTTTTTAAAAGGAAAGGTTGACACTACACTATTTATAAAATTTTTGAATAACAATCTTCTTTTGATTCAAATCTATGTAGATAATATTATTTTTGGATCCACTGATGAATCTCTTTGTCAAGAAATTTCAAAGTGTATGCAGAATGAGTTTGAGATGAGCATGATGGGAGAGCTAAAATTCTTACTCGGGCTACAAATCAAACAAACCAACAATGGGACGTTCATAAATCAAGCAAAGTCTGTAAAAGATTTATTAAAGAAGTTCGACCTGGAAGCAGTCAAACTACTTAGCACTCCAATGACATTTCAACCAAGGTTGATATTGATGAACAAGGCAAACCCGTCGACATACGTAAGTATCGAGGTATGATCGGTAGCTTACTGTACTTAACTGCTAGTCGACCTGATATTATGTTTAGTGTTTGCTTGTGTGCACGTTTTCAAGCCAATCATAAGGAATCACATCTGTGTGCAGTTAAGCGTATCTTTCGATACCTTAGAGGCACTTCTTCTGTCGGCTTATGGTATCTTAAAACCACGTCGTTTGACCTAACGAGTTATTCTGATGTTGATTTTACTGGATGCAAAGTAGATAGAAAATGTACTAGCAGCACATGTCATTTTCTAGGAAAAGTCTTAGTCTATTTGTTTAGCAAGAAGCAAAATTATGTCGCATTATCAACAACTGAGGCTGAGTATATCGCTGCAGGACATTTTTGTGCACAAATTTTGTGGATAAAGCGAACTTTAGAAGACTTTGGCTTACACTTCACACACATATATATTTTCTGTGATAACACTAGTTCTATTAATTTGACTAAGAATCCAGTATGTCATTCTCGTACTAAGCATATCGAGATTCGACATCATTTTCTTAGAGATCATCAACAAAATGGAGATATAAACCTTTTTTTACATAGACACACAGAATCAATTGACTGACATTATCAAAACCTCTAGCGGAAGATCGTTTCAATTATTTACGTCGAGAATTAGGAATTTTAGATGTCAATAATATTAATTAATTTTATTTTATTAATTAATTTTTCAATACTCAACAACTGTTTTCGAGACAAGCCTACAAAGAGTCTGTCTGTCACCACGACTACGGTCGAAGCAAAACGGTACTTAATTGTTCTCTGGTGAACTCTCGTTAGCTGGGACAGTACTCCTACGCTAATATGAAATAGACGTTGAATAACAAAATTTAATTTATAAAATAACATTAATTATATTATTTGAAGTTTAAAATTACTAAACTTTGAATTAAATATTTGAAATGAATTGGTGAAAAGGATGTGGCCCAAATTTTTTTAAAAACCCAGGAGAACCATAGGAGAATTTGGCCCGAGTTTGATCCTACTTCGGCCAGAGTTTTGTTGGTGTTGTGCTCTTTTAAGCCACAACCCGAGGCCCCCTCATCTTCATCTTTTCCAAATCACCTCAAAACAGAAGCAACAGCCGCCCGAAGTCCCACAAACCCTAGTTCTGCTCCACCTTATTGCTTCTAATCTACATAGAGAAATCAATCCAAACTTTGGATTTGTGCGGAGAATTTGTTCCTCTACAACATACTTGAATTTTAGAAGGTATAACTCCTTCTTCCCTCTACTTTCAATTTCGTAGGGTTATTTAGTTTTGGAAAAGAATGCCTAAAGGATTCAATCCTGCCAGTGAAAAGGCATCATCTATAAATCCGAATATGAATTTCCCCTTTTCCCCGATCCAATGGGTGATGGCGTGTTTGATGAGTTTTACTTCAAAACTCATGACCAAGCATTGCTATGGTATGTCGATTTTGCCATGCGTCACATATGCACCGACGCACCGATCAAATAGACTGTGTTTCCCAATCATCGTCCCTTGTTTGAGGCATTGGGGTTACATCGTCTCGTTACACATAAATTCCCTATAGCTACTAATGCCCTTCGACTATTTTACTGTAAAGTTCATGTTAGACACATTTACCGTAAGAACTCGTATTGGCAGGATCGATATCGAGTTCGATGATGTATTGCTAGCGAAAATCCTTGGTATTCCAAACGAAGGTGCCCCGCTCGATGACATCACCGACTTCAACTTTCTCGAGGGTACAACTCTTATTAGTTTCAAGAATGAGCTTTGTGCGCCAGCACGTGCTCATCCTGTAAAGTTCAAGGCCAATAACTTGAACTTGTTTAACTACGAGTTATATCGCGTCATCTATTCTACTATTCTTACGAAATCCACTTCGAAAGATGATGTCACTACACTTGAGCTATCTGCCCTCTATCACATTCTTAAGGGGATTCCCTTTTCTTCCCCTAAGACTATCATCCAAATGATAGGAAGATGTTGCAGAAGAGACCGCAATCTCTCCTATGCGATGTTTATCCCTCGTATCTTTTAGCGTTATGATATCGATTTATCCACTTGTGCTCTGGACCCTGAGCCCAAGTATCTTTAGCTTTCTCGTCGCAACACTGCTGATGCTCTTGCACCTCCTGCTCCTTCTTCTACTGTCCCTGTTCCTCCTCAGCCATACCCTATGACTTTTGAGGGTATCCATCAGCACTTCTCGGACATACGATGTTCTTTGTTGACACTTCCAGGGAACATGAGTTTTGTGATATGACTCGGTTCCAGGCTCTTGTCAACTCGTTTACTGACCTCAAATTTACACAGACTGGTCATTCTTACAGTTCTCTTCCTAAAGACCCCGCTGTATCTGGTTACCGCATTGAGGATGAGGCGGTACACTCTCTGTTCCAGCTAAGGAATGCTTATGATTGGTACCGTGGTTCGTGTGCTACTCCACATACCTCTGGAGCTGGCACATCTGGAGCTGGTCATTCTGGGCATGGTGGTCGTGCTGGGACTAATGCTGATGATGAGGATGATGATGATGAGGATGAGATGTGATTTAGACATTATTGTCTAGCTGTAGTACTATTGAGAATTTTTTTGGAAATGCTCCCACATTCCAAGCTAGTATCAGTACTTTTATTATTTTCATGTGTGGTTGTGATTTCTTTTTGTGACTTTTGTCTGATGAACATTCCTTTATTATTATTCTTTGTTTCAGAGATTTACATCGGTTCAGTCTTATTTAGCATATCTTTTATTTATTATGCTTCCATTTGAACTGCTTGTGAAATTTTTTATATACCATGCCTGTAAATACTTTTCATTGCCTGTGATACATATTTCATGTATCTTTTTGTTATGTTTCTTCACTGATTGTTGCTTATGCATATATTGTGGGGGAGCTTTCTCTTTTACAAATATTTTGCTAAGTGACAACGGGAGAGAAATAAGATCTAAATCTTCTCCTGTAAGCATACAGGACATGAACAACTTTTTTGGTATAATTTATTTTGATAAAGATCAAGGATATTATATCGGTCAAGATTTGTCAATTATCAAAATGGAGGAGATTGTTTGTCCAGGTCATGGTCAAACCTGATTTTAACAATTGATTAAACTCTGTCTCGATATTTTGGACAGTGATCAAGATTAAATATCTACGGATGTTTACTAAAGATATTTTAGACACTTGGACACTGATCAAGATCGGATATCTACTCAGTTCAAGATCGAAGCTGTGTTTGCCACTCAAGTCTGTATTTCTTTATGCAATGTATTTTTTACTTTTATTGGGTCTAGAAATACATTATACACCGAGTCGTACTGGTAAATAGGCTATCCAAAATTATTTTAAAAAATGACCTATGTTTTGAAAAATATTCCTTATTTACACAAGCTTCTGAAGGATTTCAAAAGCCCAAAAATTATTTTTGAAAAACCCTGACCAACCCTGACAGAACTCGGCCCGAGTTTGGCCAGAGTTTGGTTAGTGACCGTTTGATTTTCGAACGTTTGAAAACTTGGTATCCCTTCAGTTGCGGATTTTTATATAAAGTTCTGTCCGAATTCTGCCCGAATTCTGTCAGAGTTCTGCCTTTGGAAAAACTATAAATAGAGAAGAATTCTGATCATTTTAATCACTCAATTCACTTTCATCTCTTCTCTAAGCTTATGTTTCTAATCCAAACAGTTCTAAAAAGCTTTTATTTTCAAATTCCAAGTCAGTTACAATTCTCTAGTCAATTTGCCGGTACGGTGCGGTCTAGAAGATTCCAGAGAAATTGTAATCAAAGGCTTGATTGAAGAAAGACTCTTCAAAATTGAAGTTGGTCGAGTTCTTCGTATCTAAGCTCGCGTCTGTGGAAGTTGCAAGGACTTCATATAAAAACTTGCAGGATTTTCCAATAGTGGATTCAACTGGAAGTTAGAGTTCTTCCGATTGGACTAGTCCTCACAAGAGGGAAACCAGTATACATCACTGTGTTTGTGTTTGCCTTCTGATCTCATTTCTTTTACATTTATTGTTTTGTGATTATTGATTTAATTCTGTGATCTTACTGCTAACAAATTTTTTAATTAGCAATATTCTGCTGCTCTATTCACCCCACTATAGAGTATTCTGCTTTACGACTTCGTTCCTACATCCTTTTCCTCGTAGGGCATGAGCGTCTGGTTATTGTACTTGGGAGGATAAACTACATTGTCCCACTCGACAGGATATGGCTGCCGAATCCCCATCTTCCAAAGTGTTGCTTGCTTCTCTTTGGCATCATAGCGAGCATACAGTTTCTTGATGGCCTGCTGTATCTCGGTTGATATTGACGGGCCTGTAGTAGATGGAGTAGACGAAGATGGTCCCGCCTGATGGACGGTGGACAGTTTATGGGATCCATCATTGGTTGCTGGACCAGGAGCAGGTGTGGAGGCAGTGGGTACCAAATTCTCCTTGTTCTCCAACATAAGAGAAGACATAATCTTCATTGTGGCATTTAACATTTATAGGCTCGTCTCGAGAGCTTCGATGCATTTCAGCTGGTCAAGCGCTTCGCTATTGTCCGCCTTATCACCCTCGGCCATAAATACGGACCTTGTGTGTGGATGTATAGAAGGGACGGTAGATCCTTCATTTTTTAGCTCAGATGTCTGAGTCTCATCTTCCTGAGGATAGACTGGAAGGTTGCAATCTTCCTCAGACTCATTGGGGTTGCTACCCCCAGTCTGCTGGCTAGATGCGCCTGTGGAGGCATCCGTATCATGTGGCTCCTCCTCAGATTGGAACGCAGCATTGTCATGAATAGTAGAAGGTTGGCTACCCCCAGCATCTGATGTGGCACCCAACAGAGATTTGGAACGTGTGCCTTAGAACACACCTGTGCTGGGTAACTTTGCCTTGATACTCTTGGGCTCGGCGGCCGATACAGGAGGATTCTTGGATGACTTCTTGAGAGTTTTAGAACCCTACGTCACGTTGCACATGGCGACACAGAGTTCATCTTCTCTCTTGCTCGTCGACCCCCTGTTGAGTCTCTGACGTGCAGTCGTTGTCGGTTGAAGTCTTTGAAAGACGGAGCGCCTCCTCGGTGGTAGTACAGCCGGCTGTTGACAACAACAGTTGATGGTAATCTGGGTACAAGGATGCCTTAATTTAGGCAAGCCCTGTGTCGCTGATTCTTCTTCTGCTTAGGACAGTACCAGGTCTTCCATCGTGGTACCCCTATTGTTCGTACCGGGAAGCTGCACGTGGGTACGATCAGAGAGGGTTTGGCAAGGAAGACCCCTATCATGCTTGCAGGAATGCTGCTCGCGTGAGTCTACCTCTACGGGATGTACCCCCTGGCTTGCATCACACACAGGGATGCTCAAGAAATAGAGGGGTTCAACTGGTCGAGGCATCGGAGCACGAGGACCAGTCTTGTACAACTTCCTATCGGCAGTACGTGTGACTGTTAACGCGGGCCTTTGTTTGGTCATAGGTGAGGTATGTTTGTTGCATGAGGCACGTACTGTCTTGGATTTCTTCCTATTACCTCCAGTGGGTACATAGTATTCAGAATCCAATGGAGGCTCGCCTGATGGGAAGATGATTCTGCCGAAGACGGATCTTTTCGCCGGCAATGCTTCCATTGTAAGGGGTTGAACTGGTGTGCGCTTCCTTAGGCTTTGTGCCTTTGTCAGGCCCGCCATAGAGATACCGTCTTCCTCGCTATACTTTTCCGGGGTGGGAATCGAACGAGGAGATATGGCTGTAGCAGCCAAAATATTTTCCAGGGCTTTGGCATTGAGGGGGTTCTGGATCGTAGTTTGCTCCATCGTGCTGCCATCGCAACCACTTTGGGCCTCCAGACACGTCAAGTCTTCTTCGGTTTTATGAACCGCTTCGAAGGATTCGACTTCTCATCAGAAAGGAGATCTTCAAAAGCTTGCTGGTCGAAGCGTGCAACCAGCATCTTCTCGAAAGATCCCAGCAAGCCGTTGTTAGATTGCATCACCGCCTTCTTGTTGGAGGAGAAGGTAGTCCCCAACATAGTTGCCATTTTGTTCGACATCACAAAAGGTTGAAAAAACTTTTTGCTTATTGAACATAAAAAGGGCCTGTGTACAGATAAGGAAGTCCTAAATAAGATATTCTAAGTACAAGGGGAAGACCTATGTAGAGAGAATGAAGTCATTAACAGGACATTCTAAGTACAAGGGGAATACTTGTGTACAGAGAAGGAAGTCCTAAACAGGATATTCTAAGTACAAGGGGAAGAGTTTCTGGGAAAGTGGGATGGTGGATATCGAGCACTGCAGGTACTCCTTTACTCCGTTGACGATCTGACGACGGGTTGAACTTGCTCTAACTTTCTGATGCCTTTGATGGAACTCTGGGGTTGCCGATCAAGAGGATGCCTAGAGCTGGATATTTAATATTCGGTTGTCTCCTCTGGCTGAAGGAAAACTCCTTCTATTTATAGGGAGAAAGCACATTTGCGACGTGCATTAGGGTTTTGAGATATAAAAGAATCTGTCGTCATTGTAAGGTACAGGCTTCTGCGGCGTTGACACATGGCGGATATTGAGATTCCCTTCAATTGAGATCTCTTATGGATATCGAAATAACCGAAGGAAGAGACACGTGCGTGTGCCGATTGTTAGCCCAATGATTATATCATGTTTTTGAATATGGCTAATCAATTAAGTTTGCCTTAATGACATCACAAATATTCATGTAATCACTATCATGTTGCTACTTTAACTTAACATTGTCCTAATGTTCTATATCAAATTGCTATGCGTGTATCATGTTATTTTGTTCGTCTAACATATTCTTAGACATGCAGTAAGAATGATCAAGCTTTGTCAAACCAGGATATATGCAATAGAGAATTATTGATGGGCCAAAGACGGCGTTATACAAGAAGATTTCTCTGAACCGTCTAACGACCTATCTGGGGCCTCGCATCGGGGGTTCCGCTGCACGGGGCCTCGCATTGGCGTTATACAAGAAGATTTTTAGATCTGTTTATCTTTGGACGACTGCCATCAAGGAAAAAGACGTCTTTATGTTTGCTCAAATTTTTGAAGAAAGGTATCATCAAAGGGCGCTTGTTTTCTTATTTCATCAATATAATTTTTCATATTTATTGAGTCTAGGAATATGATGTAAACTGCATCGTACTGGCAAATAGGCTACCCAAAAAACGTTTTCAAAATATCCCTTCATTTTGAAAACAAGTCCACTTACAAAAGCCCAAACTACTTTCTAACTGCTTGACTTTTCAAAAAGCCCAAAGCCAATTTGCAAAAACCCTGATAGAACTCCAGCAGAATTCGTCCAGAGTTCGGCCAGAATTCGGCCAGAATTCGGTTAGTGAACGTTGCTTTTTGAACTTGGTCTTATTGCAGTTACGGATCCCAACGAGATTTTCTCATAGAGCTCTGCTCGAATTCTGCTCGAATTCTGTCAGAATTCTGCCTTTGGAAAAGCTCTAAATAGAGAAGGATTTCGATCATTTCAATTCACTCATACACCAATTCACTTTCATATCTCTTTCTATAAGCCTACTACTTCTTCCAAAGTATTCTGAGCTATTTATTTTCAAATCCCAAGCCAGTTACAATCCTCTAGTCAATTTACCAGTGCGGTACGGTCTAGAAGTTTCAGAGTGATTGTAATCAGGGGCTTGATTGAAAAAAGACTCTTCACAATTGAAGTTGGTCGAGTACTTCGGATCAAAGCTCGCGTTGTAGAAGTTTTAAGAACTTCGGATGAAAATTTGTGGTAATTTTCTATAGTAGATTCAACTGGAAGCTAGAGTTCTTCCGACTGGACTAGTCCTCACAAGAGGAAAACCAGTATACATCCTTGTTTTTGCGTTTGCTCTCTACTCTCTATTTTTTATTTACATATCTGTGATATATTATCTGTGATCTTGTTACTAACATTTTTAAATAGCTAAATTCTGCTGCCTACTCTATTCACCTTCCATCTAGAGTATTGCGATTTACAACTCATTCCTTCAATCGATCTTACAATTGGTATCAGAGCCAGCCAGTGCTCCATCTATAGGTATTATATTCTGATCCTAATTGTTCCTACAATTGGTATCGGAGTAGATGCTCCTTCTAGAGATATCAAAGTAGGTGCTCCTTATATAGATATTTTGCCTTACCATCCTTGGAGCAGATCCTCATTATCAAAACGGGTTATACAGGTAAAGTGAGGTAACATTGCTATTATATTCTTATTTATTACAGCTGTTACATAGATCACAATATCACATATGACAAGTATGTACTTCACAAGTGAAGAGCAATCCTCAAATAGACTTCTACTATTTGATGGAACAAACTATAGTTATTGGAAGACACAGATGAGCTTCTAACCTGAAGTCTCTAGATTTTGACTTATGGTCAATTGTTGTCAATGGCAACAAAAAGCCTACTATCACTTCTATTCTCACGTCTACTATAATCAACAAGCCTTATTATAGTTACACGGAGGAAGAGAAGAAGTTAACTAGCCTTGATGCAAAAGCTATGCATATCTTTTATTGTGCTGTAGACATAAATGTATTTA
This sequence comes from Iris pallida, assembly GCA_029216955.1. Lineage (NCBI taxonomy): Eukaryota > Viridiplantae > Streptophyta > Magnoliopsida > Asparagales > Iridaceae > Iris > Iris pallida. Next base: position 14,166,875 of record JANAVB010026199.1, read on the forward strand.
ATCTTATTACTACTTGCACAACATCTCATAAAATTTAGAAAGTTTTTTCAGCTACTTATGAGTGCAGGTATGAAAGCAGAGCTAGCAACTCCAGAGAGTAGGATAGTCTTCATAATGATGCAAATATGTGCATGACAAAATTGGGATTTAAGGTACAACACAATCCTTTATACGAAGAAGCGCTTGTATGTGACAATTACAAGAAGATAGGCCACATCCAAAAAGATTGTACTACTGCTAGAAAGAAGAGTCACTACGAACAATCAAATGAAGAAAGATCATCATCTCACAAGTACAATAGCACGAGCATATGGTGTGAAAGCGAAGCAAGAGATTCTGAAGAAGAAAAAGAAGAAGAGAGACCTCATAAAGCTGTAAATTTATGCTCAATGGAATTATCTAACGAGGTACAGAATAATTCCCTTCTTGAAGAGAATGAATTTTCTTATGATGAGTTATCTGATGCTTTCAGTGATCTATTAGAAGAACACAAGAAAGTATTAGATAAGTATAAGCAAGCTAGAAAGGATATTCTATCCTATAAGCGTGAGAATGAAAAGCTTACTTGTTTATTGAATGATGCTAGAAATAGTTCTACTTTTGATAATTTTACTGAGATTTCCACACTTGAGTTTAGATTGCATGAGGCACTTGATTGCACTGAGAAAGGTACTCAAAAAAATGCTAAACTTAATGAGGAATTAGAATCAGAAAAGAAGAAGTATTCTATTGCTTCATGTAGAATTGATGCTCTTTCTAAGTATGTTGAGATCTATGCTAACTCTAAAAAGTTAGAGATTAGACTGGAAAAGCAGGTAGTACAACCTACGACTCAGTCTAACACAAGACACTTAGCACATTACAAAGTCACACACGTCAGATCTTTTACAAAGGAAGCAAGCAAAGATAAAGCTTCACACAACCATGCTTTCTATTACAAGTATCCACGCACATCATATCATTCCACTACACGTTCTCATACTACTGCACATAGTACTAATGTTAATTCTTTCTGTCATTATTGTGGTATGAATGGACATATTTCTAATCATTATCAGATTAGAAAACTAGTTGATCTGAACTTGTGCAAATGGGTTCCTGTCACCCTTATTTCCTGTATTTCCCGTATTTCATATTTATACTCGTATCTGGATTTTTGGCATGTATTTTTATTTTTCTCAACTTGTGGAATTTTGGTATTTCTCGTATTTTGGATTTTGACATGGCTCGGTTTTAATTGGATTGGGTTAGTTTGGTTTGGTTTGGTTTAATGAGTATTGGATCACCTTAAGCCTATGCTACACCCTCAACCCACCACAACTCACCCTCTTTATAACTCCACCAACATTTTCTTTCTCTTTATAACCACTATTTATTTCCTTCTTCTTCTTCTTCTCCTTCCTCTACACAACTCTTCCAACCCTAGGCAAGTGCATCTTACCACTACATAAGAACCCTCTTTTATTTGTCCCTTTGTTAGATTAGGACATGGTGATCAACATTAGAACTTGGTGTTTTGTGAATTGGAGTCTCCATTGCTCTAGATCTAAGTTTTTCTATTTTCAGATTTTTGCATGGTTTGATCTATTTTAGTTGGGTTTTATGGGCTTTTGATGTTTCCATGTGGGAGAGCATTCAGTTTCACCCAAGTTTGAGCTTTGGAAATCCGGATTTGGAGCTCGGATGGCCAAGTTATGAACTTTTGAAGCTTGGATTCAGCCATGGTGTTCTTACTGTTTGGAGAAGACAATGAGCAGTATACAGAGCTATTTATCTTACACACCCTGAGCTACGCGCGCTCTTTAGCGCAGCGTACGCAGGCTTGAGTACGCTTCCTGTTGGAAGCGTGTCTCCTTGAGTGTGCGTGACTTTTCACGTACACTGCTCCCCTTGAGTGTGCGTGACTTTTCACGTACAATGCTCCCTTGAGTGTGTGTGACTTTTCACGTACACTGCTCCCCTTGAGTGTGCGTGACTTTTCACGTACACTGCTCCCTTGAGCGTGCGTGACTTTCACGTACACTGCTCCCTTGAGCGTGCGTGACTTTCACGTACGCTGCTCCCTTGAGTATGCCTTGGTACGCAGACATGAGCGTGCCCTGGTACGCAGACTTGAGCGAGCCTTGCGTGCGTGCTTTTGTATGTATGCTGCTCTCCCTAGCGTGCGTGCTTTTGTGCGTACGCAGCTTCCCTGCGTGCGTGCTTTTGCACGTATGCTGCCCCTTGACCCCTTGTTTAACCTATTGGCTCTTGGAGTTTTGGTCTTATTTCTTTAAGCTTGGCTTTTCTATAGCCCTGTATATTGATATTTTATTAGATATTTTATGCCTATTTTATATCCTTACACCTTTTGTCATGAACTTGATTTTACTTAATATGTTTGGAATAACTATTGTACATGGCATGGTATGGCAAGCAACTAGCATAACACGACAGTGACCCGTAGTGGTGCACTCCTGACATGACCTACCTGACATGATAGTGGCCCGTCGTGGCGCACTCCTGACAAGTATCCTGACATGATTTATCTTAATGCTGTTGCGACGGCTAACTTAACTTGACCTGCCTTGACACCGTGGGTAGTTCTTTCTTGCTTGCTTGTTAAATCTACTTATCCTGTCTTGCATCATGTCTAGGATGGGACTCCTGAGTACCACGGTCAGGAGTACCTACTAAAATGGATTAAGGTTAATAACTAGAATAACACAGTAGTCATGAAGAGATGACACAGCTACAGGCAATCCCGTTACCTGGACGCTCTTGGGAACTGTAGCCTGCCGTCGAGTAGGGCACATTTCCAGCACACCGTCGCGTGTTGCACCCTCTAAGTCACCTAAGGGTACATTGTCTTCTGGGCGATGTACCCACCTAAATTCAACCCCTAATTTTCGACCTGGGTAACCTGGATGGTCTGAAGGGCTTGTGGCTGTGGAACAATCTCACTGCATCTTGTTAGTAATTAGGCCTATGATAACCCTAGTTAGTTAAAGTAGTAAGCCGTAGTATCTGCTTGGCCGTGATTGATTGAATGAGGTATAACTAGTCTAGCCATGTCTTGATCCAGTACAAGATTGCTCCCTGTCTTGATTTCTTATATTATTCTGCCGATAAATGGTGGGATACCAAGTTCTGTTCAGATGAAGGGTTACAACCCCGATCCTTGTTTGGTTTACGGGTTGTAATCTGGCTATCGGAATAGTTCCATGGTTATCTCGTCGTATATCATCCTGCTATGTTTTCATAATTCTAGTTTAATATTAGATTTTTTTTGTGCTGATTGCTGGCTTTTGTTCTTATTTCGTGGCCCCCTTGTGGCACTTGCTCTTTCTGGGGTTGACCCAGCTGGTTTTGTGTGGCCAGATTTCGGAGCAGCTCCCGAGGATCTACCAAGCTTCCAGCCCGATTGTGGCGACTAGAAGAAACCCGGGCTACGAGTGGATTTTCTCTTTTGTTTCGCTCACTCTATTGTAAAGTTATTCTTTTGAGGCGTTTAGCCGACGAGCACCTGTTAGCTCGATGCACTTTACTTACTGTCTGCCTAAGGGCTGTAAACATGATTAACAAATCCTAGGGTTGATCATGTATGACTTAACTCTTGCTAGTCTCCGTATTTTGTACGACTAGCTTCATGATCAGCTGAATATGTAATATTTGGGATGCCTTATTATTGTATATTTAATGATCATACATCTTGCGACCTTACTTACTTGCTTGTGATTGAGACATTAGGCTTGTTCATGACCATAAGAGACTGTTGGCTTGTAGTAAACCCTCATATTTCTAGACAGCCGTGATCGTATATCAAGGTGGTTTCTATTTCAATATACGTAGCTGGCTGTGTCTGCCCCCGCTCTCCAGTATTCTGGTTCTAGGGCGTGACAGTTCCCAAAACTGACAAATGTGGATCCAAGTATTGGATACCAAAGTCTTCACCTAATATTGCGGGTGAAGTTTCTCATATCAAATAGAACCATGGAACATGTTGGTGATTTCAAAGCTACAAAGTCATCTTCCATGCAATTGCACCAACAGAAGTGTGGTCACTAGAACCATTTCGGTAACATGCTTCCTAAATAGTTTTTAATGTCTAGTATGTTCTTATTGACTTCTTACTATTATCTTTCATTGATATCTTTTAAAGTGTTTATTATTTGAATCAATGTGAGACATAATCCTAGCTTGACTAGTTGTTTAGCTTAAATGTTTAGTGCACACTATATCGTGTTTATTTTCTATTAGTGTGACACATTTGTCTATGTATGCTCTTTACTTTTAATCTTTATTCTTGAAGCATGCATAGGAGCTGATTTTTTTGAGTTAATATATTTTTGACTCTCTATATTTAATTTTTTTAATGGTCACTTCTTATCGATTTGTCTTTAACATGTCGTATTTACTTTGATCGATATTTTATAAGTATATATGTTTAGCACAAGTCTTCTATTTACTTGAAAAGTATATACATATACTTTTATGGTAACCTTGTGCTTGCATAATATATTCACTATTGATTGTCAAATTTTATTTTGATTAACTTCTTATGAATCAATTAAATCTTTGTCTGACAAAGCATATTTATGCATATTTTTGATCTTGTGATATATTTTTATGCTTATGAAGGATACATGAATAATTCATTGTCATTTATATATTTCTCATATGTTTCTTATATTTTTGTATAAATATCATTATGGGGATATATGAGTTAAGTTCAAGTTGTATATTATTTTAAAAAGTAGTTTCAAACTTGTGCTTATCTCATACTTTAGCTATTGATTACTTTGAACAAATTTATGTTTTTCTCTTTATTAGCTTCTTCCTCAAAGCCTCTTTTAATTATGTTTTTCTTGGCTTTTTGGTAGACATTTTGGATACATGATATTTTTTCTTTGGGTATTTACTTCTTTTATTTTTAGAGATTCTGGATTTCGATGTTGTTCGATGATACTGCATATATTCCTTTGAATCTAAGTTCTTAAAAGTAGAAATCATTTTGGGAATAAGCCGAAAGGGTCCTTCTGTCATACAGGTGTAAATAGCCTGAAGCGACACGGTGTATTAGTCTTCGGACTACCGCTAGCTGGGAACCGGCCCCTACAGCTATCCCGAAGTGATCAATACTTTATAGACATAAGATTATTAAGGTCTACTTGCAACTATCGTCTAGTTCTGGATCCAAGGTGCTGAACCCAGTCCCTAAGTTCCAAAATACATCAACGTATCTAGGTCCTATATTTTTATTTACAAATAGTTTATATTTTATTATTACCCAATGATTTTGTAGCACATATGGATTGATGTAATTCATGCATCTTATACCGTATGCTACATTGTTCTATGATTTTTTTAAGTCCATAAAATATAATTTATTTTATATTACACTAATTCTTCTTAAATTCTCGGTTATTAAATAATAGATTTGTTTTGGGTACAAGCCTACAAAAGGTCTGTCTGTCACCACGACTACGGTCGAAGCGAAGCGGTACTTGAGTGTTCCCCGATGAACCTCCGTTAGCTGGGACAGTACCCCTACAGCTAACCCAAGATTGATCAACGCTTTATAAACTAAAAATTTATTGAGATCTAGTTCAAATTGTTATCTGATGGAATGTAGATTTTAGATTTGATAGATAATATTATTTAATAATTTAATTTTACAAAAGGTAACATATATTGATCTTTATAGGTTAATGTTTGTCATCTTTTGAAATATTTATTTTTCTGTCAGACTTTTTGATATTCAGACTTAATGATCTTGTGACTACTCATTGAATATTATGGTCTTGTGGTTTCGTCTTTAACTTGTGTAATATTCAATGATTTTGAGCTTTATATTATTATCTTCTTATTCAAGTTACTAACTGCCTATAGCAGTAATTCTTTGCGGGGAGAAGTCAAGCATATTGAATCTCTCTCTCAAACCGTTTCTTTTCTTTAACCTTTCGGGTGTCAGTGGACACCGTGCTAAGGCTTTGAAAGGGAAGAAATGAACTTTGATAAGAAGACCTAATATTTTTGAATTAGTTTTCTACTTCCGAAAATATGTCTCTGAATTTTATTTTAAAATTTTCTCAATATTATTATTTTTGGATATAGCCATGTAAAGATGGAGCAGTTAATTATTTTAAGTCAATTATCCCCTTGACATGCCATACATTTTTCTTTGGATATATATCTAGTTATGTTTATTTGTTCAAATGGATTTATTTATGATTTATGGATTCTTTTATTAAAATTATTTTTGTGATTCGAATCGCCAGCTTTCAGTCTAAGGACTAAATGTACGCATTCGAACATTTATTAAGATAGTTTTTCGTAATAAATTCCACATTTTTAAAAAGCCTTTTTGATTTTTTTTGATTTATTGAATCTGTCCGGTATTCAAATGTTATCATTAAAGACAGTTTTCAAAATCTTTTATTGTCTTGAAATATTTCTTTTATGTATATATATTGGAGATATATTTTGTTTGTTCATCTTTAAGCATTTATTAATTGGATATCTTTTTTAGTTGCCTAAATGATATTTGTTTTAAATTTGGGACTTTATCCATATCTTGGATATTCCTTAGATTTTGTTATTATTTATTTTATCTATTGTTGTATATATATTACTTCGGAACAAGACGCATATCTTAAGGGGGAGCAAATTAATTGTTTTAATTTTTTTTATGCCCTTAAATATGTGGTATACCTAGTTCATCATGGACATATATTCTTTTACTTAAAATATCTTGTTAAGTTGTTCATGATATTTGGATTTGTATTAGATGAGAGAATATATGATTTTTACTTTTTATTTTTAATTCTCTCATTCGAGTTTCTAAAAGTTATCTTGCCAAATATATATTTAATTATCTTTATTTGATTGAGTTTAAAATTACTTTTGGCTTTTCTTATTGAGATTTTATCTCAAAGTTCATGATTATCTATATCTAGACTGATCATACTTTGTGGGGGAGCATTCAAGTCGACTGAATTTCTCTTTCTCAAGTATTTTGTCTTCATTGCCTTCATGTTTATCTAATGGATATTCATATATCATGCTAAGGTAATTGAATTCAAACGCATGGACTTTGGTAGTGATTTTGCATAGATTCTAGTATACGTATTTTGATTTCTTTTCAATGATTATAATCTTTATTGGAATTGATTCACAAATTTGTATGGGCAAATTATGAATCATATTTTTTTTGTGATCATTGTTAAAAGTCTCATTATATTTTTATTTTTTTATTTTTACTAGATCGGCAAATTTTTATTCCTCATGATTAATTATGACCAATGATTGATTCCTACTATATTGATATATATATTTTTTGGTCTATTTCAAAACACAATATGATGAACAAAATGAGTTTTGAATGTCATTTTTGGATTTCTAGTTTGTAAACTATGTATTGATTGATTTTAATGTTTTTAAGTTCAACCAACTATTTTTGACAAGTTTTTTTTCTATTTTAGTTATGCAATTTTCTAAACTTGTCGTTATACTGTTCTCCTAATCCTTGATCATGACTATTTTTTCTTTCCTCCTTTACTTATGCTTGAGTTCATTTTAGCTCTAATTACGGGGGAGCTTATTTTTGATCATGTCAAAGGGGGAGAAATAGGTTTAAGTTAGAAAATAAGTTTAAGTTAGCACACAATATTCTAGTATTATGTATTTATTAGTGATACATTCATCTATTGTATATATATTAAAGTTAACCGATTTGCCATAATCAGAAAGGGGGAGATTGTTAGCCCAATAATTATATCATGTTTTTGAATATGGCTAATCAATTAAGTTTGTCATAATGATATCACTAATATTCATGTAATCACTATCATGTTGCTACTTTAACTTAGCATTGTCCTAATGTTCTATATCACATTGCTATGCTTGTATCATGTTATTTTGTTCGTCTAACATGTTCTTAGACATGAAGTAAGCATGATCAAGATTTGTCAAACCAGAACATATGCAATAGAGAATTATTGATGGGCCAAAGACGGCGTTATACAAGAAGATTTCTCTGAACCGCCTAACGACCTATCCGGGGCCTCGCATCGGCATTATACAAGAAGATTTCCAGATCTGTTTGTCTCTGGACGACTGCCGTCAAGGAAAAAGGCGTCTTCATATTTGCTCAAATATTTGAAGAAAGGCGTCATCAAAGGGCTCTTGTTTTTCTATTTCATCATCATAATTTTTCATATTTATTGAGTCTAGGAATACGATGTAAACTGCATCGTACTGGCAAATAGGCTACCCAAGAAATGTTTTCAAAATACCCCTTCATTTTGAAAACAAGCCCACTTATAAAAGCCCAAACTACTTCCTAACTGCTTGACTTTTTAAAAAGTCCAAAACCAATTTGCAAAAACCCTGATAGAACTCCAACAGAATTCGGCCAGAGTTCGGCCAGAGTTCGGCCAGAATTCGGCCAGAATTCGGTTAGTGAACGTTGCTTTTTGAACTTGGTCTTCCTGCAGTTACGGATCCCAATGATATTTTTTCATAGAGTTTTGCCCAAATTCTGCCCGAATTTTGTCAGAATTCTGCTGGAAAAACTATAAATAGAGAAGGATTTCGATTATTTTAATTCACTCATATACCAATTCACTTTCATATCTCTTCTCTATAAGCTACTACTTCTTCCAAAGTATTCTGAGCTATTTATTTTCAAATCCCAAGCCAGTTACAATCCTCTAGTCAATTTGTTAGTGCGGTACGGTCAAGAAGTTTCAGAGTGATTGTAATCAGAGGCTTGATTGAAGAAAGACTCTTCACAATTGAAGTTGGTCGAGAACTTCGGATCAAAGCTCGCGTTGTAGAAGTTGCAAGAACTTTGAATGAAAACTTATGGTGATTTTCCATAGTGGATTCAACTGGAAGCTGGAGTTCTTCCGACTAGACTAGTCCGCACAAGAGGGAAACCAGTATACATCCTTGTGTTTGCGTTTGCTCTCTACTCTCTACTTTTTATTTACATATCTGTGATATATTATCTGTTATCTTCTTACTAACATTTTTAAATAGCTAAATTCCGCTGCCTACTCTATTCACCCCCTCTAGAGTATTGTGCTTTACAACTCGTTCCTACAATCGGTCCTACACCGATTTGCTTGTTCGGATACAGCCGAGTAAATCTTGGGATTTCATCTCAGATTTATATTCTGATTGATCCTCGTTTAAGATTTAAATCAATTTGATAAGATGTCGATCATGATTGATCCCAATCCTATCTTCAAGAGAGTCTGTTTAAGCAAACCAACTGGGTGGAACCATGCTTCATGCGCCTCTCGCGATGTCTAAGTACTGCCGCACTTCTGGTACGACAAGTAGACCATTCTTCTAGAGACAATGGAGCCTCTGTGCTTTCAGGCGACGATTATATTATGATTTGAAGATAACGGAGCCTCTGTGCGTATGAGCAACGAGAAGGCTGTGTTTCGAGCGACGAAGTCACTGTACTTTAGGGCGACGAGTAGGCTTATGCTTTAGGCTGACAAGGTTACTGTGCTTTTGGAGCGGTAGGCGGACTTGTGCAAATGCAATGGTATCCCGTAAGTCTCTGATAAAAGGTAGTTGAGCTTCTGGGTCAGAGCAGAGTACTGCGCCGTTGGAGTTGAGGTGATGTGAAAACATCACCAGTCTGCGCCGGAGGTTGGCGCAGTAATGTAGCTGCGCCTCTGGATTGAAGGCATTGGCTCTGAAGTCTTCTTTTAAAGAGCAGTGAATGACTGCTCCTTAATGAACGACTCCCTATTAATTGCCACCGTTACTTGAGGAATTTCAAGGGGTCCTAGGTTAGTCTAGGACTTAGTCGAATAAACTTTATTTAATGAGGTTTATCGTGATGAGTCCTAGGTTCATCCTATTAATATGGAAACTTTGACCGTCGGCCATGTGGCCTGCATTTTCGACCACTCCTGCCCTATATAAAGGGAGAGTTTCTTCTGAAGAGCTGCGTCTTCTTCCTCTTCTTATCTTTCAACTCCATCAGAATTCGGACTTAGCTTCGAGCGGCGGCTGGCCTTGCCTAAGTCGGATTTTGGTTGAGGATTCCTTCGTTCAAAGGGGCGATGAAGATCTGTTGATGTGCCTTGGAACATGCTGGAACGCTTCTCATGAGGAGTTCGAACCTGGGTGACACCTTGGAGGACTTTGACTTCCTGGTGACCTAGCTTGTGGGTGGATGGCCAACCCGAAGAGCCACAGGTTGTGCTCTGCCCTGTCCATTCTGGGATTTTGAGACCTTCTGCACCTTCTGGAAACCTAGGCCAATTGCTGCTTCAGGACATTGCTCGCTTCAGTTGAGTAGCAGATACGCTTTTGGAGGGTTGCGCCCACAAGAAAGTCAGAATACGCTTCAATGGGGATCAATATTCTAGTATGCGTACCGAGAAGAAGGGGGACTGCGCTTTGAAGAAGACTAAACCCCTTGTAGATTCCTCTAGGCTTTGCTGAATCTGTAATCGATCCTTTGTAGAAGAATAGGGTTGGTACTTTAGTTGTAGCCTTGATGAGTCTATACTGGACCGTTGTAGACATGATAATAAAAGAACTTTCTTCCATATCTTCTGTTTTGTCTTTTTAACACTTTGTCTGCATAGTTATATTATTTGCGCTGTGGTGGAGGAATATTGTCAGCTGAGATTTTTTATGCTTTTACATGCGTGGCGTGTCCGGCCCAAGGCACACCTGTGCCAAAATCGCCATCAACTATTGTTGCAATTCAGCAGCAGTATTACCACCGAAGGGGCAGTCTGTCTTCCAACGAATGCGACCAACGACGTATGTCTATGAAAGGCTCGGCGAACGGTTGTCGAGTGAATATGAAGATGAACTCCTCGTTGCTTCTTGCAATGCGGCGTTGGATTCTCCATCTCTCAAGAAGCTTTCTAAAAACCCTCCCACTTCGGCCAGCAAATCCAAGGGCCGACTTGGGGGTAGCAAAATGACGGTTCCCAGTACAGGTGTGTTCCAACACACGCGCGCCAAATTTGGACCCCTTTCACAAGGGGATGTCGCTTCAATCGCAACGCAAGCTGGGGGTAGACATCCCTCCACCATCCATGGCAATCCCTCATTTCAACCAGAAGAAGGATTGTGTGGAACTGACACAGACGCCTCGGTGAGCGCCAGCAACCAAAAAGCTCGGAGGGTAGCAATTACAATGAGTCAGAGGATGATCGCAATCTACCTATCTACCCCCATGATGACGAGACTCAGGTGTCTGAACCTGAAAGTGAAAGATCTACAGTTCCCTCCATATCTCCACACGTGATGTCCGTTTTCTTGACTGAAGGTGACAATGCAGGAAACGACGAAGGTTCCAACCACGAAAAACGTATAGAGGCATTGGAGATGGGCCAGAATACGTTAAATGAAACCATGCAGGCCTTGACTTCTGTAATTTTGGAGCTCAAGGACAAATTGACATCCAATGCTTCTAATCCAACAAATCAAAACCCGAGAACGAACGGGGAATCCAATGCACCTCCTCCTCTCGTTGTGAGGCAAGCATTGCCACAGACGTCCAATATGTCAACGAATGGACCCCCGATGTCAAATGACATGCAACAGGCTCTCAAAAAATATACGCCCGTTACGACGCCTAAAAAAATGAGAGCCTCTCCAAAAGATGGGGATTCGATAGCCATATCCGGCTGAATGGGATAATGTGATATATCCTCCCAAGTACAACCCGCAGACGCTCATGCCATTCGATGCGAAGGAGTCTCTTCGTCGATACTTGAGGTTCTTTGTCTCGGTATCGGGGCATCTACCAAAGGACGATGCTCTACTTACGAACGTATTCGTAGGAGCTTTGTAGGGAGTGAATGATTTTGCAGCCTCCCGAACGATTGTATTTCTTTGTTCGAAGATTTAAAGAGTCTCTTCCTCAACCGGTTCTACGAAGGAGGAATGAACATGACGATGTCTACTCTCAAGGACATTGTCCAGAAGGAGAAGGAATTTGTACGCACATACATTGAGCACTTCTGCCAGGCAGCTCTAAGATTACTACCTCGTATACTCGAGCCCATGCTTATGGACTCGTGCCACAAGAACATGCTCCACGCAATCAAATTGTGGCATAGTGCTCCATGCATAGAATGGACGCCTTTTATTATAGAGGCGAATGTGGCTGAAAGAAAAGCTCGGGACGCGCAATTGCTGGGACTAAGTTTTTCCTTACTCGAAGACAAAGGAAAACGCTCATCCGACAATAATCCTACCCACAAAGACGAAAAAGGGAAGCAAGCCCTGACCGTCAACATCTCCAAAGGTTTAGCTTCAGTGAGCCAGAATTTGGCAGAAGCGCCAAAGCCGAAGGAAAACTGCTCCTTCAACGACAAGGATACACTGGAACTCTTCGACATGTTGATGAAGGGTGGCAAACTTCAACTCCTACCTCCAAACCATCCTGACGAAGTGGGAAAGGTAGATAATCCAAAGTACTATCACTACCATCAGTACGTTCACCATTCAGCATGCGACTGCTACGTGTTAAAGAAGCAGATCCAGTGCTTTATTTATGCCAAGGTTATCTCACTCGACTATGAGGATAAGATAGTCACGACCAACATGGTGACTCTCCAATTCGAAAGCTTCCCGAAAGTGGAGACTCAAGACGGTGTTGTCCCCATTCCAAGGGCGAAAATAGAAGTGGTCAACCTTCCACCGGCCCACGACAATGCTCAAGGCCTCATCCAGCTTACGACGCCACGAGGTAAAATCATATGGATCCACCATGATCTCGTCCCAGATATGGCACTCCCTGCAACACCCCTTGCGAAGGGGAAGAAGACCAGGTCTTGTCGTATGACTTCTACCTCGACTGATGATGCTTTTGTTACCACTTGCTTGGATCACCAACAAGAGGACCGCCAGACATTAGAGGAATAAATACCTCTGTCTATTACTACTACTGCACCCGATGCATCGAAAGTAGGCCCATCTCAACCTTCTATAGTAGACAAACAGAAGCAGAAGGAGGTCCGCTTCGACAAACTGTGAAGAAAAGACTCGATAGTGGGGCCGATCAAGCCTTACAACTTTGACATACTGGCACAGCTTGCCAATACCCCAGCCAGGCTGTCACTCTTCGAGCTCCTCCGTCTCTCCAAAGAGACTCAAGACGCCCTCAGTGAGGCTTTGCAGAATGCTGATTCCTTTCTCACCCAGGTACAACCACGCAAGGAGGATGCTGCCGCTTGTCCATATTGCCATAGTGTGGTCGAGGTGATTCCCAACATCACCTTCACTCAACAGGATATGCTACTAAAGAACAACCGAGACAATAGACCCCTGTACTATACAAGGTATATTGGTGCCATTAGGATCAATTGCATCCACATCGACCATGGTTCCTCTTTCAGCATAATTTCTAGGAGTTTACTCTAAACCTTGGAAATTTCGATACGTCGGCTGATCGCATCAAATACTATTATCATCGGATTTAATGCTGGAAATAGTGAGCCCCTGGGCAAGCTACATCTGAAATGTCAGATAGGCGATCTCCAGACAGATGTGACTTGCTATGTCACTGTTGCTGATATAAACTACAATATGTTGTAGGGTCGACCATGGATCCATGAATACATGATCGTACCCTCCACTCTCCATCAATGCTTGAAGTATGTGACCAACGGCGGGACTATCAAGACTAAGTTCGCTAACATCGACTGGTTTTGAGGTCTCAAAGCATACTGTATTGATGCTGACCTGTACAAGTCAGTCCTCTGGGTGATGACGCTAATGATGCCAAGATGAGGCAGAAACGGCATCAGAGACCGCAGCTGTTGCTGAAGAGCCTTTGAGGGTTTGACTAAAAGGAAAGCCTCCCAGACACCGGCACCTCTAATCATCAAGCTTCAAGGAAAGGCACCCGCTCACTCATCTTCGATAGCTTCAACTTCTAGGAAGGAGCACAATCGAATAAAACTCCCCTGGAAGGCCCCGATGACAGCCTTAAAGTTGTAAAAATCTCCTGCTCCAACACCTTTGGTAGTCAAACTGAAGCGGAGGCCACTTCCATCTTCTTCCATGGCAGCCCCAGTTCTCACTGATAAAGAGTTAGAGGACTATGCACCAATGCTGAGGCACATTCTTTAGATGATGTAATCCCTCGAGATAAAGTTTTGTATTTCATTAATAGAAATTTGTTTTGAATTACTCTAATGCACACTGGAATACTGTGTATTTCTTAGACAATGCTCTGTATATGTTGTAAACTAAAGTAACAACAGCTAATTTGGCAAGCCGAGTTGTCCCTTCCCAAGACACTTATATCTCGGAACCAACAAAGAAGAAAGATAAGGAACCCATCATCTTCAGTCGATTAGAGCATCCTCAGCGACTGACCCCAGCTGAACCAGAACCCGATAACGGTAAGATGCAGCTCTACCGTTACACCGCTCAAGCCAAGCACCTTATCCAGAAGATGGGCTACGACTTGACCAGTGACAGAGGACTGAATTATGGAAAAGGCCGACGCCTTCCCTTATGACTTCATGCTCCTAAGGAAAAGGCACAAAATTACGACCAGCGCACTCGTCGAGGGCTGGGTTATGTTACACCCACAATAACTTCGGAGAGTTCGGAGCCGAAAGTTATGATGCACTCTAACGCTTTCAATTCTTCAACCTGGGACTCTGACACCAATATCGACTAGGCCTTCAAGAAGATACTATCAGTCAACTTGGTCTCTGTGGATCCACTAGTCGAGGATGAAGAACAGATGCGCAAATTCTTCTAGGATAAACCCTGGATTCAACGCCTAGGATCCCAATGGGAGTGTAGTTTTGAACAGCGAGAACCTCCCACCGAAGACGAACTCGTCCAAGTTGAGCTAGGAGATGCGGCTTCCCCTAAACCCATCTTCATTAACAAAAGCTTGACTAGAGAAGACAGAGTATCTCTGATACAGCTTATCCGAGAGTACATCGATGTCTTTGCTTAGAGCTATAAGGACATGTCGGGGTTAGACCCGCCAATCGTAATGCTTCGACTCAACATCCTGTCCAACGCTAAACCTGTCAAACAATAATAACGTCGCTTTCGTCCCAACATCATAGATCCTATTGAAAAAGAAGTCGACAAACTCATAGAAAGTGGCTTCATTCAAGAGGAGCAATATCCGGATTGGGTGGCCAGCATCGTCCCAGTCACTAAAAAGAATGGAAAGATTCGAGTCTGCATAGACTTTAGGGATCTCAACTCGGCCTGTCTAAAAGACGAGTTTCCTGACCGATTACTGACGTGATGATCGACAATACTTGTGGTTTTGAGCGTATGTCCTTCGTGGCTGGGTTCTCAGGCTACAACCAGATCAAAATATTTCTGGAGGACAAAAATCATACTTCATTCCGGACTCCAAAAGGAATCTACTATTATACAGTGATGCCTTTTGGTTTGAAGAATGCAAGAGCAACATACCAGCGGGCTTTGAGAACCATATTCCACAAATACCTCCAAAAAATGATTGAATATTATGTTGATGAGATTGCCGTTAAGATCCGAAAGAAATTCAGCCATTTGGACGACTTAAGGACGGTGTTTGATTTGTTGCGGACACATCACCTTAAGATGAATCCAACCAAGTCTTTCCGGGGGGTTTCCAGCAGCAAATTATTGGGCTTCATCATCATAGCTAAGGGTATTCACATCGACCTCGAAAAGACCAAAACTATCCTGGACATGGCTCCCCCGAAGAACCTCCGTGAGCTTCGAGGTCTGCAGGGACGATTGACATACATCAAAAGATTCATAGAAAATCTCTTAGGACGATGCGAACCCTTCACTAAACTGATAAAGATAGGGATTTCTTATGCCTGGACCAAAGAGTGTCAGCACGCGTTCAACGACATCAAGAAATACCTCACTAGCCTACTAGTCCTGGTATCTGCAGTCGTGGGAAGACCCTTTCCGTTATACATCCGAACTATGGACCACTCTCTCGGTGCTTTGCTAGTCCAGAGAAGCAGGCAATCTACTATCTTAGCAGGACCATGATTGGTGTTGAGCATTGGTATAATCCTGTGGAGAAGGAGTGTCTCGCGCTTGTCATCGCCATTCAAAAGACACGCTATTATGTGGTTGGACAGATAATTCATGTCATCTCCCGAGTCAATCCCTTCAGAGTCCTCACGACTAAACCAGGGGCGCTAAACTCGTGGTTAGCCACATGGGTAATCCTTTTGACTCTTTATGACATGGTGTTCGTCCCACAAAAGGCAGTTAAAGGGCAAGCGTTGGCCGATTTTCGGGTGGCACATCCTGTACCAGAAATATTGAATCTCTACGATAGCATTCCTGACAAGGTCTTAGAGTCAAATGCGGTCTCATATAATCCCGTCTGGCAGATGTTTTTTGACAGTGCTTCAAGGACAGGACCCAAGGGCAAAATCATCGTAGGGGTCGGAGTAGTCCTCATCACTCCTAACAGTTTGGTCATCCATCGCGCATATCTCTCATGGAGTTATGCACCAATAATGTTGTTGAGTACAACACTATCATTATCGTGCTTTAGCTCCCTAGACAGTTGGGGGTCGACTACCTCGAGGCCTACAGTGACTCAAAACTGATTATAAATCAGGTTCGAGGACAATATAAGGTTCGACATGAAGATCTAGTCCCTTATCATCATGCGGCAATCGACGTCATCTCTACCTTTACAAGGTTCTTTAAAGAATATGTACCTCGATTGCAAAACCTGGAGGCCGATGCCCTTGCCAGCCTCGCCGCTTCTATGGGAGCTTCTGTTGGAAGCCATTACTCTGTCATAATGAAGGACCGAAAGCTGGTTTGCCCAAAGAATAATCTACATGTGTGTCTAAGTTTCTCTGTACAAACAGACACTAATGTTGACGTTCGGGACTGGCGATTCCCGTTCATAGACTATGCGGTCTGTAGAATCCAACCCGAAGACTCGAAGGAAGCTAGTTCAATCAAGAGGCGCTTGCTCCGGTTCTTCTATGACACAGCTACCAAAATAATGTATCGTCATTCATATGACGGACTTCTCCTGTGGTGTTTATCTAATATTGAAGCACAAGAAGCACTCCGGAAGGCACACGATGGTACCTGTGGAGCTCACCAACCTGGTCATAAGTATTAGGACCGACTACATCGCATGGGATACTACTAGCCCACTATGATGACAAACGCCATGAATTATGCTAAGAAGTGCCGGGTATGTCAGTTGCATGCTAACTACATCCACCAACCTTCTGAGTTCCTACATCCCACTGCAGCCGCCTGGCCATTTGAAGCATGGGAAACAGACATCATCGGGCCGATCAGTCCTCCATCCTCCAAAGTACACCGGTTCATCCTCGCCATCACCGACTACTTTTCTAAGTGGGCAGAAGCAGTACCATTAGAAAAGGTGGAAACCTCGAAAGTGATCAGCTTTGTTAAGCATCACGTCATATACCACATCGGAGTTCCTAGAAGGATTATCCATGACAATGGCCCCCAGTTTGTGAGCCATACATTCTATCGGTTCTGTGATAAGAATCATATATAGAATATGGCGTAAACGGCCTACAATCCTGTAGCGAATGGACTAGCCGAAGCATTCAAAAAGATGATTATCAAGCTGCTCAAGAAAGTCGTATCTTCCAATAAATGCAACTGGAATGAAAAACTCAGTGAATGTCTATGGGCTTACCGTACAACTGTTCTGACAACCATGGGAAACATACCACTCTCTCTCGTCTACGGAAGCGAGGCAGTGCTTGCTCTGGAGATCCAAATTTCCTCTTTATGGGTAGCTGTCACCAACCAGCTGGCTGACGAAGAAATCAACAACGTTGATTACAGGTCCGGGAAAGACTATTCCAAGTGGGTAACCTCGTCTTATCAGTTCGAAGACCGATGGTGATGACTCACAAGACAGTTGGGAAGTTCGAGCCCAATGGTGCTTACCGACTGGCCAAATCTAACGCCGATTTGCTAATGATGCCGATCAATGGCAAGTTCTTGAAGAAGTATTATGTCTGAGGTTTAAATCGACATATATTTCTACATCCCCCGGGGTTGTTTTATGAATTCTATTAATGGATTCATCCCTTCCTTATTTCTCCAGTAGAAAACATTTCACGTCCATTTTACCTCCGAGCTGTTTTTCTACACCCCAATGAAGTTCATGCCTACCATGTCCATAATACCTCTGAGTAGTCATTTCTTCCATGATAACCTCGTGTTGTCATAACTATCTATAGAACAGTTCACGTCCATATTACCTCTGAGTCATTCTATGCACCCATATAATATATTCTTACCATGTCCACATAATCTCTGAGTAAGGAAAATTCTACCAGAAAGATTTAGTGTTTACCATGTTCGTGTTATCTCTGAGTAAACACCCCATCCCCAGCGGAGTTATCTCCATACCGCCATTCTCACTACTGTATAAAAAGTTCATAGTAAATGGACATGTAAAAAAACAAAGCTAAGGTTCATTCATTCATGAAAAGAATTTTTTTTCTTTACTACAAAAGGGCCTCCAAAAAGAGAGGAACAAAAAGATATCAACATTATGACGATCGATGCATAAGTTCTTCAAGATGACTCCTCAAAAGGGAAACTTAGGGCCCGACCAACTCTTTGGCTCGATGGTCTGCCTCTTGTCGTCTGGCGGCTTAATCCTCGAGCTGGGATAGGTTCTGTCATGTAAGGTCTAGCTCTGCTTGACGAACGTTAATGCTTTCCCTTTCTTGAGCTAAGGTCTCGAATCGTTGGCGAAGAACCTTCTGCTAGTCTTTTGACTTCTCCAGCTTACTTTCGACGAAGGCCAACGTCTCTTCTAGCTGTCGAATCTGGTCTCGGAGGGTCTCGTACTTTTTCTCCAAGGTTGTTCAACGGCAGACTTGAACTTCTTCGGCATCATTTGCCTCTTCAATCTCGGCTTCAATCTCTACAAGCATGTTAGTCAGAGCCTGACGTCTTCGGTCGTGCTGGAAAAGTTCAGTGACCATGTTCTCTAATTTTGCATCCGCCAGAGACGAAATACGTCGCTTAACATCTTGAAGCTCCGAGACGGTGGCTTCTAATTCCGTCAGAAGGGCCTCTATCGCATCTGCTTTCACTTCATATCCCTAATATTCATGTAATGCCCCTAGCTGGGCTCTTGCTGTAGACTGGGCCCGCCTAAGCATTTGGTTATGCTACAGGACACCCTCTATACCATGCTTTAGAGCATGGCGAATGGTCCCCAGGATGAGGTTGGCATAGTAAGCATTACCGGCTATAGCCATTGGGGTCATCGGAGATGCTGCGATTGAGGGCCCCGGAGCAGCAACATCAGCTAATACATAACTTGGTATCATGGTCGGGGCAGGTGGTGCCATGACTGGGGCTGAAGCGATAAATAGAGCATGGAAGGTACTTGTCGATGTTGTCTGATGCATGGCCGACTCTTCAACAGGCTTCATTACTGGTCTCTCAACAATTGCCACGATTGACTTATGGGAATCCTCATGGACTAGCACTCTTATGGCCTCTGTGACTAATTTTTCAACAGTCACTTCGACCAATCCCTCAGCAGTCTCCTTAACTGATTCTTTAGCAACCGGCTCAACAGTGGTCTCCTCGACTAAATCTCTAGCAGCTGGCTCGACAGCAGTCTCCTCAAGCAGCTCTGTAGTGACTGTATTGAGGGGTTCCTCAGCAACCAGTTCATCAATAGTCTTCTTGATCGGTTCTTCAACAATCTCCTTCTCTAGGCTATCGATGGTCTTGTCGACGGGCTCATCAACAGCTCTCTCAACCTCCATCTTAGTGGCTACGTCGATCGGCTCCTCGGTGACCAACTCATCAGCCGCTCCCTCAACATTTATCTCAATGGCTACGTCGATCGGCTCCTCGGTGACCAACTCATCAGCAGCCTCTTCGGCCGGCTCTTTTATGGTTCACTGAGTTGCCTCTCCCAGGACCATGTCGGCTAATTCTTCAATAGCCTCCTGGGCCACTTTTATAATGACCTTATCCTCATCGACCAACTGCTTGATGGTCATATTGACCGGCTTTTCGATAGCAAGGCCAGCTAGTTTGTCAACAGCTTTCGCTGTTAACTTTTCAACATTCTTTTCAATCGGCTCCTGGGGTGGATCTCTGATGTATGCCAGGGGTAATTCCTTGGTTACTGGTTCCTTCTCATGTCCCTGAGGAGGAGGTTCCATAAGAAAACCACCGG
Organism: Iris pallida; assembly: GCA_029216955.1. Lineage (NCBI taxonomy): Eukaryota > Viridiplantae > Streptophyta > Magnoliopsida > Asparagales > Iridaceae > Iris > Iris pallida. The sequence continues at coordinate 14,187,069 of JANAVB010026199.1, forward strand.
CAATGCCTTTAGCACCCTCAACTGGGTGACCCACCTCGGGTATAGGTTCTCGAGATGCGCCTTCGTTCACCATAGGACCAACTCTTGGTGCGAAGCCATAAGCTCCAAAAAATCTTGAGTCTCATAATCAAAAGAGACAGGTGCAGAAACCTCTTATGAATCAACACCCTCAGCTGCTGCAGTTATTGGGCCTTCATCAGGAACACTAGCCTCTTCGGCCCTCGCGACAGAGGCGGTTCTTTCTTCCCTTCTCGAAGAAGGACCTTCGGCAGACAAAGGGTTGGTAACCCTAACCGTAGGACGCAGTAGCCACCTAAGGGGCACCTCACACCCCGATTACGGAGAATTGATAGTCGTCCCCCGGGCGTGATGTCGTGCGAACCTAGGTTTCTTTCGCACAAGGCATAGTCATAAGATTATCTGAAACACAATAGCTAAGAGAGTACACAGAGAAATTGAACAACACATTGAGGCAGAGAAACTTTTCATTTTAGTGATAATAGACATCATTTACAAGACTCTATTACAATCATGCCGCATAGGCTTTACAAAATAACTTGATTACAAAATGAACACCGATGAGATAGTCGTTCCATACATACAACCCTTAATTTACAATAAAAGTATTCCAGCCACCTGGAATGGATGGAAGCCGAGACATGTTTCTTGGACTAATGCAGAGAGTCTTCAAAAAGTGGAGTAGCGAGAGTCTTCGACGCACGGTCGAAACTTCAAAACATGAATGCCGTCTTGGTTTATTGGCATGCCGGGCAGCTCGTCCGAAAACACATCTTTGTTGATCGATTGAATTAAGAAGCCCCGATTCTAAAGAATGGATAGTCGTCCCCCGGGCGTGATGCCGTACGAACCTAGGTTGCAGTCGCACAAGGCATAGTCATAAGGTTATCCGAAACACAATATCTAAGAGAGTATGCAGAAAAATTGAACAACACATTGAGGCAGAGAAACTTTTCATTTTATTGATAATAGACATCATTTACAAGACTCTATACAATCATGTCGCGCGAGCTTTACAAAATGACTCGATTACAAAATGAATGCTAATGAGATAGTCGTTCCATACATACATCCCTTGATTTAGAACAAAAGTATTCCAACCACCTAGAATGGAGGTAAGCCGAGACATGTTTCTTGGACTGATGCAGAGAGTCTTCAAAAAGTGGAGTAGCACGAGTCTTCAATGCACGGTCGAAGCTTCAAAACATAAACGTTGCCTTGGTTAGTTGGCACGTTCCTCCAGATTCACGACACCTGCGGATAGCAAGGGTCTATACGATCACATTTACTGGCGAGTGCCTAATTAAACACAAGCTTCCATTTGTTCAAACAGTTTTATAAAAACATGTTAGCAATTTTGTGATCTTTCTAGCCATCCTGATTGATTTGCATGTTAACATGTTAATAGACAAACATTCAATAGGCAATAAAACACAACTTATGATACATCTTATCCATGGCATCTTATCCATGGCAGAGCGTACCATTATAGAGTAACTTACCATATCCTTCCCTGTCATATTTATAACAAGCTTATAATTTATATGCAAGTGTGGGTCACTGGCAATTCAAGCCATCCTGGACGTATAGCATGGTCATGACAGCAACCCTTTCAGCGCGAGTAGCTAGCCCCGCTGAAAGTCCCAAATGACCCGTGCTAGCATCCAGCACAGCTATCTTGCATTCCTTCTAGGCCAAAATGGTCCCGTAGCCTCGGGTTGCCGTTGGAGGAAGCGAAGCCTTGCGCGCAAGTTGTCCATGATCGTACTTAAGTTAACAAGTTATTCAAGCATGTTTTATGGTATCATTGTGACTATTATGTAATCTTTTCATTTACTTGGTTTTGCAGATCCTGAAATAATTCTACCTCTTTTCTAGAACCTTATCTTTTCTCTTTTTGAGCATAGAACTTTTATTTTCCGAGTAAATCATTCTAATTCGATACAGTTATCTATGTTTTTGTTTGTGAAATAAAGGGTCAAGGTGAAGGAGGTCAGCCACTCACCTTAGTCTTTTGCTTCTGGCGAGGGACTGGTTGGCTGTGCTTAGACGTCGCCTACGCGATCAACTACAATCGCATAAACAACTGATTAGAATTCTGTGTTATTCAAAGAATTGATATGAATGCGAAGTTCGATAATGCAAGCCACGAAAACAATCGAAAATATTCACAAAAATGCATTCACGAAAACCAAAGCCAAAGCCAAAGCCAAATCAAGTACGGCTTTAAAACTAGAGCAACAGGAGGTCACTCCCGACTTAGCCGTAGAGCCAATCCTTGAGGCGCAACCCACTGATATGGGACTTGATTCTGAAGAAGCCTTTTTATAATGAGAAAAAGATCTTAATTCAATCATTCCCGTTCGATCAATTCAACCGATCCCGATCTATCAGTTCTGACTGAATCTGTAGCAACAGTGCTCCTTTCTCGCACACACCGTGGACGAAAATCGGGCACGATGTAGGGACGGGGCACTACATCATAACCAACTAAGAAAATGTTTTATCCTCAAAACTTAAGAATAAAACCTACCTCTACAAGAACAATGAAGGAAATTTCTTCTTCATCTCTAATTCAAGTTTCCAAGTCGACTCCTCGACCGAAGATTGCTCTAGCATACGTGGACGAGAGGGATCGCTCTATTCCGCAGTAGTTTATCTTTACGTTATAAGATTTGGACTGGAACTTTAACATATGATAAGTCGGCCCTCAGATCCAGCTGACCAAAATCTACCATGTGGCTTAGGTCGTGTACGTACTTCCGTAACTGAGAGACGTGAAAGGCATTGTGCACACCGGCTAGTGCTGGCAGCAAGGCAATCTGATAGGCCACTGGGGCGACTCGCTTGGGTAATATAAATGGCCCAACGAATCTTGGTCTCAACTTTCCCTTTGCACCAAACTGGGTAACTCCACGCATAGGTGACTTTAAGAAATACGTGATCGCCTTCTTGAAACTCGAGGGGCCGACGGTGGACATCGCGTAACTTTTCTGCTGACTCTGTACAGTCTTTAATATTTCCTGAATGAGCCTGACCTTCTCCATGGTCTGTTCCACCAGCTCCGGGCCAAGAATCTTCTGTTTTCCCATTTTATCCAACAAATGTGTGATCGGCACTTCCGACTGTACGGGGCTTCGTACGGTGCCATCTGAATGCTGGACTAATAGATATTGTTGTATGCAAATTCGGCCAATGGTAGATGAACGTCCCAATTCGACTTGAAGTCAATTGCGTAGAGCCGTAACACGTCTTCAAGAATCTGATTCACATGCTCCACTTGGCTGTCGGTCTGGGATGGTAAGTCGAGTTGAATTGCAACTTGGTACCTAGAGCCGACTGTAGGCTACTCTAGAAGCACGATAGAAATCGTACATCCCGATCAGAGATGATAGATATAGGGACTCCGTGCAGCCGTATTATCTCCTCAAGATAAATATGAGCCAGGCGATAAACGCTCCAAGTAACTTTATTGGCAATAAAGTGCGTTGACTTGGTTAGTCGATCAACGATGACCCAGATGGCATCATTTCCCTGCAGCGTCTTTGGTAGGCCAACAACAAAGTCCATAGTAACATGATCCTATTTCCATTCTAGAATGGCAAGGTTCTACATCTTCCTACCCGATGCACAGCTTTCACTTGCTGACAGGCTATGCATTGCGACACGAAGAGCGCCATATCTCTTTTCATTCCGTGCCACCAGAAGGTTCTGGAAGGTGTCTTTGTGTACCCAGTGGTGACATCAGGGAGGAGATTATAGTAGAGGCTTACAGTTCATAATATTCAATTTATCCGGGTGGTACGAAGATGTATCATGATATCCGTCAGCATTTTTGGTAGAATGGCATAAAGAGGGAGATAGCTCAGTTTGTCTCTCGTTGTTTAGTTTGCCAACAAGTTAAAGCTGAACATAAGAGACCAGCTGGACTTCTTCAACCTTTACCAATTCCAGAATGGAAGTAGGAGCATATTACCAAGGATTTTATAACTGTGTTACCTAAATCTCCAGCTGGAAGATATGCTATATGGGTTATAGTTGAACGACTAACCAAGGTAGCTCATTTTCTCCCTTTCAGGATTGGTCAGTCGATGGATCAGCTACCATAGACGTATCTTAGACAGATAGTCAGATTGCATGGAGTGCTAGTCATTATCGTATCGGACAGAGATTTAAGATTTACATCGCACTTTTGGCAGAGTCTTCAAGAGAGTTTGGAAACTCATCTCAAGTTTAGTTCAGCTTATCATCCGCAGGCTGATGGTCAGTCAGAGCGCACGATTCAAACTCTTGAAGATATGTTGCGATCCTCTACATTAGACTTCGATGGTTCGTAGGAAGATCACCAGCATCTAGTGGAGTTCTCCTACAATAACAGTTTTCAGGCCAGTCTCCAGATGGCACTGTTTGAGGCACTGTATGGCAAAAAGTACATATCACCTTTAGCCTGGGATGATGTAGGCGAGAGGACGACGCTTGGTGTATAAATGGTTACATAGACTATCGAGGTGGTCACAAAAGTTAGAGATCATCTTCGAGTTGTATAAAATCTTCAGCGCCATTGGGCCGATTCTCATCAGCATCCTCTTGAATTTTCTATCGGCGACCACGTATTCCTTAGGATCTCGCCTGTTACGTCCCGATCCCGGAGGATCGAAAACTAGCCACTGGGCGTGATGCCGTACAAGTCTAGATTGCACTTGTATAAGGCAAAACCATTACAGGTCCTGGTATTTCTCAGAAAACATCGACAACGCAGCAAAACCAAGTAGATAAATTGAAGTTACACAGATATGAAGAAATATATCTCTTTATTGAAAATCATAATAGATTACAAGACTTTTGAATAGCCAACTTAATGTTTACACTTGCCCTTTAGGCTACAACTGAATATACCGACTTCTTTTATAATGAACTTGCCAATATGGCTACAATCTTACTGGTACAAGAGTTACATTGTTCCATACATTATGTCCCGTATAGCAAAAGACATCATCTTGAAAGAAGAGCTTCTGTACACCCATCCGATTCATCGATGCCAAGCACTGGGTCAAGGATTTCTCCCATAAGCAAGCACCTGAAATATTTCCCATAACGTGGGTTAGTACATCATTAATGTACTGGCGAGCGGTGCTGGCCCAACTCACCTAAGAAGACGGCACTAAGTAATCATGTTACAGAACATTATTAACAGTGGTCTTTCTCGTTGCCTTAGGGTCAATTTTATTGTTATAGCCGATAAGAAGTAAAGCTTGCAAATCTCCTAGCCAACATAATTAAAAGCATACAGATATCACCCTTTGGTGATTCTTACCCACGGTTGTATAGCCATCCATGTACATTTATAATACTTACTCTGCCTACACAAGACATTGTTAGAAACAATATCATGATTCAATATAAATATTACCGTTCAGGTGATTCTTACCAACAGCCGACATCCTATCTTGTATTTGAGTAATAACTTACTCTGCCTGCATAAGACATCATTAGCACCGGACCTATCTATATGAAGGTCACTGGCGACATGCCATCTTGGACCGACTTATAGGTATACGGCGCCCTTGCAGTGCAGGTAGCTAGCCCCACTGTAAGTCCCGTATACCGTGCTACTACTTCAGCACGTGCTACTACTTCAGCACTGGTTTCCCCCAGGACGAACCGGTTTCCAAGGCCCGGGAATACCGTTCGAGGAACCACCTTGTCGACAAGTTGTCCATGACCATGCAACTATATGCAACTTATCTATAAAGAAAACATATAATTCATGGTAAGGAAAACTAAGAAATAAGCTATTATTCTCATTCGTATTTCCATCTTGCCATCTTTCTCGGATCTTGGCGTAATCAACATTCTACATCGGCGACGGGATAATAGAATGTTGTTACCCAATCCCTTTGCCACCTCTTTGATACCATACATCTTTCCAACCAAACTTTTAATGTACTTACCGCCCAATTCCTGGGACTTAGCATCTATTTTAGCATACATTCATTCGAATGAAATTCAAGCATACTCACTGCCCAGTTCTTGGGTCTTAACATCTATTTTACCATCTATTCATCGAGCTAAGGCTCGATATACTCACCGCCCAAGTATTTGGGACTTTGCTTCACCTGTCATGTATTTTATCGCAACATCGTACAAGCATACAATTCATCTAGCAACACAGTTTACGTTCAGGTGATTATTATCTTTTATTATCTTTCTGAATTCCATACAAGGTGTTATTGAGCAACTCAATATAGCACACTATCCTTATTTTTAAGCGTGAAGCTAAAGGATCTTTGAAGGGTTCAACACTACTCACATTCATAGGACGATTCCCTCCACGATCGCATAGCCTTTCAAGCGATCCTTCGCATATTTCCAAGTCCAACAAGGCTTCATCGAACCAACCATCTATCATAAGGCATCTTGTGGGTCGGGGCACTACAATATATACCACTCAGAAAAAGTTTCGTCCTCAAAACATAAAACAAAACTCATCCCCAAAACTTCAATCGACTTTTTATGAAACTTCTTAATGATCGACTTGCACTATTCAATATTTCTCCTCAATCTCTCGATTGATTTCATGTAATATACCATCTCAATACAGCATCCCCAATTGATTTAAAATAGTTTACCATCTTTGGTCTTTCCTCCGACACTCGTGCAAATCCTTTATCACATAATAATCCTCTCCGTGGTTTCGTTTGAATTCAGCATACCACTTAGTTGGAATCATACACATATTTTAGGCATCCCCGAAATACATGCATTTCAGCCAAGTTCAGTGATAGAGAAAATGAACGAGCTACGATGTACCTTCCTTTCCGAACATCAGTAATTCTCTTCGAGCATCTCGTATAATTATACTTGTTTATTCAATATACCAATATTGTACTCATCATCGTTCGCATCTATACACTTTGTTTGCAACTCGTAATTTTCTCGATCATGATTCATCCATCCAATTGGTACCATCATCCTACTCTAGTAACATTTGTCGTTGTACTCAAACATTTTATCGTATTTCATCAAGCCAACACATTATCCTCTCGCATAAGCAACTCTCATATCCCAACAACATTATTCTCGAGGGTCATTCCTATTCATATTCACTCTCGCCGATCTCGGCTACATGCATTATCTCATTCCGTCATACACTTATTCTCAATTCTGATCTGATTAATGAAATTATTCCAACTGTCTCAAGGTACAACCATCAATTTATGCAGCTCCATATTAATCAACCAAATCCAATCAGTTATAGCAATTTCCAGTATTCCAACAAAGGCAACCAAATTTCCGAAACCGACATGATCTGTCATCCCATCCAACAATATAACATCAAATTTTCCAATCTTCATTCCATTTCGAAGTCTACCTTCCGACACATCTTACTCATTCCGACTATACCCACGCAACATTAATAGGGACATCCTACGGGTTCCAACAGTCAACTTAGCATTCAGTCAAGTCTCTACGGTAAGCTAATCTAAGCTAAACCAGACATTCAGCTATGTCATGTGAGATGGATAGCTATCAGGGACATACTTATCTCTTATCTTAGAGGCAACTAATTCTTATCATAGGGACAACTCTATCTTATCTCAGGGATAATCTATGATCTGACCAACTTAGGGACATGGGACACTACCCCAATCTTATAAACTTATTCCCAATACGGACAACTGAAAGGACATAGCCAACCAATCTGAAACTTAGGCAGTCAACCGACACTCTATGCAACCAACCGACAATCTAGGAAACCAACTGACGCTCTAGGCAATCAACCAACAATCTAGGCAATCAACCGACGATCTAGGCAATCAACCAACAATCTAGGCAACCAACCGACATTCTAGGGTCAAGTCTTTCTACCCGTACTCATACCCGGGCCATACCAAATGAAGTCTCATTCTAGACTTACCCGTAACCGACAAAAATCTATCCGACAATCTATCCAACAATTCTTATGGGTCACTCCCGAAGCTATCATATAAAGCTCCTTAATCGAATATTCAAACTTCCAAATTCCACTTGCATAGACACAGCATCTATTTGATCCAACTTGCATCCCCATATCGTACTCAAATTGTCTACTCAATCGGGTCAAATATTCTGAGTCATAATCCAACATTGTTACCTCAATAGTTTATCACTTACGATCTCTTTCCTACGGTATCTTCACGACATATTCATTTCCCACATTTTTAGATTATCGATACGGTATGTACTCTCTTAACCAACAAAGTAAGGCAACTACATAATCGTATTTCTTTCAAGAGTATCCTTTATGAATTTTTCTAGCTCCCAACACGGTCATCTCTTAACAATTCACGTTAACCATCAATATTCGTTTTGTATCATCTCCTTGTGATTCCATTAGAAGATTTACTATTCATGTACTGATCCAATCTCTATGGCACCAATCGTCTAGCATTCGTATATCAGTCATCTTAGTGGATATGACATAACTCATTAGCTAAGTCATTATCCAACAATTCTATATTCTACCAAACTTGTTATTCATGCGACAACATCATCTACCGACATGGTCTATTACATATCGCTGCACCTTGATACTTATTTGTATTCCAGCCATTCGACTCTCATAAGGGACATCTACTTTTTCATGCATCAAGGGACAAGTACTCATTCTCTATGCCTCAAAATAGTCAAGGGTCATAACTTGTTAATTCGGGACACATCAAATTCTCTCAAGCACAACTGCACAACATCTTAAGATCATATAATCCTCAAGCCCATTTTCTACTTTTTCGTTCGTTGATGCAACTCTCCGCATCTTCTAAATCATTTGCAACATCCCGATAAGCGTCTAACATTACCATCAATTCTGTCGATATCCAACATGCAATTTTTTCACTCAATTCCAACATCGTTCAATATTCGGTCCATAGTTGTTCTCACAAAATCTTTCGATAGCAACACTACACCATCATTACCAAGCCTACAATCCTTTTACCCAACATAATGCTAACCATCAAGGTCTAGCGATGGTTCATCCGAACATATCAAAATCTCGTAACAAGTCATCTGAACTTAATCATCAAGGGACACGCCTAGCCGTCATGTATCAATCGCAATCTCAGCTATGATTCAATACTACCCAATTCCTTATAGGTAAAGCAATCACTAAATTATGAACACATCAAGGGTCAAGGGACATCTTATCACGATGAGGGTATATGAAATATACCACTTAGAGCTCAAGCCATTCCCGACAAAATATTCTCTCGCATCAAACCAACGTCCAATATGGACTATCCATCCTATAGTGATTATGCTGACCACAAATACCGACTCAAGATTTTGTCGATTCTCGTTCACTGAAATCCATGCACATTCTTGTTCCAACATACCATGCCATCACCCACAATCGATTGCTGCATAACAATCGATCTCAATAAATCCCACACATAAGACATCCAGCATACATTACAAACTTATTATCACATCGCATCATTGTTATTCGTTTTGGTATCTTTTAGAAATTCAACAAGCACACATATCACAGTCCACATATTTAAACTTATTGTATGGAACACCCAGTGAGCGACTAGAAGGATCAACGAACTTTCAGTCAAGGGAACAACTTAGAATAGTTTGGAAGCAACACGGGATAATCGCAGAAGCACTATGAGTCATCATAGAGGCAACTTTGATTTTATCGCGGAAGCAACTTTAAGTATTCGCAGAAGCAACTTTGATTCACCGCGGAAGCAACTTTGAATAATCGCGGAAGCAATCTTTGAATCATCGCGGAAGCAGCATAGAATCATCTTAGTAGCAACATTGATTTGGAACAAATCAAGTAAGAATCCAAGGACGTAAAGTCGTGCTCTGATACCATTTTGTCACGCCCTGATCCCAAAGGATCGAAAACTAGCCACTGGGCGTGATGCCGTGCAAGTCTATATTGCACTTGTACAAGGCAAAACAATTACAGGTCCTAGTATTTCTCAGAAAACATCATCAACGCAGCAAAACCAAGCAGATAAATTAAAGTCACATAGATATGAAGAAATATATCTCTTTATTGATAATCATAATGGATTACAAGACTTTTGAATAGCCAACTGAATGTTTACACTTGCCCTTTAGGCTACAACTGAATATACCGACTTCTTTTACAATGAACTTGCCAATATGGCTACAATCTCACTGGTACTAGAGTTATACAGTTTCATACATTATGTCCCGTATAGCAAAAGACATTGTCTTGAAAGAAGAGCTTCTGCACACCCATCTAATTCATCGATGCCGAGCACTGAGTCAATAATTTCCCCCATAAGTAAGTACCTGAAATATTTCCCACAACGTGGGTCATTACATCATCAATACACTGGCGAGCGGTGCTGGCCCAACTCACCTAAGAAGACAGCACTAAGTAATCATGTTACAGAATATTATTAACAGTGGTCTTTTTCGTTGCATTCGGGTCAATTTCATTGTTATAGCCGACAAGAAGTAAAGCATACAAATCTCATAGCCAACATAATTAAAGCATACGATATCACCCTTTGGTGATGCTTACCCACGGTCGTATAGCCATTCCAGTACATTTATAATACTTACTCTGCCTGCACAAGACATCATTAGAAACAATATCATGATTCAATATAAATATCACCGTTCAGGTGATTCTTACCAACAGCCGGCATCCTTCCCTATATTTGAGTAAAAACTTACTATGCCTGTATAAGACATCATTAGCACCGGACCTATCTATATGAAGGTCACTAGCGATACGCCATCTTGGACCAACTTACAGGTATACGGTGCCCTTGCAGTGCAGATAGCTAGCCCCACTGTAAGTCCCGTATACCGTGCTACTACTTCAGCACGTGCTACTACTTCAGTATTGGTTCCCCCAGGATGAACCGGTTTCCAAGGCCCGGGAATACCGTTCGAGGAACCACCTTGTCAACAAGTTGCCCATGACCATGCAACTATATACAACTTATCTATAAAGAAAACATATAATACATTGTAAAGAAAACTAAGAAATAAGCCATCATTCTCATTCGTATTGCCATCTTGCCATCTTTCCTGGATCTTGGCATAATCAACATTCTATATTGGCGACGGGATAATAGAATGTTGTTACCCAATCCCTTTGCCACCTTTTTGATACCATACATCTTTCCAACCAAACTTTCAATGTACTCACCGCCCAATTTCTGGGAGTTAGCATCTGTTTTAGCATACTTTCATTCGAATACAATTCAAGCATACTCACTGCCCAGTTCTTGGGTCTTAAAATCTGTTTTACCATCTATTCATCGAGCTAAGGCTCGATATACTCACCACCCAAGTATTTGGGACTTTGCTTCACCTGTCATGTATTTTATCGCAACATCGTACAAGCATACAATTCATCTAGCAACACAGTTTATGTTCAGGTGATTATTATCTTTCATTATCTTTCTGAATTCCATGCAAGGTGTTATTGAGCAACTCAATATAGCACACTATCCTTATTTTTAAGCGTGAAGCTAAAGGATATTTGAAGGGTTCAACACTACTCATATTTATAGGACGATTCCTGCCATGATCGCATAGCCTTTCAAGCGATCCTTCGTATATTCCCAAGTCCAACAAGGCTTCATCGAACCAATCATCCATCATAAGACATCTTGCAGGTCGAGGCACTACATCGCCTACCCGTGGCGTTATTCGATTCGGCGTACGGGAAAAGTTTAGTCCAAGGTATATAAGGCCATGTGACATTCTCGAGTGACTAGGTGATGTGTCCTATCGTCTCGCTCTTTTGCTGTCATTATGTGAGGTACATGACGTATTCTATTTATCCCAATTGCGACGGTACATTCCAGATCCGAGCTATATCCTTGATCATTCGAAATTAGTTATTGGTATGAACCTTTCGTATGAGGAAAGGCTCGTATCTATATTGGACCGAAGGGAGGAGATACTCAAGAACAAGACTATTACTTTAGTCCGTGTTGTTTGGGGTCATCACACTTTGGGTGAGTCAACTTGGAAACGTGAGGATGATATCCGATCATGATATCCATACTTGTTTGACTCGTGAGGTATAATGTTTTTTTTATGCCTTATGCTTTTAATTCCTTGCTTGCATGAATGATTGGATGATTAATTGCTAGTCGTAGATTGCCTAGCTTGCCCCGACATCTCTAGCCTCTTGATTAAATTTCAAGGACAAAATTATTTTAAGGTGGGTAGAGTTGTCACTCCCGTTTTCCATTATACGTATTTTTAGTATACATGTATGGAATTCTGTCTTTTGTCAGGTGACCCATATTTTGTCTTGTCTTGCTTAGCCCAGTCTTGGTTTAATTCGGTTTGGTTCAACTTAGCTTGGCTTTGCTTGACTTGGTTTGTTGTGGTTTGAGATGAGAAGGGTTTGTATAAAAACCAACTCCTCTCTCTCTCTCCTCCATATTTCTCATTACTTATTCATCTTCTTTATTTACTCCTCTCCACCCACCAAAGAAACCCTAGGCAACTGCAACTTGCTTCATGATGGATCTCAAATTTTAATGTTCTATTCTTTTTCTTATAATATTATAAGCCTCGTTAGAACTTGACATTCTTGGTTTTGATGAATGGATTTGTAGATCTAGATTTTGGTCTTTTTTGTTTTTCTTGGTTTTGCTTTATTAAAACTTAGTATTTTCCAAAAACAGTCGTCTCAGGCTGTAGAAAATCTCGTTCTATAAAGTTTAGACCATTGGAAGTCACAATCTGGACTTATTTTGGGCAAATTATGGCATTTTGATGTTCGTGGGTTCTTTGAGCTCTTCTTGGTCTGTTGGAGAAGAAGGTGAGCAGGGTGTGTGCGCTCTTAAGCGCCACGCCACTGAGTTGTGCACGCTCTTGGTGCCCTACCATTTGGTTGTGCGCACTCTTTACCGCTGCGCCTCTCCAGGTGTACCCTAGTCCAGGCACCTATTGGCCCGGGCACACTTGCCCTTGGCACAACCCAGCCGACGCTCTTTAGCGTCGCGCCTTTCGACCTCGTACAGCTTAGTCTGGCACACCCCGACCTGGCGTACCCCAGTCTAGCGCACGCTAGTCACGCCAGCCTTCCGACCTCGCCAGCTTAGTCTGGCACACCGCGACCTGGCGCACCCTAGCCTTCCGACCTCGCCAGTTTAGTCTGGCGCACCCCGACATGGCGCAACCTAGCCCAGGCGCCACCTGTCCCCCTTGATGCCACTTGGCTAGGTGCCACCTGTTACCTACCTGGCGTCACTTGATCAGCGCCACTTGTTTGCCATGACACCCCTTGTCCCTTACTTCCATGCATGTTCTCCTAGTTCTTGTTACATATGTTTGTGATCTTACATGTGTCTTGTACTTGGCCTAACTTGTGACGACCTGACTTGCTAACTTGCTGGGCATGAGTATGACTTGCTAGTATTGATCTTGACTTGAACATGATAACATGACCCCATCTCGATATGACATGATAGTGGCCCGTCGAGGCACAATCTTGACAAGTAATTAACAAGCAAACTTGAAATGACATGTATAAGCTTGATAGTGGCTCATCGAGGTGCACTCCTGACAAGTACTCCTGGCAAGTAACAAGTAACCTGACATGACATGTATAATCTTGAAAGGCTGTTGCGATAGCTACCCTGACTTGTTAAGTAACTCTTGTCTTGACACCGTGGTTGATTTTCTTGATTATGCCTGTACAAGCCACCTGTCTCGTCTTGCATCATGTTTAGAACATGGATTCCTAGTTACCACGGTCAGGAATTCAAAATGAATCTGACTAGGTTAATGACAAGATTGATCAAGTAGTTCTTATAGAGAGATTTTTTCCAGTTACAGGCAATCCCGTTGTCCCGGCCACCCCTGAGGGACTTGTAGCCTGCCGACGAATAGGGCACATTTCCATCCCACTGTCATGTGGAGCACTTCTTGAAAACATAAGTATTGAAAGTATACCAGTAATCTTGATAACTCTAGTAAATTACCTCGCCTGGTTAACCTGGATAGCTGCAGGACTTGTAACTGAGGGAATATCTCATTGCATCTTGCTAGTAACTAGGCCTGTTATAACCCTAATTAGCTAATTATAGCAAGCCATAGGACTTGATTGGCCGTACCTGAATGCTTGCTCGTGATTAGCATGGGAATTATATTCCATCTCTTAATGCAAGCTATTATTTTATTCTAACCATATCTTCTTGTCATTTAAGCCTGTTTATTTTTTTATTCTTCTATTTTATTATCTGCTGGTTTTAGTTCTTTAATGAAGGCTCCCTTGTGGCACTTGCTCTTTCTGGGGCCTGATCCAACTGGTTTTGTATGGCCAAATTTTTGAGTGATACCCGAGGATCTTCCTGTTTATCAGCCAGATGGTGAACACCAGGCGTAATCCTGGAAACGAGTGGGTTTCTTATTTTGCTCTCCCACTCTATTGTAAATTATTCTTTTGAGACGTTTAGCCGCCGAGCAAGTGTTAGCTCATGTTGAACTAAATTTTTGTTTGCCTAAGGGCTGTAACATGATTGATAAATCCTAGGGTTGATCATGTATGACTTAACTCTTGCTAGTCTCGCATTTTTTATGACTAGCATCATAATCATCTGAATATGTAATGTTTGGGATGCCTTACTTTGTTTGTCTGATGATCTAACATCATGTAAATTTATTTGCTTGCCTGAGATTGAGACACTAGGTTTGTTCTTGACCATAAGAGACTGATGCTTGTAGATAAACCCTCATGAATCTAGACAGCCGTGACCATATTGCAAGGTAGATTATACTTCAATGTACATAGCTGGCTGTATCTGTTCCTCGCTCTCCAGTATTCTGGTTCTGGGGCGTAACACGGTTTAAGTGGTGGCCCATTCAGGTCTTGTAAATCAAGATGTGTGAGGGTTTTATCGAATAGATGTCTCAATCAGCATTCACCCTTAATCTCTACTCATGCTTTCTAATCTTCCTAAATCGTGGCCTAAAAAGGTGCTTTATCCTTGACCTATCTTGGTCCTTCCTTAGTATTCCTCATGTCATTTTCTTCAGTGGCATTATTCCCGGTCCTACCGATCAGCCAGGTGGAGCACCCCAGAGAACCAGCAACAAGTGAACCAGCTGCAACTTGGGGACCAAGCCCAGCACTCTGGAGCAGCATCCCCAGTCAAGTATTACGGGGACCCAGAGCCGCTAGTTCAGCCAGCCCAGCCTGCAAAGCATGATAATAGAACCTTGATGGGACTCATCTGGGACTTGCTTGCATCACAAGATCGTCGGGGCGATGCCCTACACTAGATAGTACAAGATACCATGGGCAGAGTTGGTTATCAAGGGAACAATATGGCTAATAGCTTCAAGCACCTGAACCCTCTTTCTTTGACGGCATTGAAGAAATTATAGCTGCCGATGCTTGGCGCTACAGGATATAGAGATTATTCTGGAGGCAGCCCGAATTCCAGAGGAAGAGAAGGTGGTCATTGTGAGCCTGCAGTTATTGGACTTAGCCTGCTGTTGGTAGGCGATGCAAGCAGTTGGATTGGCGACACCTGTCTTGTGGGCGGTATTCAGTGACAAGTTCCAAACGAAGTACTTTAATGCAGAAGCTCGGTATGATCTGCAGACAAGGTTCAGCAATCTCAAGCAGATGGTAAGGACGGTCATGGATTTGCGGCCGAGTTTTCTAGGCTTAGTCGATTTGCTTCCACCTTGGTGGCGACCAAATGGATCGAGCACAGCGATTCCAGTAGGGACGCCACCTAGAGATCATTCTAGTAGTAGAGTAGTTTGAGCACCAGACCTTTGATGCTATTTTGAGAGCAGCTACGAGGCATGAATATACCTTCCAAAGGATAGTAGATCGAACTGGAGGACGGAAGAGGCCTCATGGACAGTTGTCCCAGTCATCAACACCAGCCCCGGCAGCTAGGACTTTGACCATTGGAGCTCCTAGGAGGGCGTCCACGGTTTTGTCGGTTCAGCACTCGAGACAGACGTACCCTCAGCAGCAGAACCAGAAGCAATCTTTCGTAATTGGCTGCTCTCATTGTGGTAAGCCTAGGCACGTGATTTCATAGTATCGCAGGACACAGTGATTGTGCTTGGCTTATAGGGTAACGGATAAAATTGGATCCTATCCGCATAGAGCCAGTTCATCTTCATCAACCTTAAACAGTCCATCGGTTAGAGCACCAGCACCAGTGCAGCGGCAACATCAGCAGTACCAGCCTCCGAGGTCGTTACAGCCTCAAGCTCAATAATATGCTCAGGCCCAAGCTTAGATTCAGAATATACAGAGAGGTCACCAGCAGAAGGGACCAACACCAAGGGGACAGGGTCAAGCTATGGCTTTGACCGTGGCAGAGGAATTGGCATTAGGTGACGTGGTGGAAGGTACAAATCTCGTCAACTCTTTTCCAATATCAGTATTATTTGATTCGGGTGCATCGTATTTATTTATGTCTGCACGATTCGCTATACAGATAGGACTGGAGCCTGAGTCATTATCAGTAAGGCTTAATATACTTACTAGTAACAGTCTTGTGGGAGTAGATAGAGTCTTTTTTCATGTCGAATCGTAGTTAGCGGTAGTGAGTTTCCCGCTAGATTGATAGAATTTTCAATTGCCGACTATGATGTGGTCATAGGAATGGATTGGTTGAAGGATCAATACACAAGAATAGACTGTCATATTGGCAGGATTATTTCTGGTATTCTCGACGAAGAAGAGTTTTCATTTTCCGGAGGCGAAGTAGAACCTTCTCCACCAGTCTTGCGGATGGCGGTAGCAGCAGCAGTTCAATTTCCCAGAGTAGTAGAATAATTTCCAGATGTATTTCCCGAAGAGCTCCCAGGCATGCCACCAGAGAGAGAGATAGACTTCACCATTAATTTGATTCCAGGGATGGCATCAGTATCAGAGAGAGTCTATAGAATGGCACCATCAAAGTTGGAGATCCTGTACAAGATGATTACAGAACTCAGAACGAAGAGAATCATTCGTGCTAGTGGATCACCTTGGGAAGCTCCGATGCTTCTTGTGAAGAAGAAGGATGGTACGTCAAGATTATGTGTTGATTATCATACCTTGAATTTTGTAACAATTAAGAACATATATCCCCTACCAAGGATAGATGATTTATTCGATCAACTCAGTGGGGCAACAGTATTCTCGAAGATTGACTTGCGGTAGGGATACCATCGGATCAGAGTCAGAGAGCAAGACATCCCGAAGACAGCATTCAGATCTAGATATGGACATTGGGACTTTTTCGTTATGCCATTTGGAGCAACCAATGCGCCAACAGTATTCATGGATCTCATGAATCACATATTCATGTCCTATTTGGATCAGTTTGTGATAGTGTTCATAGACAACATCTTAGTCTATAACAAGAATGAAGCAGAACATGGGCAGTATCTCCGAATAGTCCTTCAGATTCTCAGAGAGCACCAGTTGTACGCAAAGTTCAGTAAGTACGAATTTTGGCTTGATCGCATTTCGTACATAGGTCACATCATCACCAAAGGTGGAGTGGAAGTAGAACCCCAGAAGATAGTGGCTATAGAGACATGGCCAGTACCTAGAACCGTCGTAGAAGTTTGCAGTTTTCTAGGATTGGACGGCTATTACCGACGATTTGTGTCAGACTATGCTTGGATTTCAGCACCATTGATGCACTTGTCCCGCAAGGATGTGCAGTTCGCTTGGACAGCAGAGTGTCAGAGTTTATTCAAAAAGTTGAAGCAAGGATTGATGATGGCACCCATTCTCACGCTTCCAGATGGAACTGTAGGATTTTTAGTTTATTATGATGCTTTAGGCAGAGGATTGGGATGCGTCTTAATGCATCATAGCAAGGTAGTAGCTTAGACATCACGTCAGCTTCGTGATCATGAGAAGAATTACCCAACCCATGACTTAGAATTAGCAACGGTGGTTTTTGCCCTCAAGCTTTGGAGGCATTACTCGTACGGAGATCGGGTAGAGATTTTCACCGACCACAAGAGTCTTAAGTATGTGTTTACCCAGAAGGATCTTAACATGCGTTAGAGAAGGCGGCTAGAGTTATTGGTAGATTATGACATCAACCTGCAGTATCACCCTGGGAAGGCCAACATAGTTGCAGATGCGTTGAGTAGAAGAGCAGGAGCTTATTTTCTAACAGCACAACTCGAGTTATTAGCTGATCTTCAGAAGATGTGAATAGAGATAGTTCTCCCTACAAAAGTGGCATTAATGGCCAGTATACAAGTTCAGTCCAGTATAGTTGAGAGGATCAAGATAGCACAGTCATCGGATTCTAAACTTCTGCGGCTTAGTGTAGAATATGAAGCAGGAAGAAAAGCAGAGTTATGCATTCATGAAGATGGCACGCTCCGACATGGAAGGCGTCTTTGTGTACCCAGTGGTAACATCTGGCAAAAGACTATGGCAGAGGCTTACAGTTCACAATATTTAATTCATCCTGGTGGTACGATGATGTATTGTGATATCCATCAGCATTTCTGGTGGAATGGCATGAAGAGGAAGATAGCTCGGTTTGTCTCTCATTGTTTAGTTTGCCAACAAGTTAAAGCTGAACATCAGAGACCAGCTGGACTTCTTCAACCGTTACCAATCCCAGAATGGAAGTGGGAGCATATTACCAGGGATTTTGTAATTGGGTTACCTAAATTCCCTGCTGAAAAAGATGCTATATGTGTTATAGTTGACCGACTTACCAAGGTAGCTCATTTTCTCCCTTTCAGGATTGGTCAATCGACGGATCATCTAGTAGAGATGTATCTTAGACAAATAGTCATATTGCATGGAGTGCCATCCAGTGTCGTATCGGAGTGAGATTTAAGATTTACGTCGCACTTTTGGCGGAGTCTTCAAGAGAGTTTGGTAACTTTTCTTAAGTTTAGTTCAGCTTATCATCCGAAGGCAGATGGTCAGTCAGAGCGCACGATTCAAACTCTTAAAGATATGTTGCGATCCTGTACACTAGACTTCAGTAGTTTATGGGAAGATCACATGCATCTAGTGGAGTTCTCTTACAATAACAGTTTTTAGGCCAGTATCCAGATGGCACCGTTTGAGGCACTGTATGGCAGAAAGTGCAGATCACCTTTAACATGGGATGATGTAGGTGAAAGGCAGATGCTTGGTCTAGAAATGGTTACGCAGACTATTGAGGTGGTCAGACAAGTTAGAGATTATCTTTGAGTTGCACAAGATCATTAGCGCCATTGGGCCGATTCTCATCGACGTCCTCTTGAATTTTCTATCGGCGACCATGTATTCCTTAGGATCTCTCTACCTGTGGCATCATTCGATTCAGCATATGGGGAAAGCATAGTCCTAGGTATATAGGACCATTTGATATTCTTGAGCGAGTAGGTGATGTGTCATATTGTCTCGCTCTTTCGCCGTCGTTACGTGAGGTACATGTCGTATTCCATGTATTCCAATTGCGATAGTACATTATGGATTCGAGCAATATCCTTGATCAATCTGAATTAGTTGGTGGTACCAACCTTTCGTATAAGGAAAGGCCCGTATCCATATTGGACCGAAGGGAGAAGATACTCAAGAACAAGGCTATTAGTTTAGTCCGTACGTGTTGCTTGGGGTCATCACTCTTTGGGTGAGTCAACTTGGAAACGTGAGGATGATATCCGATCGCGATATCCACACCTGTTTGACTCATGAGGTATAATGTCTTCCTTATGCCTTATGCTTTTAACTCCTTGCTTGAATGAATGATTGGTTGATTAATTGCTAGTCGTAGATTGCCTGTGGTTAGTATAGCTTGCCTTGACATCACTAGCCTCTTGATTAAATTCTGAGAACGGAATTATTTTTAGGTGGGTAGAGTTGTCACTTCTGTTTTTCGTTATACGTATTTTTAGTATACGTGTACGGAATTCTGACTTTTGTCAGGTGACCTATATTTTGACTTGTCTTGCTTAGCCTAGTGTTGGTTTAATCTTGCCTTGGTTTAATTCAGTTTGGTTCAACTTAGCTTGGCTTGGCTTGACTTGGTTTGTTGTGGTTTGAGATGAGAAGGGTTTGTATAAAAAACCAACTCCTTTCTCTCTCTCCTCCATAATTCTCATTACTTCTTCATCTTCTTCATTTACTCCTCTCCACCCACCAAACAAACCCTACGCAAATACAACTTGCTTCACGATGGATCTTAAATTTTAATATTTTATTATCTTCCTTGCAAGATTCTAAGCCTCATTAGAACTTGACATTTTTGGTTTTGATAGATGGATTTTGCAGATCTAGATTTTAATCTTTTCTTGTTTTCTTGGTTTTGATATATTAAAACTTAGTATTTTTCAAAAATAGTCATCCAGGCAGTAGTAAATCTCGTTCTATACAGTTTAGACCATTGGAAGTCTAAATTCGGACTTGTTTTGGGCAAGTTATGGCATTTTGAAGTTCATGGGTTCTTTGACCTCTTCTCGGTTTGTTGGAGAAAAAGGTGAGCAGTGTGCACACGCTCTTTAGCGCCACGCCACTAAGTTGCATGCGCTCTTGGCACCGTGCCATTTGGTTGCGCGCGCTCTTTAGCGCTGCACCTCTCCAGGCATACCCTAGCCCAGGCACCTATTGGCCCGGGCACGCTTGCCCCTGGCGCAACCCAGCCGGCGTGCCTTTCGACCTCATGTAACTTAGTCTGGTGCACCCTGACCTGGAGCACCCCAGTCTGGCGAACCTTAGTCTTGCACCTTCCGACCTCGCACAGCTTAGTCTGGTGCACCCCGACCCGACGTACCCCAGCCTAGCGCAACCCATCCCAGGCGCCACCTGTCACCTCCCTGGCGCCACTTGACCAGCGCCACTTGTTTGCAATGATACCCCTTGTCCCTTACCCCCATGCATATTCTTCTAGTTCTTGTTGCATATGCTTGTGATCTTACATGTGTCTTGTACTTGGCTTAACTTGCGACGACCCAACTTGATAACTTGCTGAGCATGAATATGACTTGTAATTATTGATTTTGACTTGAACATGATAACATAACCCCGTCTCGACATGACATAATAGTGGTCCGTCGAGGCGCACTCTTGACAAGTAACAAGTAAACTTGAAATGACATGTATAAGTTTGATAGTGGCCCGTCGAGGTGCACCCCTGACAAGTACTCCTGACAAGTAACAATTAACCTGACATAACATGTATAATCTTGAAAGGCTATTGCGACAGCTACCCTGACTTGTTAAGTAACTCTTGTCTTGACACCGTGGTTGATTTTCTTAATTGTGCCTATACAAGCTACATGTCTCGTCTTGCATCATGTCTAGAATATGGATTCCTGGTTACCACGATCAGGAATTCACAATGAATCTGACTAGGTTAATGACTAGATTAATTAAGTAGTTCATATAGCGAGATTTTTTCCAGTTATAGGAAATCCTGTTATCTCGGCCACACCTGAGGGACTTGTAGCCTGCCGACGAGTAGGGCACATTTCCAGCCCATTGTCATGTAAGGAACTTCTTGAAAACATAAGTACTGAAAGTACACTAGTAATCTTGATAACTCTTGTAACTCTTGTAAATCACCTCGCCTGTATAACCTGGATAACCTGGATAGCTGTAGGGCTTGTGACTACGGGAATATCTCATTGCATCTTGCTAGCAACCAGGCCTGTGACAACCCTAATTAGCTAACGATAGCAAGCCATAGGACTTGATTGGCCGTGCCTGAATGCTTGCTCGTGATTAGCGTGGGAATTATATTCCGTCTCTTAATGCAAGCTTGTCATGACCCGCACCCACTATGAGGGTACGAGTACATAACAGCGCCCAGCCTACACCGCAGTGTCGGTAGTAGAACGCTGTTCTAGGTCATGAACTATAACTAACACAATATGAAATAATCTCCAACTGGAGGCCAATCACAGAATGTACAACTCAATCACAATCTAGAGGTAGAATATAACACGATGGAATAGATAAGAAAATCCTCAAAACTGAGGTACGAAAGAAATGAAATAAATTAAGTTTACAACTACCAGTCTCAACATCTCCATAAATATATAACTCTGAAATCAAGACAACGACTAACATAAAAGGAAGGAACAGTCTAGACTATCTACACTATGCATGGGTATCATCCTCAGCAGCTGTCTGAACCTTCCCAGGGGTCCAGGTCGCGAGTGTCATCTAGGCAAGCTCCATAGTAAGGGGTGCAGGGTTCCTCATCATCCTCTGTAAAATTTTCAACAGGTCTAGTCAGGACTGGAGCGAGCACAATACATCTCACGCAGATCATAACAGCTGAGAAAATATAAACATGCAAGAGAGTACGATACATGAAACTGAAAGAAAGTACATGATGTAAATAGAGAGAGATCTGTAATGGAAGTATCTACTATAAGTATAGAGCTACTAGTGACTAGTGATTTAGAGTAGAAATTCGACATATGAAAGGCTGGATTTGCACATGAATATACTAAAGAGGCGCACATGGTTATACTACTTTGGAATTGTTCACATGACTATTTATACTCCCCCATACCCCAATCAATACACAAGGATCCAGACAAGTTATGTTACGTACATGATTTTCACATGAAGGCCCATAGATGGGTGTACATGAAGTATACATGAGGGCTCAGAACTGAGTGCACATGAATTCCACATAAAGGCCCATGAAGGGTACATATGAAGTATATGTTATACATGAAATACACGAGAAACATGACCGAACATGAGAGCACATGAGAGTAGACGAGCGAGCATGAACGAGCATGAAGCACATGAGAAACACGAATAACATGAGAGCGAAGAATACATGATGTACATGAAACACACGACATGATGTATCCGATGCTTCCGAGGGGGATAACATCTCAATGTAGGGATCCATATAGTACCAATCCGTGATAATATCGTGACAGCATCAAATAAAGTATTCTAGAGCAGGAATATAATCCTAAGCAAGTTATAAAATGATCAGAGAATGTACTCGCCTGGTATCTGAATAGTTGTGAGAATATACTGCCCGAGATGATGTATCTGACTCCTATTTAGAGCAACACAAGTCAAGATATATATAGGGGATGATAGATGAAATGTACAATGCATCTGCATGCTATCTAGGTCAAACTAGACTAAAGTCAACATTTGGTCAACTCTAGTCAACTACACTAGTCAAACTAGGTCAACTAGGTCAAGTTCTAGCCCAAACAAGTCTAATAAGTCTTACTAGGCCTAGCCAGTCTATTCTAGTAATCCACACACAATACAGGGCCACACAAGTCATCAATGTACATCATTGGTGTATACATGCCATACACATAGGCTTTATGCCATATAGCCTACATCACACATATCACATACATTACATATATCTATCTATATATTAACTTAATATACGCAGCTTATTTATCACATATAGGCCATTAGCATGTATTATACATAGAGAGATAGACATGTGTGTGTGTTTACAAATTAACTTGTGTGTGTGAGCTCAAGTGTCAATGTGTATGTATGAGTGTGTCCATCACAGATTTATGTGAGTGTGTGAATGAACACTATGTGAGTGAGTGATTAACATGTTGGTGTACATGTCAGCCATGTGTGTGTGTGTTTGAATGTGTACATAGCTATAGCTAATAGGGTGTCAATGGAATAACACATTTCAGATTTTATAGAGGTTGTGTCTATGTGTGTTCATGATAGTTCATGTGTGTCTCAGGTTTTGCAATTGTGTGTGTGTGTACACATGTGACTGGAAAACAGTATTCAGATTTTCAGATAATGTGTGTATAGATAGCAGTTATAGCAGTGAATAATGTGTCAGTGTGTGTGTCAATATGACTGAAATCAGTGATGCAAATGTATGTATATGGAAATATGAAATCAGTGAATGGGTGCACAAATCTCAGGTTTCAGTGCAGCTGTGCACCCTATATATGAGTGTCAATAACAGTGAGAGGGTGTCAAAACAAAGGGGAAACAGTGTGAATGTTATGTGGAACAATGCATACTACTGTTCTCAGTTTTCAGTGTTCCTGTGTACATGTAGGTGTATATATCTCAATGTGTGTGTGTATCCTAGATATAGGGTGTCATGTGTCCTCAGTTTTGTGTGTATGTGTCTACATTGTGGGAGGGAACAGTACAACATACATCAGTTCTCAGGTTTCCAACAATGAACACAAAATCGTGTATGTGTGTGACATGTTACCTGTGATTCTCAGGTTCCTACAGTGTACAAAAGTGTGTCTACATGGTGTATGAGTGCAAATGGGTATACATGAGTGTCTCAATGTGTGTAGAGAACAGCAAAGAGTGTGTGGCGCAATGTAAGGGTAAACAACAGCAGGGGGTGTGTTAATATCTTTTTCAGTTATCAACCAATCCTATGTTTTCTAATACAACCATTCTCAGGTTTTTATAATTAAACTCATTTCAAATCCCCAATATGGCCTGATCGAAATCAACCAAACCTATGGTTCTCAAACTGAATCAACAACACAACATGTAACCTACGAATATAACAACATACATATATAAATCTCAGAAAAATGAGAAACCAAGATCAATTTTTCACGAAACTCGAAATAGGAAAAAAATCAGGAAAACAGGGAAACCATGTATCAGTAAAATCATTTCAATCCCAAATTCAATATCAAACTGCAAATCAAGTGGGAAAACATGTGTTCAGACATAGACACATATCCCACTTGTCCAAGGGAGTCAATCATGTCTAATAAACAGGACACGAAGTGTCCAAATCACCCAAACAGGAAATAACAGTGACAGTCAAAGTATTCCTCGTACACGTGCGTCGTGGCCTCGTGCATAAGACACAAGACACACGAGGCCCTCTGCTTGTGTCCTAGTGTTCGCCCAACATAGGGCAAGATATTCGTGTCCCTGACACATCACCACGACGTGTCCACGAGGGACACGAAACCCGTGTCAGAAGTTGTTGTTCGCGCAGAATAGTACAGTATCGAAATAGTGCACGTGTCCGTGCTCTCTTGACATGTCACGAGAAGGTGTCAAACTTGAGGGGTGTCGTTTCAGACACTAGACCCACCTATATGTCAAAGAAAACGTGTCCAAGTGGTCTACAAAAGAAGAATTTATGCTCGGGTAGCAGGGCATATGCACGGGGTCTGTGTGCGTGTGTGCGTGTCCAATTCCGATACAAAAATGACACAATCTCCAACTCAGTCTTCACGAATATAATATACACATATAGATCTACAATTCCATGTAATTAGTTTTACAAAAATCGAAAATAAATTCCTAAGAGGTATTTTAACAAACACTTATATATACACTATAACACATATCAGATACGGACACCAAACAGACACGAAATCCACCCAAATTCTAGGAACAACTAGGGGACACCTAGATCTACCCTAATATGCAAAAAAAACAGAATATTAGAAGAAATAGAGGAGTTTTACCTATTGGTGCAAATAGCAAGAAAAGCTTCAAATGGGAGGGTTCTTCTTGATGGCCAAATGCTCCAAATTGATCTTAAACTGAAATTCCTCTCCATGAACAGCAAGTAGGGGTTGATTAGATTCATATGCAAAAGATTTGGGTCAAAAAGGACTTGAAATGAGAAAGTTATGGAATAGGGAAGATGGCTCCTTACCACTTTCTTCAAAATATTGAAACAACACAAAAGAGGCAAGAACATAATGAAGAGAGTATTTATAGGAGGAAAAGCCCTAGGTGGCTGGTCATAATGAATGAAATTAGGGTTAGGCTTTCAAGTCATGGGACATGGGCGAAGTTTCATAAGTCATGGAACCAATTCCTAAGTCTCAAGTCTATGGACCAAATCACCAATCCTCCTATTTCAAACTTGGTCCTATGTGACCAAACTTGAGTTGACTTAAGTTATACTAGGGTCTCACCATGCTAATCAAGTCACCACAACCAGGCTCAACATCTAGGTTAGTCTCTTAAGTCACAACTAGCAGAAGTCAAATTCAACAACCATCAATCCAATAATTAATCAAATAATTCTAATAAATCAAAATGACCAAATTACCCTTAGGCTAAAAATGATAAATAAAAAATCCCAATTACATGGTTAGGCTCTAGGGCAGACAGTCTCTAGGGTTTCACTAGCTGCACATCAAAATCACAAGTGATAATTTTTAAATAGTTTTAAAATGATTAAAAATCACTAAAAATTATATTATTATTTAAATATCATAATTAAATAAATTAAATCACAAAATTTCAAAATTATCCTTATTTAGAAAACTGGGTGTTACAAAGCTATTATTTTATTCTAACCCTATTTTCTTGTCATTTAAGCTTGTCCATTCATTTATTCTTCTATTTTATTATCTGCTGGTTTTAGTTCCTTAATAAAGCCTCCCTTGTAGCACTTGCTCTTTTTGGGGTCTGGCCTAGCTGGTTTTGTATGGCCAAATTTCGGAGTGATACCCGAGGATCTTTCTGCTTATCAGCCAGATGGTGAACACCAAGCGTAATCCTGAAAACGAGTGGGTTTTTTATTTTGCTCTCCCACTCTATTGTAAATTATTCTTTTGAGGCATTTAGCTGCCGAACAAGTGTTAGCTCGTGTTGAACTAAATTTCTGTTTGCCTAAGGACTGTAACATGATTGACAAATCCTAGGGTTGATCAGGTATGTCTTAACTCTTGCTAGTCTCGTATTTTGTATGACTAGCTTCATGTTCATTTGAATATGTAATGTTTGGGATGCCTTACTTTGTATGTCTGATGATCTAACATCTTGTAAATTTATTTGCTTGCCTGAGATTGAGACACTAGGATTGTTCTTGACCATAACATACTGATGGCTTGTAGATAAACCCGTATGCATCTAGACAGCCGTGACCGTATTGTGAGGTGGATTGCACTTCAATATACGTAGCTGGCTGTGTCTGCCCCCACTCTCTCGTATTCTGGTTCTGGGGCATGACAGCAAGCTCGGCTCTAACTGTAATTGTGCCAACTGTACATCCCTGAATCGAACCCGGAGGTCGATTCCCATCTCTTGTAGGTCGTGTAGCAGTCTGCGGTCGATGGATAGCGAGACAATATACATTTGACTCAGAGCGTCTGCCATAATTTTTCCTTGCCAGGAGTATTATCAAAAGTAAAGTCATAATCTTTGATCAGTTCAAGCCAACGCCTTTTCCGCAAGTTTAGCTCCTTCTGCATGAATAGATACTTGAGGCCATTGTGATCCGTATAGATCGCGCATGCTATACCTTAAATATAGTGACGCTATAATTTTAATACGAACACAATCGCCGCTACCTCTAGGTCGTGGGTGGGATATTTCTTCTCGTTCGGCTTTAGATGTCGGGAAGCAAAAGATATCACATTGTTCCTTGCATCAGCACACACCCCAAACCCTGGCCGGATGCATCGCTGAAGATCTAGAATCCCTCAGTCCCTTTTGGAAGTGCAAGTATCGAGGCTGAGATGAGCCATTGCTTTAACTCCTTGAAGGAAGCTTCACAGTCGTCTCACTATTCAAAAGCAACTCCTTTCTGGGTGAGGCGAGTCAGAGGCGATGTGATCTTCATGAAATCCTTCACAAAGCATCGGTAGTATCCTGCTACGCCAAGGAAGCTTCGAATCTCGTCGACTGACGCTGGCCGTTTCTAATCGACAATGACTTCAACTTTCTTTGGGTCGACTGCAATGCCTTTAGATGAAATGATGTGTCCGAGGAATGCAATAGTACTCAGCCAAAATTCATACTTGCTCCGCTTCGCATACAACTGATTTTCCCGAAGGGCCTGAAGCATGGTCCATGGATGCTCAGCATGTTGTTGCTTGTCCTTCGAGTAGACGAGTATATCGTCAATGAAGACTACTACGAACTTGTCGATGAAGGGTCGAGACACTCAATTCATTAAATCTATGAAAGAAGCTGGGGTGTTCGTTAGGTCGAACGGCATTACCAGGAATTCATAATAGCCGTATGGAGAACGGAAGGCAGACTTCAAAACATCGTCCGGCTTGATCTTGAGTTGATGGTAGCCCAATCGAAGATCAATTTTAGAAAATACAGAAGCGCCTTGCAACTGATCGAACAGGTTGCCTATACGGGGTAATGGATATTTGTTCTGGATGGTGGCTTTATTTAACTCTCGGTAGTCGATACAAAGACGTATTGAGCCATCATTCTTTTTGACGAATAATATGGGCGCTCCTCTTGACGAACAATACGGCCGCTCCCGTATGAATCCCTTTGTCGAGCAACTCTTGCAACTGTACTTTGAGTTCCTTAAGTTCTGCAGGGGCCATTCTGTATGGGCTTTAGAGATCGGTCGGGTATCAGGGAATGTGTCAATGGTGAATTCTATCTCTCGATCAGGTGGCATGCCGGGCAGCTCGTCCGGAAACACATCTAGAAATTCTGCGACAATGCCTACCGTGATAGAGCCTGCGGTCCGACCGATTGAAATCAAACCAGAAGTGCCCGAGCATCTACCTGCAAGACCAAGAAGTTCCAACTTCGAGGTATAAAAATTCATGAAGAATTGTCGTACTTCCTTCAACGGTACTGAAGATCCCCCTCTGGCGATCGACTGGTTGGAGGAGCTGGAAGACTGATTTGAACTTCTGGATGTCGATGACTCAAAAAAAGTCGCATGTGCACAACTTCTACTACGATTGAACGCACATGATTGGTGGTCCATGCAAAAGTGAGCAATCCGATGTAAATATGAGATAATGGTGATTCCTTGGGCTACATTCAGAAAGCCATTTGAAATCGAGTACTGTCCCACAGTCGTTCGACAGAAAAAAGAAAATAAATTTATGCATTTGAAGCAAGGGAACATGACGGTACGACAGTATGCAGCAGAATTCAATAAATTAGCCAAATTAGTTGGAGCATTCTTGCCGACAAGGAAGAGTCGCGCTCGACAGTTCAAAGTGGGTCTGTGTCCATCTATCTCTGCCCATGTACCGATGCCTGAATACAAGACCATGGGTGAGTCTCTGAATCACGCTCTCCGCCTTAAGCACCAATATCCCCCAGGAGCTGTCGACAATGTGCAAACATACAACCACAAGTGCCCTAGCCATACGGGAGGAAACAATGCGAACAAGAGTCCAAACAACGGCAATCAGGGCGGAATCCAGGAACTCGTTGCCACAAATACAATAATTTTGGGCACCATGCAAATGAATGTCATGTCTCTGAAGGCGGATGCTGGCACTTTGGTAAGATGGGCCATCTGCATGCAAACTACCCAACCAGAAGGCCGAACCCAACGGCGCCTCAACATCAACTACACCGTCCAGGGAATCAGGGTCCAACGCCAAGAGCCCAACAAACCGTGCCACAAAATGGCCAAGACCGCCGCCCCAATGCCCAAGGGCGCGTCTACGCCATGATCCGAGATGAAGCGTTCGCATCTGACACAGTCGTGACAGGTATACTGTATTTCAATAACAAACTAGCTCGTGTACTGTTTGATTCAGGTGCTACGCGTAGCTTTATATCGACAGATTTTGTCACCGAACACAAATTCCCTATGACACAGTTAGGCCTAAATCTTAGCGTCAACATACCGTCGGGCACGTCACTACTTACAAACTTAGCCTGCGAAGACAGAATCATCTGTATAGGTGGTTAAAAGGTAGGTCTCGAAACGATAGTCCTAGACATTAAGGACTACAATATCATTCTGGAAATGGATTGGCTCGGTCCGTGAAATACAGCCATCGACTGTGCCGAAAAGATGGTCACCTTCCGTATACCTAAGTACCTAATTCTGCTATTCGTGTGGTGAGGCGTCGTCGACCTGCATGGTGATCTCAACAATATCTGTTCGACGGATGTTGTATTCCGGATGTGAAGGCTATCTAGCGTCCGTTCGAGACATGCGACAGGATGGTGGAAATGCGAAGGCTCCTCAGGAAGCTCCCTTAGTGTCTTCGACCACCCCAACTTCTCTTTTGCATGTACCAGTAAAACTGTAATAAGTGGAAAGTCATGGATAAAAATTCGAATAGAAAGGACTGAAATATCACTACAAGAATAAAGGCTTTTCTTGACGGTTATTCCCCGTCAAGAAATGGGTATCTTGACGGTTGTGGATCCGTCAAGTAGGCCGGAGTCAAGAAAAGCCCCCCCTTTCTTGACGGTCGCTGGAAGGACTTTTCTTGACGGTTTTTTGCCGTCATATGAAGTACTTTTCTTGACTGTTTTTAGCCGTCAAGATAGCAGTTTTTAGAAACCGTCAACGTAGGCAAAAACTTTTCTTGACTTCGGCCTAGACGACGGTTATTAGCCGTCAAAAAAACATTTATTCACAGGCTATTATGCAGCATAATTTGAATTAAAATTAACGTTTGACAACCGTCAAGAGAAGGTATCCAAAGTACCGTCAAGAGAAGCTTGCCAAAATTCCATCAAGAATTATATATAATATTAACCAAACACACATAATATCAATCCAGAAGCTGCACACATCAAATTACTATAAAATCCAAATTTTATATTAACAAACTGTATTGTTCATACTACAAAAACTTCCAATACGTATCCCACCACATGTATTCTTCAGTTGTCCAACCACAACATAATCTAACCACAAAGTACACATATCCCATATCTGTTGTTTCCATACCACTTAAACATCCAAACCACAAACATCTATCACTTGTCACCACAAAAAATAATCCAACCATACAAAATAAAACCAAAAAAGTAGCAAACCAGAACGGAGCACATCCTTCCCATATCCACAACATTCCCCTTTTCACAGCATGCATACACCTTCATTTTTCAAAAAGTTCCTGAGAGAACAAGAACACAAATTATCAATATACTTTCCTACATGTTCTTATACAGATATTCAACTCACTATTAATGAATTATCAATAGAGTTTGACTTTATTGATGCACACACAAGAATTTACCAAAGGTTATTTTGGTTTTAATAATATATTTGCCATCGGTTGTTGGCTCTACAAAAGAACAGATGAAGATATCTTCAAAAGAAAGAAGTTACAATGAAGTATATGGGTGCCTTATCAATTTTTAAACACATTATGTATGCGAGGTTACGGCTGGAAGCTGAGATTTTTAAACACAATACTAATTCTATCACTTGGTCATAATCAAACCAAAAGTTTCTTAAATCTTTCATACTCAAGGAAGTAGGTTTATCTAGTATAGATATAGGACCATCAAAAAGTTTCTTAAATTTTGATGTTTAAGAAGAGAAATACTAGCTATCAAGAACAAGTACAAAAGATATCCATAGAACACCATTAAAAATTTATTATAACAAAGAAGCAAACCTAAATTTTACATGTATATTAAAACAAATTTGTTTTTAATGATTCAGTATTCTCCATATTGTTATGTGCAATATTGACCAGGTATAATAATTCTCATTTTGACATTATGCCTTCGTCCTTGAAAAATTGTCATATACCTAGTGCATCAAAATTGTCATGTACCTAAAGCAGCCTCCGATCTTGTTTAACTATCTTAGCAAGCCAACATTTATGGACAGCCTGAAAGTTATATTCTGTATCAGTTAAAAATCTACTTGGACGAAATGTATATTGAAAAAAGTTTATGTATATCTCCAAAATTTTTACGTATGAATGATGTTGGAGGGGAGCCAAAATTAATAAAGAATAGACTTATGCCCATCGGATTTATTGTGTATTATAGAATGTAGAAAAATATTAACTTATGTCTGGACTGCATTCTAACATTAGTTCGCATAACTCGCTGCTTGTTTTACAGTTAAGTTAATATATCGACAAAATGAAAATGTCTCAAAGATGTAAATGGATAGACACTTGCAAATAATCTGAGTTCAAGAATTATTGCGTAGCAGGCATTATGCCATTCTCTTCTTATCACATCACCCACACTAATATCAATATGAAATTCAGAAATATGCAATTGCAAATACTGTTAGGAACCAAGGGTTCTAAGTGAACAATGTAACTGTATAAATTAAAAGCCTTCATCACATCACGAAGGCACATATTTCTCTAAACATGAATAATAATTTTCAGAGTTAACTATAATTTCAGTTCAAAAATATGTCATTTTGTTTCATGAATTTCATCTAATTGCAGTAAATATGTATGCGATGTTGATAGAAAATCAAATATACTACTCCAAGTTTGCAGCTTAGCACTAAATAAATGACATGTGGACAAGTCAATTTATACTCAAAGTTGCCAAACAGGCTACCATCTAACATGCTATCTAGTAGTGGTAGGAACATGCATCTTAAACATAACATTCAACAGAATACCATTGATAAGCCTAAACAATAAGGATTAATCCACGAACGGAATACCACTTGTAACAAAGAGAAAGGATTCAAGTAAAGAAGGCAGATTGTTATAACTATAATTTAATTAATGAATTATGAATCTAACAGACCTTATACTCAATAACAAGGTTACTCTCGAAGGCACAAAACAAAATCTTCCTTTGTCCAGGTTTCAGGTCATCCATAATAGATGGAATAGACCGTTGCAATTCAGCCATGGAGAACAGTAGCAACTACTTGTTGACAAAATCTCTGTATTTGATGAACTTTTCTTTGCATCATGGTGCTGAGTGCCAGGTTGCAAGAATCAACAATCCTTTGGTCTTGTGATCAACATGCTAATAATTGGTAAATATGACAATTCTAATATTTACCCCAAAATGACGGAGCCAATTCTTCCTCTCCTCAATCTTCTTCTTGCTGAATGCTAGTTCAGTGGCATAACCATCTTGCTCACCAGCCCAAACAAAGTCTTTCTTGTGCTTCCTAAGATCAGTAAAGTATTCTTTTCCCTCAGTTGATGTACTTGTTCCTAAACCCTGAAACCGAACCAGAGAATTAATTTAGGAATTTTTGTAAATTAATTTAGCTGGAAGCATATAATATAAAAATTATTTGAGGAAGAGTTATCCAATGTACTAGAGTTCATATTACAACAAACCTTATAGTAATTAAACTTCCAATCCCTATTCACACTTTCACCACACTTTCCTTCCATGCTTCATACTCAAGCATGGAGTAGAAAGACATTTTGTTTTTACAATTCCTCTTATGCTTTACATGTAAAGCATGCATGTTAGAATTTTTTTTACGAGCTTGCTCTAACTGCAACTTATTTTGTACTAATCAGTACACAGTAACTGATTAGAAATAGACATGTACAATGAATTGTTTGCTTATTTCAAATAGGACTTTTAGGACTGACAATACTAGCAAATAAGAAGAAAAGAGTTGTTCTTGATTGGCTTTTATGACTTAATAAAATTTTCATAATTTAGGAAATACAAACTGATTGTTCCAAAGTTTCATAGGTATTGGAGTTGTTTTTTGTAGTTAAATTACATGAACATGTAAAAAAAGTAGGGGACTAAAACTGATACCTGTGAAGGCTGGCAACCTATGTTGCATGGACATAGGAAAGTAGTGCCCGTATCTGTATCGTGTCCGTGTCCGTGTCTGTGTCCGTATTCATGCAACATAAATGTACCTATTTTAAAATGTTCGTATCTTATACCCATATCTTGTCCTTATCCATATCCGTATTTGTGTCACACAACTGACAACACTCATTTCGTATAAAATGAACTCTTTTAACCAAACATGCGCACGAGATTGAAACCCAACCAAAATTTCACCATTTCAATGGAATCCTTTAGCCTTTTGAGAATAGAAACCCAACCAAAATTTCCTACTACTTAAGAGTGGCCAGGAGACCAGCTTCCATTTAGCTATCTTGAAGAATAAGAGTATCCAGTACAATTGTAGTAGATAATGGTTAATCAAATAATGCACCATAACGGTCTATAGCAGGTTCATAAGAACCCATAGCAGAAACACATATATGTACAAAAGTGTCACATGTTAAAGCCTCCAAATGTCAAAAGAAAACATCAAAAGTTTTTTCTAATTCTCTCTCTTCCAGCTTCTCTCTTATACAGGCAATAACCTTAACATTACGGCTCAAGACATATTAGTTAGCTACAATATTAATTAAGATGAACAAGTCCAGCCTAGGAAAAACTCCACTCTATGTGCTTTATCCCCAAAGGGCATAGATTTTAACCAAGGAACAAAGCTGTTAGCTGCAATATTAATTCAAAACTGAAAACCTAAGGGAACTTACCTTTTCGATCAATACATGCAACACAAAACCACTAAACTGGATGACCTTCCAAGCTGTGCCAAGTGGACAAGTATACCTATCTGTTACCTCATATATCAGAGCATTGATATATATATATATATATATATATATATATATATATATATATATATATATATACCAAAGAAATTGTTCACTTCATTTGAAGTTACAAGTAGAACATGGAAAATGCATATAGATAAAGATATACTTTTATACCAAGAAGAACATAGAAAATGCATATACATATCTAATCCTAGGCTTTTTTATTACTCTGTTGCAGAATAGCCCATGAGACAAGGGTTATTGATGATTCATAAAACTATATATTATCACAAAGTTTTGAAAAAAGAGGTTCACTTGTAAGAAGGTTGCATGAAGTAGACATATTAAGCACAACTAATGTAGAGGTTTTGTATCCTCATGCAACAGGAACGGTATGGCTGCTAAAAGAAAAGATGTCTGCAGTTGGCTAATACACAGTGCTCTTTGTAAAGAGCAAGCTTCGACAACAGTTTATTAGATAATAAAAAATTGAGATGAAGCATAATGTACATTGCTTACAATGCCAATCCAATCGGCATGATAAACCTCTCCATATGAACATGTAACATAAGCACTAATTTTTTTCATTAACAATGATAATATTCTATTGATGTATGTTAACCTATCTATTTTATTTTTTTTGACTACGAGGTTATGTCAGATCCAGAGGGATGTTTACTTCGGATCCCTCTAGATCTGATATAGATCTGTGTCCCCGCACCATGTGTCTTGTTCACGACTGATCCTATTCACAATATCATACTATAATGCGAATCCATCACGTAGCAATTTTACCAAAGAGCCATAATTCTTACTGTCATAGTAATAGCTCCGAATAAACCAATAATCAAACATATAAAGAATGTTACGTCGTGTCCGTGTTGAAAATTTGACCAACTCCGCACAATTTCACCTAAACGCTACAAACTTTACTGAACCAATCACAGTAATAACTCCAAATTAAACCAGCAATCGAACATTTAAAAGAGAAGGGGTGCTCACTTCAGCAGGATCCGTGAGGGACTGCATCAGGACGACTCTAAGATAGGAACCGCTACCTCCCTTCTTCTTCTTTCTCCTCCTTGGTTCTCCTTCTCCTTTTTCCTCCTCCTCTTCCACCACATAGCTCTACTTCCTCCCATCAATCTCCTTTTAGCATAGGATCCTTGACTTATTTGCCTCCGCGGCGACGAACAAGAAAGCCCTAAAAATCAAGAGAAGAAGAAAGAAGATACACAACAAGGAAAGATGAAGAAAAAGAAGAAAGCCCTAAAAATTAAATCAAGACAAGCCCTAACCCGAAAGAGAAGAAGCCCTAGCCAAAAGAAGCAGTAATAGTCCCCCTTCATCTTTAAATAGAAGACCTGGACTCCCCAGAGGTGGCGGAGGGAACGAGGTAGGATTCGATGAGCGAGAGGAACCTCTTTCACACCGTGTCACGCAAGGTCAGACTCGACGTAGGCGCAGTAGCCGCGGATAAGCGTCATTGTGGCAGCCAGACAATAGCTAGGGTTTCAATGGAGAGTTTGGGGAGGAGGGGGGAGGGGGCGAAGGAGAGCAGATCTCCAGGAATGTGAAGAAATGGAGAGGATTTAGAGAGCATAGGCTCGGGGAGAATGAAAAAAATGAATAGAAGAAACAGGGATTAAATTGACCACGGAACCGTCAACCTAAAGGCTGCAATCAAAACAAATTTTAAAAAATTACTAAAATGGCAGCTGAAATATGTGCGACAATTTTTTCGTACATGTATTACTTGACGGTTAGAAAGAAAACGTCAAGTAATTCAATGGGTTTTCTTGACGCTTCCTTTAAAACCGTCAAGTATCCTGATAAAATTTTAATAGATAACATAAAAAAAGGGTATTTTCTTGACGTATGTCTAAATTCGTCAAGATAACGTCTATTCTTAACAGTTTTTTACGAGCGTCAACAAATAAACCGTCAAGGAAGCCCTTTTTCTTGTAGTGTATACCTGTTAAGATGAGGCAATAGGCGGAATACTCTGTTGCGGTAAATTACATCGCCTAGGTGCCACCCGTTTGATTCTTTTGGCAGGAGGAGGACTCACCACCGAAGAAGCTCGACATTTTGGTAGGGAATTTAGAGGCACCGCATCCTCCCTTCTCTCCCGAGAAGCACTGGAACCATCCGAGGACCTACCGCCCACAACTGCAAACTCTTGAGGGGCCGACTGTGTAACACCCAGTTTTTCAGATGAGGGTATTTTTGAAATTTTGTAATTATAATTATTTTTTATTGATATTTATTTTATATTATGATTTTTGGTGATTTTTGATTATTTTTAAATTATTTAAAAACTGGTTTAAGTCATGGCTTGTGATTTTGATGTGCTGCTAGTGAAATCTGAGAGACTGCATGACCTAGAGCCTAACCATGTCATTAGGACGACTTAATTATCATTTTTATCCTAGGGGTAATTTGGTCATTTTGACTTATTTGAATTATTTGGTGATTTGTTGAATTGGTGAATTCTAGGTTGACTTGACTTGTTGAGACTTAGTGAACTAGCCTAGAAGCTAACCCTAGCCATGGTGACCCTAGTCTAACTTAGGTTAATCTACTTTTAGTCAATAAGAACTAATTTTAGAGTGAGGGGTTTTGGTTTAGTGAAATTAAGTCATGGTTTATGGTTTCATGAAATGGCTTATGACTTCATGACTTGATTAACCATAACTTAAGCCCATGGGCCAATTTAGGAAACCCTAACCCTAACCAAACCCTAAATGACCAGCCATAGGGATCCCTACCCTATATAAACACTTATTCTCTAGGGCTTGCCTCGTTCTTTATTCATTTCAACATTGGAAAAAGAAAGGTAATTGTCCCCCTTCTAAAAATTCCCATAAATCCATTTTAAGTCCTTTTTAATCCTAGTTTCTTGCATTAGAACCTAACACTCTCCTATTTTCTGATTTTGGAGTTTAATCACAGCTTTGGGTCAATTTGGGGCTTTTGGCACCAAGAGGAAGAATCCCCCATTTGAGACTTTTCCAAGCTTTTTGCACACATAGGTAAACCCCCTTAAATTGATTTAAATTTCTATTTTCTTTGCATGTAGGGCTAGATCTAGGAGTCCCCTAGGTGTCCCTGATATTTGGGTGGATTTTGTGTCCGTTTGGTGCCCGTATCGGACACGTGTCGTATTATTTTGTAGGTGTTTGTTAAATGCCTCTAAGGAATTTATTTTCGATTTTTGTAAATGTAATTAAATGAATTTATAGATCTAAATATGTACATCAACTTTTGTGAAGACTGATTTAATTTTTGTGTCAATTTTGTGTCAAAATGGGGTACGGACACGCTGTACGACACGCGTGTGCGCTGTCCTGCTACCCGTGTCCTGTTTCTCGCTGGATACAGCATTTCGACACGCGAAACTTGGTGTGGAGATTGGGGCAGTGACTGACAAGTCACTCCCCAAGTTTCATGACACCTCGTTTCGTGTCGGACACAAAAATGAGGCCACACGAGTTTTGTACTGGACTGAACACGCGAACTTGAGGGTTCTGACACGGGCTTCGTGTCCCTCATGGACACGTCGTGGTGACGTGTCAGGGACACGAACACACAGCCCTATATGG
Source organism: Iris pallida (assembly GCA_029216955.1). Lineage (NCBI taxonomy): Eukaryota > Viridiplantae > Streptophyta > Magnoliopsida > Asparagales > Iridaceae > Iris > Iris pallida. Next base: position 14,224,868 of record JANAVB010026199.1, read on the forward strand.
GGCGAACACGTGGGCACGATCACGAGTCGTGTCGTGTCCTGTGTCGCGTGCACAAGGCAGTGTCCTCACTGCACGAGGCCTAGCTTTACATACTTTTCTGAAAATTTCATATTAATGTTTTGGACACGTTCGTGTCCAATTTCACGGACACGAACACCTTGTGAGACACGTGCACACTAGACACAATGTGTACCAACCATGAATTTGTGTATTAACATGTTTTCTTTGAATTCGAATTGGTTTCATTTCTCCTAAAAATCCTGAAGACCACTGATACCTACTTTCAGTTCTGGATTCTAAAGTTTAATTCCCTGATTTAAACTGATATTGATATTTAATTTACCATGTTTGAATCATACATATGCATGTTAGTTTACTGTTAATGATGGGTTAAGTTTTGTGTTTGAGAAATGGTTTTTGATTTGATTTTTGGGATGTGTGACTGCTATCTGTTTCCTGAAAACTGATCTGGGCTGATACCAACTGATACAATATTCAGGAATGAATTTTCTGAGTTGATTGTTTTTTACATGTTTGTTTTTATGGTAATTTAATGTTAGATAGGTCCACCTACCTAATTATTGAATGATGAATTGATATGCAATATTTACAGTTGACACAATATGCACTGTTTCTGAAAATTCCTGAGTTGCACAGCCTTCATGACCAAGTCGAGCTCCGCACATTTATTGTGACACTCACTGAACACTAGGATGTGCATGACACTTGTTTATCTGGACACCATTTTCATATATACACATGAACCTGAACTTTGATATGTACACATGTATTCCTGACACTACAACCTGTACATCACTGAACTGATATACTAATGCTATCAACAGAAATCAGTACACTCACACCTGAACTGTCCCACCTTGTACTGAGATCACACCATGCCACACACACTTTCCTGAGATTCAATCTGTCACACACACACAGGTACCCAATTGCACATTGTTTTGTTCATGAAATCTGAAATTGATTTTGATTCATATACATATGTTAGTTCACTGATTTAGGATGGTTACAAGTTTAGTTGAGGTTTCATGTTTATGTTGATTTAACTCTAGAATGATTCACTGAGATTCAAACTAGGAATGTTGATATATTTGGTTTTAACCTGAGATTTACCTGTTCCAAACTTGAGTTTCATTTCAAATAGATAACCTTCATTGAAGACTGAGTTACACAATTGCAAAATCTGGGATTTGGTTTGATATATGAACTGTCATTCCCTGAGATTATTTGTACCATCACTGAGTCCCTTTATTTTCAGATTTATGCATTAGAGATATGTAGGTTCATTTGTTTCAAGTTTCAGTTCAGTTAGTGATGTTAGGCATGAATGTTGGCTTGATGATTAAGTAGATGTCAGTAGCAGTATGCAGGGAGCTTGGGGTAGCCTTGGCTTGCCCTGTTCACTACACCAAACTAGGCATTTTGGAACACTAGACTTTTTTTAATCTGGAACGCTTATTTTCCGTACCTAGGTACTGTCACAGAATAAAAGTGTTCCAAATGCTAAAAAGTGTTCCTGATATTTTTTTTTAATTTTAATTTTTTATTATTATGTAGGTACACTTTAATAATGTTCCAAATTAAGGATACCACATCTCATGTACTGTCAGTAATGAATAGAAAAGTGTTCCAAAATCCTTCTCTTCCAAAACCTTTCTTTCTTTTCCCACAAATAATTTCCCTCCTTCCCAAACCCTCCTTTATTTCACCTAAATTTTTTTCCCTCCTTTGCTTTTCCAAACCGAGTTTGAAGGCTGTCTCGACGAGTTTGAAGGCTGTCTCGACGAGATCGCAGGCAGGTTTGGTCCTCCTCCTGACGAGTTCACAACCCTCCTTTGTTCTTTCAAAAACTCTCTTTTTAATTTTTCCTCTACCCGACCTATTTGCAGGCTACCCCGACGAGTACCCAACCGCTTTCTCCATACCGACGAGTTCACAATCTCAGGCAGGTTGACTCTCTTCCTGACCAATTTGTTATTTCTCTTTTTCGTTTTTGTTACAACGCTTTCTCCATCCCGACAAGTTTTTGGTTAGGGATTTAATTAGTTTTAGATGAATTACAAGGGAGATTAATAGAGTTAGGATTTTAATGAGGTATTTGATTGGATGCATTACAAGGGAGATTAATAGAGTTAGGATTTTAATATGGTATTTGATTGGATGCATTACAAGGGAGATCGAAAGAATTTAGGGCTTTAATTAGGCATGGGGTTCAATATAATTCCCTGTCACCTTCGAAGACCAGAATCTTCCCTGTAACTAACAACAACCCCGAATTAATTACCCTACGTGGCCTACTAACCTTAAAATGGAAAAGCTATATCACTTCTAGACTAATACATTAGGCGAGAATGTCAAATGAGATGAATTGAAGTCGTTATTTGATAGCATTGTGTTCTTCATTATTTGGTTCCTGTATTGTTCTTTACTTTTTGTTTCATAGTTTGCAACAAATATCTATTTAGGGTATACATGATATACATACAATCTTTTCTTTAGTTCAATCTTTTGTAATTTTCTCACGTACACGCCATCGTAGAAGAAAACATTTTCAACTTCTGATGTGCCTCACTAAATATAAGAACATTGATACTCAACTTTGGAACTGGGTTTCCTTCTGTCCGCGAAATAGGTAGCCACATTCTTGGTATGATACAGTTTCTTGATTTTTTTTTTTGCATAGTTTAGGAGGATTCCCTCTTTGAAACTGCTTCTTATGTTTGCGCTTTGAAGTGTCTAATAATTGACCTAATGGCAATGAATGACAGCTGACCTTTTATTAATTTTTTTCTTTGGAGTGTGGAATGTACTAACTGGAACTGTGGAATGTATCCCAAGTGTCCAGCATGACTTTGTAATAACCTGTGATCCCTTATAGGTGTCATTTCATTCCTCTAGGATAATGTGACCTTCAACTGAGAGATAAATTTAAACTAGCTAAGAAGAGTTCCTTGTATTAATGTTTGACAAACTTCTTTATATCATTTTTTGTCTCTTTGATATTAGAATGATTTAGATGCTTACCAGTACAAATTTGATATTTGTTGATGCCACGCCAAACTGGTTCTTAGTAGACAAATATGGTGGTGCAGGAAAGGGTCATTTTGGCTTTGAATGATACTGGGCTCTTCACAACTGGTGAGAAGGTATGGCAACTCTTGCCTGCATTCTTATACTTACATCATAATTGGTCCTAAAAATGTTAGTAACCTGACTTGCTCAAGTACTTCTGCCAAAAATTTATGTATTGGTTCATTGTTTCATATTTGAATTCTGAAGATGCCAACAAACAATTGAGGGGACCTGATATTGATGCTTAATAGGATGCCTTTTTCACTTGTTCTTATTCTTGTAGATGCTATAAAGGTCCCTTAGGGAGATTTCTGTAAACATTAAATTATCTTGTAGAGACCAACCTCAGGAACGAGACTAGTGTTTCCACAATAATCTCAAGTACAAAGTATCCATATCCAAAGCTCAATTATCTTGTAGAGACCAACCCTCAGGAACGAGGAATCTCCAGCTTGTAACTCTGGAGACAACGAAGTCTTGACATAAAGGAGATTTAGATAATTGGGGTCAAGGATAGGGATATGAAAATAGGATTTCGATCGGTCCTTCAGAATTATGAGTAGATTTAGGGATTTGGTAATTTGAGAATTACGAATTTTTGGGGAATTTAATGGATCATGAGCAATTAGTTCCTATACCTTGAGCCTGGATTTAATAAGTCTATTAGGCTATCTGCCAGAGTATATATATAAGTAGAATAGGAGGAAAATGATCTCACAACCTATGTGGAACTATACTCAATAGCATCTGTAACAGATCCATACAAATTAGATGAACACTAAGTTAACCAGAAGTAAATACATAAATAAAAGCTAACCATGCATGACAAGCTACCCGATAAGAACACCATAACACGCAACTAATTATGTGTTTATAGTTTGTAATGTGCATTCAATTTGCAGCTTGAACTGCTGCAATCTGCAGCTTGAACTGCAGGCAATGTCTGAACTGCAGCAACTGTTGGAGGAATAACTTGGGAACCCTCTTCCTGTTCACTCACTCCTCTCACTAGCCAACCCATCTATAAATTGTTACCTAGGAAAACTGAACTTAATACAGTCTTCATTAGAACACATGACTGCACACAGTTTGCTGCTGCAGAAATCCCTCTCCTTGACACACTCTATATACTACCTACTGCTACTGGTACACAAGTATCTGTGATACCCATAACTTGTGCATCAATATGTATTACATGGATACACAACCCACAAAAAAAAAGATTCTCAAATCTATTTTACTCAAGTATCAACTCATGATCCTCAAGTATCTAATTTTTTATTCCTTTTGATTCCATTAAGTAGATATGATTTTTTATTGTTGATTTTCCTGTTGCTTTTCTGTTTATGTTTTTGGTTTGGGCTTTCTATATTTCTTTTGATTCCATTAAGTAGTTATTGGGCTTTCTATATTTCTGAATGCATGATACGAGATACTGGGGTTACCCACCATTTTCAGTCCTTGAAACCCCTCCCCCAAATTAGGGCAGTATACCAGTCATTGCCTAACCCTTCCTAATTATACATGACTGAACAGTAGGCCATATATGTACCCCTGTTCATGTCTGAACTATTGGGCCAAGCCACAATATGTTCCTTGGATGGCTAGATACCTGTGCCCACCAGTTTGTGTGTCAACAACTAACATTATGCTCCAGGCACTGCTACTACTACCTACACCCCAACTTGTGTATGTGCAATGATGGTTGTCTATGGTATCCTAGCCCCTCGAACCCAACCTAAATTACATGGTATCCTAGCAATGGCTCAACCAGGTCCATTTGTTCCTAGCACCATGTAACAGTAATGCTTAAGGCTGAATGGTTCCAGGAATTTCGAGAGCAGGTATTGATGCCTACTGTTCAGAAGAAGGTGTGACCCTTCTTAACTGTGTGCACAGGGGTCTCCTCAAGCGGATGGTACACAGTAATTTCTGTCCTCCCATGGCCTGTTAACTAATCTCACATGAACATGAATGTGAGGGTAGTTTCAGGCACAATATCCAGTCAACTGTATCGGCAGTAAAGCGTTGCCTGCTACATATTCGAGACATGGATCAAACCACTATCCAGTTATTTCCTACTCAGAATTCGCATGAATCAGAGTTGGGGTTGTTTCTAACCCACGCAAGTATCAGGCCTAACACTGGTAGTCTTGGTGATATGGTTTCAGTTATCCTTTTTCAAGATAACTCAGCGTATCATGGTACAGGGGAAACTGAAACAGGGTTGGTCGTATAATGATTCAGCCATACCTGAGTTTCAAGAGATACCTGGATAGGGAAAATTATATACCAGGGTCAACCTGTGTAGTCGAGTATTTTCTGATACGAGTGCTACGGCACTTAAGCATGGATTCGATATCGAGTATCCATCTAAAGTTGATCATTGGCTTGGATACACAACCTCTGCTATAGGTTTCAGGTTTGATATCGAACACTCATCTAATAATTGATTATCTCGATCAAGTACAACCTTGTTACCCCATGGAGTAACTGTTGATACTTGTCGAGTATCGATAGCTGTTCAGATGTTAATATACAGGTTTTGATGCTTCATGGTATCGGTAGGGGTATTTTCATTTGATTTCAGTTTTGCCCATCCTTGTTCCCATCTTAGCTAAGTCTTCCCTTCTATCTAGCCTACAGAACTCTTTATAAATATTTTGGACATGAATTTTGCAGGGACAAGGAAGGGTTTACATACCTCGTTGCTAAACTTCGATCCAGATATTCCTCAGGTTTGAGTTGGTAACAAGAACTCTAGGGCTTCTCCTCCCTGTTCCTTGCTGTTCAACATGTACTCAGGAGAGCTCTCTAGGTTTCCTCTTCTCTCTCTTGCTCGAAACTAGGAAACAGGAATCTCTAGTCGATATTTATATTATGCAAGCGAGGGAGGGGGGGAAGATAAGAGTCTGCTAGATTTAAACTGATATGCCACATTTAAACTGATAGGGATTTCCTGGTTCGAATCCTAATTTGAAGAAGGTTCTATCTAACTAATATGCTACAACTGGATTGGAATAATCCAGTTGGGTTGAGGGTCGGTTTAGCAGGGTCTTGGAAAAGGGAAATTAGAATACTACTCAGATTAGACACATAACCCTTCTTAGGTATGTGCCTTTGCAAACAGTGAAGTTCTACTAATGAGACTTGTGCACATAATCTAATACATGGGGCTAACCATGACCAAGTGTTTGGAACTGTACCAGGTGAGCATGTGTGTTCGAAAGATTTTTTTCGCAAAGCTCTACAAAGAAACTCCAGACGCAAAAATAATTAAAGAAGTAGGCGTTGGCGAATTCCTTGTGTGGCCCAAATCACACATCAAATTTCTGGAAGCATTGATTTGTGAGTATTTTTCTTATCATACTTTTCAATGTTTAAAAATATCTGACTTGATTACCTTGCTTGTCTTATTTTGTGGATAAATGAAAAGGAAAATGAACCACCTGATACCACAAGAGCCTACAATCTAAAGTATCTACAAAAGCTGAGCTATCATACTAACCAATACTAGCAACTTGTTACTCGTTTTCAATTCTAATAGTAGTCTCTCAATTACACATGCAAGGGACAAATTGATATCCTCATACTTCTTGATTTCCATGTATCTACTACTAATGAAAAGGAAAATGAACACATGTCAATATTTTGCTAAGTGGATTGCCTACTTTGTGCTTGCTTTTCAGGAAAGTATCTTGTTGTGTGACTGACATTGAAACTGCAATTCTGGTCTCCATATATACAAGTGAGTGCTTGAATGTCTCTTTTTTGTGCTTGCTTTTAGCATGTTTTTTCTACTACATATAATGATAACATGTTCAATGCTAGGTAAAATTTTGTTAGTGGCTGTGGTGCATGGACTCTACATAAGTGGGTTGGGAGAAATAACCTTTGAAATGTTGGTTACATTTTAATATATATTTGTTGTAATAGATTCACATATGTTAAAAGTGGTAATAGATTCAGGTAACTGGGTTAGCTAAGGAAGAGAGGATTATCTAGAAGTATTGGCTTTTAATTTAAAATCCAGTATGTTGAACAAGAACAAGACCACAATGGCTCAAACATAGATACTCTGTTTGCATCAGGAATCATATGTTATGAGGAAATGGTTTTGTTAGTACATGAACACACTTTCTTTGATGCTTGGGATCATTTGTGTGTGTCCTCGAAACAAGTGGTGAAACATGATAATTGTTATTTTAATTTGTTTTTCACTTTGATGAACATTCCTTGATTTAGGATGAAGTTGAGTGAGAAGTTTTTTTTTAAAAAAATCTCACAATCACTGTCATAAAGATAACATGCAATATAGTCTTCTAAAGCCATGGTGTACAAGGAAAATAAGAGGGGAATGCATCCTTAAGAAAAGGTGAACATGTGTGTCAGATTCAGTAACTTCATTTTATGTTTATTGGCTCTAACTTTATTATGGAGACATATTAGCCAGTATAAGGATTCTTCAATGCAAACAATTTTTTATGTCAACTTGAAGTATAGAATTACAGGGATATTCTGAAACAGAAACCCAACACTGGAAATGACAGGATTCCCCCAGTCAATTTTCTCTGTCAATTTTCTATCATCATTTTCAGATCCTTTGTAGGGGTGTTATTGTAATTTGGGGAGGCTGGGTCCAGAGCATCTTGCATGATTGTATCTTCCTTGCTTATAAATGCTTTTTTTTTACTTCATGCTCTCTTCTCCGACAGCAGCAGTCTGACTTTCATAAGGTTCCAAAGTTTATTTTTATACTGTAGTTTAAAATTTATAATACATGGTAGTAGAAACATATTTTATATGCAGTAATCATAATAGAAACATATTGAATGATTCAAATGTTATTTTATATGTAAAGACAAGATATACATAGGGAGAAAAGAAGTTTGCATATGCAGTAATTATCTTGATTTGTACAATGACACATCATCTTGTTCTTGTTCATCTTTTTTTCCTCTTCCAACATAAGTGGGTTTGGAGAATTTTTTTTGAAGTTGAATATGATCTCAACACGTGAAATATCTATTTTTATTTGGAAAGTTGGGAAAGATTTGCAGTGTTACTCTTCGTTCTTTATTTATTTATTTTTTCTCCACTAATTTTCTTTAACCTTTCAACTATGCAGGCCCAATGGCCATCCCAACAATGGAAGAGTTTGATACAAAGCGATGGAAAATTAGCTATAGGGAAGAAAGAGAGCGAGGAAAAGATCTCAAATATTTTCACATCACTAGGATATTTTGTTAGAATCGTAGTCTAGTAAAATTGTATTAAACATAATACAATATTATTATGTAAGACATTTTGACTTCATTAGTGATATGTGAATTTATCTTTATCTATTTTGTGTGTACTTATGCTATTGACATTTGTATATTTCCTTCTATATTATAATCAGTTTTAGTTTTATAAAATCTTAAGAGGGTTAAAAATTATTTATCTATAAATAAATTCAGATTATAGGTAATGGTATTTTAAAGAATATGGGCATAGGAATTCATATTTCTACCATTCCAATATTAGAACACATTTTATGGGTGTTCCAACACTGGCACACATATAATGTGTTCCAAAAATTATCCTTTGGAACTCTTTATTAGGAACGCTTTGTAGGTGTTCCAACACTGGAACGCATATAAAGCGTTCCAATAACCGTCCTTTGGAACACTTTTATTCCGTTCCAAGAATTTGGCAGCCCAAAAATAGGCACGGAATAAAGGCGTTCCAAAAAATATTTGGAACATAATTTCTCCGTTCCAAAAGGACCATTTTGGTGTAGTGGTTCTAGCTTGGCCTGGCTTTTGCAGCAGGCCATAGCAGCAGCCTTAGCAATACAGCAGCCTTAGCAATGCAGCAGGCCATAGCAGCAGCTTGCAAATAAAGTACAGGGCAGTGGCATAGCAGCATGTGCAGTAGGCAAGCAGGCCTAGAAAGGAGCTGGGCTGAGATTTTAAGATATATCAGGGAGGGTGAGGTCCTAGTATTGGGATATGGTTTGTATTGGTATATAGATTAGGCTTGTATAGGGTTGTATATGAGGATGAAGTTGTGATGAGGAAAAGGAAAACAAACAGTGTGGAGTTGTGTGTGGGAGAGAAAGTTTAGATTTGAGGCTATGTGTGTGTACGTGAGGAGAGGTATATGTGTATATGAATGAAGGGTAGTGTCCTTATATATGTGTGTATCTTAGGTATATTCATAGTATGTAGGAAATGCTTCATGAATAGGTATATATATGAGAGAGTTATATAAGTCTAGGGCTAATAGGTATGTTAGTTGTTTGTTAAGTCATGGAGTGAATGTTGAAGTGGAGGATGAGCTTGATTAGCTTAGGGTATCATATAGTGTTTAAGATGTGTATCTAGGAGAGGGCATGGGCCATTGGCCACATGGTTTGAGAGGGTGAGGAATAGTGTGAGTTGTTGTTTGAGAGTTCACTTATAATATATATATTATATATAGATGTGATATGGATTAGTTGATATTGTACTTATATAGGTATAGATATGTGATACATAGGCTATATATGCCTAGGGCTATAGACTTTGGGTTTGTATATACATTGTTATGTATATAGAATATAGTGTTAAGGTATCCTAGTTATACTAGTATATGGTTGGTGTCGAGATAGCCTTAGATAGAGTTTGACCAAACTCTAGATTTTGACCCAATAGACTAAGATTGACCAATATTGACTAGAGTTGACCCAGAGTTGACCAAGTTTGACTTGGACCTAGTTTGACCTAGACAGTTGACCAGGGTTGACTTAGAGTTGACTTTGACCTAGAATTGACTTAGAATCATGTAGATTGCATCATAGACTCCATTTATCTTATTTTAAACATATTATAACCTGTACTGCTCTATTTAGGATATTGTGATTCCGGTGCAGACATCTGACATTACACTACTCTTTTAGAGTATCAGGCGAGTACATTCTCTGATAGTTCTCTTATTTACTTGTCAATTACTGTACTTCAGTTCTAGTTAGTTGTATGCGATTCTCTGTTACAACACGTATGGATATTCTGGATTCATGTATACGACACACATTTATTTTCCAGCCTCTATTACTGGTATCATCATTCCAGGCTTCTATTACTGGAATCACCTACTGGAATCATTCATTGGAATCATTTACTGGTATCTTCATATTACTGGCTGGACTTATCTTGAATCATTGTGTCATAATTCTGGATTCACTTGCTGGGAGGGAAAATACTAGAGTAAGACATGTAGACATACCCCATTTCTGGAATCACCCCTTTGCTGGAATCAAACTGGAATGATAGCCATCTCACACCCAGCCAGGTGTTTGATGTGCCGGATTACCCATAACCGTTTACATGTCGATCTCGATATTTTAAAACACACTGCTAGAGTATAGGCTGGACTCACCCTGGAATCATTGATCACTATGACTGGAATCGTCCCTTACTGGATTCATCTTGTACTGGACTTACATTGGAGTTACACTGGTCTACATTGCTGTCTGGACTTTATATTATATTACCCTGGTTCAGCTAGTTCTATTTTTACAGTCTTCATTGCTATGATTCTTCTCTTGTTTAGTTATTACTTTCCTTGCACTTTATCTGTCTTTTTTACCATCACCTGAATATAAACTGCCATTTTCATCAATACAACTGTCTATAACTTCTTTATAGTTCTCTGTCATTTACTTGGGTTTTCTAGATGAGATGTGCTCGTTCCTGTCCTGACTGGACCTGTTGTAAATTTTACAGATAATTGCCCTGAGGACACATGCCCTACATGTTACAGACCAGGAGATGGCTTAGCTACCTATGGCCCCGACACTCAGGAGTGATCGGGAGTTTAGCTAGTCTGTCTTGTTTTAGTTTTCATGTTTAGAACTGGTATTGTATATAGAGATTTGAGACTTGAGATGTATTTGAGATTTATGAGTTTGTTGTTATTATACCAGTAGTTTTGTTGTCTTCAAATTCTTAGTTATATTTCGGTGATATCTTATTGTGCTTAGACTGTGATTGAGTTACACCATATCTTATACTTGTCCTCCGTTCGGAGTTGATCATGATGAGTACACTATATACTGCATGAGTTGATGGTTAGTTAGAGACTTAGAACAGCGTTCTACCGCCGACACTGCGGCGTAGGCTGGGCGCTGTTACGTACTCGTACCCTCACAGTGGGTGCGGGTCATGACACGTTTTTAGTGGTGGCCCATGCAGGTCGAGAGTCGCATTAGTACGATATCGTGGTAGTACGGCGACTTAGTTGTACTGCTGCGAGCCTGTGATAGGACTGAGAGATAGGGTTTACCGGAGAGGCACTCAATCACAGTTAGGAAAATTCTGCTTTAAATCATGCCATCTACATATCGTAATGATTTGCCTTCTTTGAAATAAATGTCCTCCTTTGATATATCGATTCCTGCTTAGTATTGACTTCCTTGTTCGATCTGTCTTCAGGATGGTGGAGACACGATCACATCGCTCTGGTACAGCAGTTGTTGTAGAGGGGACTGCCACCTCTCAGCCAGATCAGCAGGGTCAGGAGGCTGCAGCTCCTGCCACCTCTACCCATATTGAGACTTCAGCAGCAGCAGCAAGGGGTATGCCTTCACCAGCTCAGGGGCAGGACCCAGTCATCCCAGAGATGCAGTTCCAGCAGCCACCGCCTACAGGACACGTGGATACGACACAGATGTTTGCCTACTTCCAGCAGTTTATGGACCGGCAGCAGGCCCGACAGGACCGAGGCATGGAGTTGGCCCTTACGGCAGTCGCAGCTCGACCAGTGATCCAGCAGCCGAGGACACCGGGGATAGAGCAGTTCCAGAAGATGAGCCCCAGAGAGTTTCTGGGGACAGAGGGGATTTTATATGCTGACGAGTGGATCAAGCATATTGAGGAGATCTTTCGCCTGGCCCGGATACCGGTAGATCTCCAGATAGAGGCAGCAGCTAGCCAGATGCGAGATCTTGCTCGCACCTGGTATCAGTCAGACCCCAGGGTGGGGGTAGCTGGACAGACTTGGGAGGAGTTCAAGGACTTCTTCAAGAAGAAGTTCTTTCCAGATTCAGCGCTCAGAGCCTTGGAGTCGCAGTTCGAGAGCTTAGTTCAGGGGAGCCTGTCAGTAGAGGAGTACAGTGGGGAGTTCGGCCGCCTCAGCAGATTCGTAGAGGGCTTGAGCGAGGCGATGAAGGCCTAGAGGTTCCGGAAGGGTCTGGTCAAGGAAGTCAAGTCCTTGACCAAGGGCAACAGGGATGCCACTTTCGAAGATATTTTGACGGGAGCTTTACTGGCTGAGGATGACCTTGAGCTGAGGCTCAAGAGGGGAAGGGACGCTCACGGTACCAGCAGCAGCGGAGGCCAGGCCAAGAGGCCTCATGTGCAGATTCAGCAGACACAGGCACCAATGGGAGTTCAGCAGGTGCAGCATCAGTATCGGGGTCAGGACCCGAAGGCGATCAGTTGTTCCTAATGCAAGAAGCCAGGACACATTTGGGAGCAGTGCAGGAAGAGGTTGAAGGTTTCCTATTTCTGTGGGTCAGCTGCCCACCAGAAGATAGATTATCCTATTGTACCTCCTTTTGAGGGGGCTAGGACACCTGTAGCTCAGCACCAGAGGGGTGGAGCTTTTGCGATGGCAGCCGAGGAGGCTGACGTTGCAGGTGATGGATTAGCAGGTTTGACCTTCATGTTCTTCCTCCCCACTTTCATGTGTGATTTTCCTTAGTACCTGCCAGGATATTTCTTGTGATTGCTAGATAGTGTAGCTACCCTGTTCGAGACTGTGGAATCACGACCAGTAGGATTTTATTGCTTCGACTTGATTGGTTGGGGGTTTGACCTAGGAGAGGTGCGATCATCTTAATTTCGAGGACGAAATTCTTATAAGGTGGGTAGGATTGTAACACCCAGTTTTCCAGATGAGAGTATTTTTGAAATTTTGTAATTATTATTATTATTTATTGATATTTATTTTACATTATGATTTTTGGTGATTTTTGATTATTTTTAAACTATTTAAAAACTGGTTTAAGTCATGACTTGTGATTTTGATGTGCTGCTAGTGAAACCTGAGAGACTGCATGACCTAGAGCCTAACCATGTCATTAGGATGACTTAATTATCATTTTTAGCCTAGGGATAATTTGGTCATTTTGACTTATTTGAATTATTTGGTGATTTGTTGAATTGGTGAATTCTAGGTTGACTTGACTTGTTGAGACTTAGTGAACTAGCCTAGAAGCTAACCCTAGCCATGGTGACCCTAGTCTAACTTAGGTTAATCTACTTTTAGTCATTAGGTACTAATTTTAGAGTGAGGGGTTTTGGTTTAGTGAAATTAAGTCATGGTTTATGGTTTCATGAAATGGCTTATGACTTCATGACTTGATTAACCATAACTTAAGCCCATGGCCAATTTAGGAAACCCTAACCCTAACCAAACCCTAAATGACCAGCCATAGGGATCCCCACCCTATATAAACACTTATTCTCTAGGGCTTGCCTCTTTCTTTATTCATTTCAACATTGGAAAAAGAAAGGTAATTGTCCCCTTCTAAAAATCCCCATAAATCCATTTTAAGTCCTTTTTAATCCTAGTTTCTTGCATTAGAACCTAACACTCTCCTATTTTCTGATTTTGGAGTTTAATCACAGCTTTGGGTCAATTTGGGGCTTTTGGCACCAAGAGGAAGAATCCCCATTTGAGGCTTTTCCAAGCTTTTTGCACACATAGGTAAAACCCCTTAAATTGATTTAAATTTTTGTTTTCTTTGCATATAGGGCTAGATCTAGGAGTCCCCTAGGTGTCCCTAAAATTTGGATGGATTTCGTGTCCGTTTGGTGCCCGTATCGGACACGTGTCGTATTGTTTTGTAGGTGTTTGATTAAATGGCTCTAAGGAATTTATTTTCGATTTTTGTAAATGTAATTAAATGAATTTATAGATCTAAATATGTACATCAACTTTTGTGAAGACTGATTTCATTTTTGTGTCAATTTTGTGTCAAAATGGGGTGCGGACACGCTGCACGACACCCGTGTGTGCTGTCCTGCTACCCGTGTCCTGTTTCTCGCTGGACAGCGTTTCGACACGCGAAACTTGGTGTGGAGATTGGGGCAGTGACTGAAAAGTCACTCCCCAAGTTTCATGACACCTCGTTTTGTGTCGGACACGAAAACGAGGCCATACGGGTTTTGCACTGGGCTGAACACGCGAACTTGAGGGTTCTGACACGTGCTTCGTGTCCCTCATGGACACGTCATGGTGACGTGTCAGGGACACGAACACACAGCCCTACATGGGGCGAACACGTGGGCACGATCACGAGTCATGTCGTGCCCTGTGTCGCGTGCACGAGGCAGTGTCCTCACTGCACGAGGCCTAGCTTTGCATACTTTTCTGAAAATTTCATATTAATGTTTTGGACAAGTTCGTGTCCAATTTCACGGACACGAACACCTTGTGAGACACGTGCACACTAGACACAATGTGTACCAACCATGAATTTGTGTATTAACATGTTTCCTTTGAATTCGAATTGGTTTCATTTCTCCTAAAAATCCTGAAGACCACTGATACCTACTTTCAGTTCTGGATTCTAAAGTTTAATTCCCTGATTTAAACTGATATTGATGTTTAATTTACCATGTTTGAATCATACATATGCATGTTAGTTTACTGTTAATGATGGATTAAGTTTTGTGTTTGAAAAATGGTTTTTGATTTGATTTTTGGGATGTGTGACTGCCATCTGTTTCCTGAAAACTAATCTGGGCTAATACCAACTGATACAATGTTCAGAAATGAATTTTCTGAGTTGATTGCTGTTTACATGTTTGTTTTTATGGTAATTGAATGTTAGATAGGTCCACCTACCTAATTGTTGAATGATGAATTGATATGCAATATTTACAGTTGACACAATATGCACTGTTTCTGAAAATTCCTGAGTTGCACAGCCTTCATGACCAAGTCGAGCTCCACACATTTATCTGTGACACTCACTGAACACTAGGATGTGCATGACACTTGTTTATCTGGACACCATTTTCATATATACACATGAACCTAAACTTTGATATGTACACATGTATTTCTGACACTACAACATGTACATCACTGAACTGATATACTAATGCTATCAACTGAAATCAGTACACTCACACCTGAACTGTCCCACCTTGTACTGAGATCACACCATGCCACACACACTTTCCTGAGATTCAATCTGTCACACACACACAGGTACCCAATTGCACATTGTTTTGTTCCTGAAATCTGAAATTGATTTTGATTCATATACATATGTTAGTTCACTAATTTAGGATGGTTACAAGTTTAGTTGAGGTTTAATGTTTATGTTGATTTAACTCTAGAATGATTCACTGAGATTCAAACTAGGAATGTTGATATATTTGGTTTTAACCTGAGATTTACCTGTTCCAAACCTGAGTTTCATTTCAAATAGATAACCTTCATTGAAGACTGAGTTACACAATTGCAAAATCTGGGATTTGGTTTGATATATGAACTGTCATTCCCTGAGATTATTTGTACCATCACTGAGTCCCTGTATTTTCAGATTTATGCATTAGAGATATGTAGGTTCATTTGTTTCAAGTTTCAGTTCAGTTAGTGATGTTAAGCTTGAATGTTGGCTTGATGATTAAGTAATGTCAGTAGCAGTAGGCAGGGAGCTTGGGGTAGCCTTGGCTTGCCCTATTTTGGCTTGGCCTGGCTTTTGCAGCAGGCCATAGCAGCAGCCTTAGCAATGCAGCAGGCCATAGCAGCAGCTTGCAAATGCAGTACAGGGCAGTGGCATAGCAGCATGTGCAGTAGGCAAGCAGGCCTAGGAAGGGGCTGGGCTGAGATTCTAAGAAATATCAGGGAGGGTGAGGTCCTAGTATTGGGATATGGTTTGTATTGGTATATAGATTAGGCTTGTATTGGGTTGTATATGAGGATGAAGTTGTGATGAGGAAAAGGAAAACAAACAGTGAGGAGTTGTGTGTGGGAGAGAAAGTTTAGATTTGAGGCTATGTGTGTGTATGTGAGGAGAGGTATATGTGTATATGAATGAAGGGTAGTGTCCTTATATATGTGTGTATCTTAGGTATATTCATAGTATGTAGGAAATGCTTCATGAATGGGTATATATATGAGAGAGTTATATAAGTCTAGGGCTAATAGGTATGTTAGTTGTTTGTTAAGTCATGGAGTGAATGTTGAAGTGGAGGATGAGCTTGATTAGCTTAGGGTATCATATAGAGTTTAAGATATGTATCTAGGAGAGGGCATGGGCCATTGGCCACATGGTTTGAGAGGGTGAGGAATAGTGTGAGTTGTTGTTTGAGAGTTCACTTATAATATATATATTATATATAGATGTGATATGGAATAGTTGATATTGTACTTATATAGGTATAGATATATGATACATAGGCTATATATGCCTAGGGCTATAGACTTTGGGTTTGTATATACATTGTTATATATATAGAATATAGTGTTAAGGTATCCTAGTTATACTAGTATATGGTTGGTGTCGAGATAGCCTTAGATAGAGTTTGACCAAACTCTAGATTTTGACCCAATAGACTAAGATTGACCAATATTGACTAGAGTTGACCCAGAGTTGACCAAGTTTGACTTGGACCTAGTTTGACCTAGACAGTTGACCAGGGTTGACTTAGAGTTGACTTTGACCTAGAATTGACTTAGAATCATGTAGATTGCATCATAGACTCCATTTATCTTATTTTAAACATATTATAACCTGTACTGCTCTATTTAGGACATTGTGACTCCGGTGCAGATATCTGACATTACACTACTCTTTTTAGAGTATCAGGCTAGTACATTCTCTGATAGTTCTCTCATTTACTTGTCAATTACTGTACTTCAGTTCTAGTTAGTTGTATGCGATTCTCTGTTACAACAAGTATGGATATTCTGGATTCATGTATATGACACACATTTATTTTTCGGCCTCTATTACTGGTATCATCATTCCTGGCTTCTATTACTGGAATCACCTACTGGAATCATTCACTGGAATCATTTACTGGTATCTTTATATTACTGGCTGGACTCATCTTGAATCATTGTGTCAGAATTCTGGATTCACTTGCTGGGAGGGAAAATACTAGAGTAAGACATGTAGACATACCCCATTTTTGGAATCACCCCTTTGCTGGAATCAAACTGGAATGATAGCCATCTCACACCCAGCAAGGTGTTTGATGTGCCGGATTACCAATAGCCATTTACATGTCGATCTCGGTATTTTAAAACACATTGCTAGAGTATAGGCTGGACTCACCCTGGAATCATTGATCACTATGACTGGAATCGTCCCTTACTGGATTCATCTTGTATTAGATTCATCTTGTACTGGACTTACATTGGAGTTACACTGGTCTACATTGATGTCTGGACTTTATATCATATTACCCTGGTTCAGCTAGTTCTATTTTTACAGTCTTCATTGCTATAATTCTTCTCTTGTTTAGTTATTACTTTCCTTGCACTTTATCTGTCTTTCTTACCATCACCTGAATATAAACTGTCATTTTCATCAATACAACTGTCTATAACTGCTTTATAGTTCTCTGTCATTTACTTGGGTTTTCTAGATGAGATGTGCTCGTTCCTGTCCTGACTGGACCTGTTATAAATTTTATAGATGATTTCCCTGAGGACACATGCCCTACATGTTACAGACCAGGAGATGGCTTAGCTTCCTATGGCCCCGACGCTCAGGAGTGATCGGGAGTTTAGCTAGTCTGTCTTGTTTTAGTTTTCATGTTTAGAACTGGTATTGTATATAGAGATTTGAGACTTGAGATGTATTTGAGATTTATGAGTTTGTTGTTATTATATCAGTAGTTTTGTTGTCTTCAAATTCTTAGTTATATTTCGGTGATATCTTATCGTGCTTAGACTGTGATTGAGTTACACCATATCTTATACTTGTCCTCCGTTCGGAGTTGATCATGATGAGTACACTATATACTGCATGAGTTGATGGTTAGTTAGAGACTTAGAACAGCGTTCTACCACCGACACTGCGGCGTAGGCTGGGCGCTGTTACGTACTCGTACCCTCACAGTGGGTACGGGTCGTGACAGACTGGGCCTCTCAAACTTCGTGCCCACAATAAAACTCCTCTCTCGGTCATAACCGGACGAGAAGTTGTCATCAAGCAGTAAAACTTTATAACAGAGTACAAGATACGGGTTTCCTCGTGCATCCCAAGAACTATAAATTCTGCCCCAGTATATCCAGCATTATATTAACACCATGCACGGGAGCCATCCAACAAACTGCCCTCATCACCAAGGCAGAGACTTGGGTTGTTCATCATAGTCTGGCTATAGCTGAACTCTCGTACGAGTCGGCTCGGTAGATAAGGCTCCAGGTACACATGATTCTGATTTCGATACACTCGGTGCGAGGGACGAATAGATAGTAACCAACGAAAGACACCTATGGTCAGCTCGTTCCTTTTTCCTCCTGGTCGACCAGCTCATCACCTGCGAGCTGGTCGTTGTAGGAAGGCGAAATCATGTTGAAACTATAGCCGTTCAAGCAGTTAAACGCCCGTCTACAGGCAAGAACGTCGTCATGGACCCATGTAGGACCGTTTGAGCACCTCTATAGGGGGTGAGTAGAGTGTGTGCGTGCAGCGGAATAATAATCACCACTTAAAAATATTTACGGCAGTAATCAAACTAATATAAAATACGCAACATAAAAGTATATGTGTAAAGTAAATAAGTTGAGAAGAGCAAACACAAACACCAAGGTTTATACTGGTTTTCCTCTGAGAGGACTAGTCCAGTTCGCACGAACTCTTGCTCGCTATAATCCACTATTTGAATAGAGATTACACCGCGTGCTTTGCTCCGAAGAACACGCCAGCTTCAACACCGTCGTGTTTTAGTCCGAAGCCCACGATCAAACTTCAACCAACATCGTGTTTTTATCTGAAGCCCACGAACAAACTTCAACACCTTTCTGAAGAAAGCTTTTATACTGCAAGCTTGTACAACTCGAATACTCCTAATCGGAAACCACCGACACTTAGAAGAATGGGAGTTGTCTTGGGAATATGAAGATTAAAGCTCTTGGTAAATAGAAAGGCTTTAGAATAGATAGAAAAGATGAAGAAGGATTGAGTGAATAGAAATGGGAATTTTTTCTCTTTTTATAGATTTTTCTAGGACAGAGTTCGGGCAGAACTCGGTAGGGTTAACGTTCATAAGTTTGAACGTTGTAGATCCAAAGAAATAGGTAGAAGCTGCTGACCAGGAGTAATTCTGGTGGACCGAGTTCGGGCAGAACTCTGGCCGAGTTTGGTTAGGCTGATTTTAGGTCATTTTTGGTTCAGCAAGGTTTTTGGATGATGGTTTGGTTTGGGATCAAAGATAGGTTTGTTTTGGTTCAGGATAAAGTTATAAATGCCAGTGATCCCAACTCACAATATGATCTAGACTCGAGAAAGAAAACATATAGAATAAATTGGAAAAACCAATAGCCCTTTGATGACGTCTTTGAGCAGTATTGAAGATGCCATTTTTCTTTGACAGCCGATACGAGGCCCCGGATAGGTCGCTGGGTGGTTCAGAGAAATCTTCTGATTTAACACCGTCTTTGGCCCATCAATAATTCTTTATTGCATATGTCCGGGTTTGATCTTGCTTACAGCTTGTCTGTAAGTACATGTTAGACGAACAAAAGAATATGATGCAGTAGGTACAAGCATAACAATATGGTATAGAACATTTAGGACAATTCTAAGTTTAAGTAGCAACATGATAGTAATTACATGAATATTAGTGATATCTATAGTTAAACTTAATTGATTAGTCATATTCAAAAATATGATATAATCATTGGGCCAACAATCTCCCCCTTTTTTATTATGGCAAATCAATTAAGTTTAAGATAAATATGATAGATGCATGTATCACTAATAAACACATGTCACTAAAATATCGCGTGCTAACTTAATCTTATTTCTCCCCCATTGACATGATAAAAAATAAGTTCCCCCGTTCCTCCGTAAGAAGATATAAAGTAAAATTAATCATAACATAAGGAGGACAGAAATAATCATGAACAATAATCAGGGTAGAAATTTGAAACAAACCATTCAAAACCCAATATAAGAAAGAATAAAAACTAAAGGTTTGAAGGAAACCAATAAAGGATTTTAACAAAAGATAGATACCAATATAGAAGGAATCAATCGTTGGTTATAAATAATCCATGAGGAGTAGAAATTTGCAGATCTAGTATATACCAATATAAAAATATCAAAAATAGTATAATTAGAAGGTATAATAGGACTTTTAACAATGATCAAAAAAAATATGATTCATAATTTGCCCATTCAAATTAGTAAATCACTTTAATAAAGAGTATACTAGTTGAAAAGAAATCAAAGCAGATATACTAGAATCTATACAAAATCTATACCAAAGTTCATGCATTTGAACTCAATTACCGTAGCAAGATATATGTATATCCATTAGATAAACATGAAGGTAATAGAGACAAAATAATTGAGAAGGAGATATTCAGTCGACTAGAATGCTCCCCCGCAAAGTATGACTAGTTTAAATATAGATAATCATGAACTTTGCGATAAAACCTCAATAAAAAAAAGCCAAATTAATATAAACTCAAGGAATAATCAAATAAGAATGATTAAATATATTTGATAAGATAACTTTTTTAAAAATATCCATATAAAATGAGAGAATCAATACAAAATCTACTATAAACCAAAGTATCATGAACAAATCAACAAGTTACTTTAGATAAAAGAATAGGTATACCACATATTAAAGGTATAAAAGAATTGAGGCGAATAATTTGCTTCCCCTTAAAATATGCGTATCTAGTTCAAAAATATTTATATGCATAACATAGATAAAATAAATAATTACAAGATCTAAGGGATATCCAAGATATGCATCTTTCTTCCTTTGATCGATGCATATAAAGTTCCACACTTAAAACAAAATATCATCTTTAGGCAAGTAAAAGAAATATTCAATAGATAAACGCTTAAAGATGAACAAATAAAATATATTTCCAATAAAAATATATAAGAAATATTTTAATAACAAAAAATGATTTTAAAACAATAAAAGATTTTTGAAAATTGTCTTGATAATAACATTCGAGTAACGGACAAATTCAAAGTAACAGAGAGAAATAAAAAAGACTTTTGAAATTCGAAATCTATATTTGAAAAATTAATACAATATTCGAATACGTCCGTTTGGTCCTCAGACTGACAGCTGACGATTCAAATTCTTGTATCACAGAAACAACTTTCATAAATGAGTCTACAAGTCATAAATAGTCCATTTTAAACAAACAGAACAAGAATAGATAAATGCCAAAATAAATAGTACTCTAGATATATGGCATGTCAAAGGAATAATTGATTTGAAACAATTAACTGCTCCCCCTTTACATAGGTATATCCAAAATTAATAGTATTGACATATTTAAATTCAGAGAAATATTTCTATAAGTAATAAACTAATTCATCAAACTATTAGGTCTTATTATCAAAGTTCATTTCTTCCCTTTTAAAGCCGTAGTACGGTATCCATCAGATAATCGTAGGATTAAAGAAAAGAAACGCTTTGAGAGAGAGAAATTCAGTTTTCTTGGCTTCTCCTCGCAAAGAATTACTGCTATAGACAATTAGTAACTTGGATAAGAAGAGAATAATAAAAGCTTAATAAAACGAGTATCATGAATATAGAAACAATCATCTTTAGACAAGAGAGAGAATATCCATTAAATGAACACTTAAGGTAAAACAATCAAAAGATATTTCAATTTAGCATTTATAAATCAAAATACGATGAATAATCATATAAGTCAAAAGATGACATAAATTGATCTATGCAACATAAATTGATCTATGCGATAGTATCTCACAATAGACAAGATAGATCAACATATGTTACCTTTTTGTGAAAACATAAAACGATAATATTGTCCACAAAATGAAAGCCCAAATCTAAAGACGAAATTCATATCTTGTTGCATAAAATTTAGATCAATCCAACATTATAGATCGATTTAAAGAATACAAAATATTATGACGATATAAGTATATCCAGATGAATCAAAAGATCTCAAACAACAACAAAAATTCAAATCATTTGTAGTAATAAGCATAAAATGTATTAATTACATGTATCCTTATATATGCTACAAAATCATTGGATAACAATAAAATATAAAGCATTTATGAATCAAAATATAGGGACTAGATACTCTGATTTATTCGGGAACCTAGGAGACCGGGTTCAGTGCCTTGGATCTAGAACTAGAAATAGTGGCAAGTAGACCATAATAAATCTTAAGTCTATAAAGTATTGACCACTTTGGGTTAGCTGTAGGGGTCGGTTTCCAGCTAGCGGTAGTCTAAAGACTAGTATACCGTGTCACATCAGGCTATTTACACCTGTATGACAGAAGGACCCTTTCGTCTTGTACCCAAAAATGATCTTTACTTTTAAGAACTTAGATTTAAAGTAATATATACAGTATCATCAAACATCATCGAAATCCAGAGTCCCTAAATATACGAGAATTATATACCCAAATAATGAACAAAGAATGATCATCAAGATTAAGATACTAAAAACTAGTTTTCAAAAAGTTTTCATAGTATACTATAGAGATAAATATATAGTATAAGTGTGCACTAATAAACATATCAAGATAATGCACAAAAAGATGTGGCTCAGAAATAAATATCCATTTATATGGTTATATGCAAGATACAAATAAACAACTTCTCTTAAAATCATAATTAAAGAGATACATCAATTATAGGATATCAAATGAGAGCTAGTAGCAAGCTATTAGTTAATAACATGCAAGATTCTAGAAATATAGCCATTTAGAAAGAATTTAGCATGTTACCAAAGTGGTTCTAGTGACCACACTTATGTTGGTGCAATTGCTTAGAAGATGACCTTTGTAGCTTTGCAATCACCAACATGTTCCATGGTTCTATTTGATACGTGAAGCTTTACCTGCATCAAGAGGTAAAGACTTTGGTATCTAAAACTTGGATCCATATTTGTTAGCTTTGGGAACACATTTGCACAAGTTTATATCAACTAGCTTTCTAATCTGACAACGATTAGAAATGTGTCCAGTCATACCGCAATAATGATAGAAAGTATTAATATTATTGCTATCTGCAGCAGTATGCAAACGTGTAGTGGTGTGATATGATGTTCATGGATACTTGTAATAGAAGGCATGGATACTTGTAATAGAAGGCATGGTTACATGACGCCTTAGATTTGCTTGCTTCCTTTGTAAAGGATCTGTCGTGTGTGACTTTATGATGTGTCACGTGTCTTGTGTTAGACTGAGTCATAGGTTGTACTACCTACTTTCCCAGTCTAATATCTAACATTTTAGAGTTAGCACAGATCTCATTATATTTAGTAGAAAGAGCATCAATTCTACATGAAGTAATAGAATACATCTTCTTTTCTAATTCTGATTCTTCCTTAAGTTTGGCATTTTGTTAAGTGCTTTTCTCAATACAATCAAGTGCCTCATGCAATCTAAACTCAAGTATGGAAATCTCAGTAGAATTATCAGAAGTAATAGTATTTCTAGCATCTTTCAATAAGCAAGTTTTTCATTATCATGCTTATATGATAGAATATCCTTTCTAGCTTGCTTATACTTATCTAGAACTTTCTTGTGTTCTTTAAGAAGATCACTGAAAGCATCAGAAAGTTCATCATAAGAAAATTCAATCTCTTCATAAAGACTATAGCTTTGTACCTCGTTAGATAATGCCAATACGCATATATTTATAGCTTGGCGAGATCTCTCTTCTTCTTCTGAGTTGCTTGCTTCGCTTTTACACCATATTCTCATGGTAGCGTACTTGTGAGATGACGATCTTCCTTCGTTTGATCATTCATAGCAATTCTTCTCTTTAGTAGTAGTAGGGCAATATTCTATAATGTGCCTGTCTTGTTGCATTTGTGGCATACAAGCTCTTCTTTATATAAGGAATTATGTTGTACCTTAAATCCTGTTACCATCATACACACATTTGCAACATTTTGAGGAGTATCCTCCTTTATGGAGTTGCTAGCTTTGCTTTCGTACCTACACACATAAGTAGATTTAAGAAGTTTCCAAATTTTATGAGATGTTGTGCAAGTAGTAATAAGGTTGAATACATTAAAGTCTACAGCACAATAAAAAATATGTATTGCTTTTGCATCAAGGCTAGCTAACTTCTTCTCTTCCTCCGTGTAACTATAATAAGGCTTGTTGATTATAGAGGATGTGAGAATAGATGTGATAGTAAGATTTTTGTAGCCATTGACAACAATTGACCATAAGTCTAGAGACCTTAGGTAGAAGCTCATCCGTGTCTTCCAAGAAGTATACGTCGTTCCATCAAATAGTGGAGGCCTATTTGTGGACTGCCCTTCTCATGTGAATATTGATTTCACGGCTGCCATATGCAAACTCTCTTGAGTGTTATATAAGAATATAACTAATAAAGATCTGCTTTTAGGATGTTAAGCCAAATAATAGAGTTCTTACTTTGATACCACTTGTAGGAACAATTGGTATGAGAAGTAATATCTATATAACAAGCACCAACTCTGATACCACTTGTAGGATAGTTTGAGCACCTCTAGTGGGTCGTGAAAAGAGTGCGTGCGTGCAGCGAAATAATAATCACCAGTTAAAAACATTTATGGCAGTAATCAAACTAATATAAAACAGGCAGCATAAAAGTATATGCGTAAAGTAAATAATTTGAGAAGAGCAAACGCAAATACCAAGGTTTATATTGGTTTCCCTCTGAGAGGACTAGTCCAGTTCGCAAGAACTCTTGCTCGTTATAACCCACTATTTTAAATAGAGATTACACCGCGTGCTTTGCTCCGAAGAACATGCCAACTTCAACACCGTCATATTTTAGTCCGAAGCCCACGATCAATCTTCAACCAACGTCTTGTTTTTATCCGAAGCCCACGAACAAACTTCAACACCTTTCTGAAGAAAGCTTTTATACTCCAAGCTTGTACAACTCGAATACTTCTAATCAGAAATCACCGGCACTTAGAAGAATGGGAGTTGTCTTGGGAATAGGAAGATTAAAGCTCTTAGTAAATATGAAGGCTTTAGAATAGATAGAGAAGATGAAGAAGGATTGAGTTAATAGAAATAGGAATTTCTTCTCTTTTTATAGATTTTTCTAGGATAGAGTTCGGGCAGAACTCGGTAGGGTTAACGTTCATAATTTTAAACATTACAGATCCAAAGGAATAGGTAGAAGTTGCTGACCATGAGTAATTCTGGTGGATCGAGTTCGGGGCAGAACTCTGGCCGAGTTCGGTTAGACTGATTTTAGGTCAATTTGTGTTCAGTAGGGTTTTTGGATGATAGTTTAGTTTGGGATCAAAGATAGGTTTGTTTTAGTTTAGGATAAAGTTCTAAATGCCAGTGATCCAAACTCACAATATAATCTTGACTCAAGAAAGGAAAAATAGAGAATAAATTGGAAAAAACCAATAGTCCTTTGATGATGCCTTTGAGCAGTCTTGAAGACGCCAAAGACTGGATAGGTCGCTGGGTTGTTTAGAGAAATCTTCTGATTTAACGCCGACTTTGGCCCATCAATAATTATTTATTACATATGTCCTAGTTTGATCATGCTTACTGCTTGTGTGCAAGTACATGTTAGATGAACAAAACAATATGATGCAGTATGATACAAGCATAGCAATATGATATAGAACATTTGGGACAATGCTAAGTTTAAGTAGCAACATGATAGTGATTACATGAATATTAGTGACATCAATAGTTAAACTTAATTGATTAGCGATATTCAAAAATATGATATAATTATTGTGCTAACAACCCACTTCGCCCGGTGATAGTTGCGCAGGGTCGCGTCTCCCTCCTCATTGCCATCGATGGTGGCAGAAGCAATTAGACCAGTGTGATGCAGCGCTAACCAAGCCATCAGATAATGGTAGAGAAGTTCCACGGGAGGGAATTCGCTGTCGCACCCATGATATTCTATTATTTTCTCCGAGAATTCCCGCAAGCCTCGAAATGTATTACATACCATGGCAGGGAGCAGAGCCAGAGAATATCGAAAGGCCAACCTCACAGCCGGCATGATAAGCTTCTAATTGAGCCGTCATATGGAGCCTGAACCTCCAGGTACCATGGCTTTCTTAGCGACATCAACAAAAAGGAAGCCAGCACCGCTTTTCGACTTAGGACAGCAAGTTTGGCCGAAATTATTATAGACTATGGAGGTGGGTTTTACCTCATGTCCAACGAAGGAGCTGACACCTTCACCTTCACCATCATATCTTCCACCTCGTAAGTGGTATACACTGTGCGAGATCTAAAACAAATCGTTACAGGCTCCGACAATTCTTGAGTAAAGAAGTAATTTTTCTATACATTAAGGTGGGGATGAGTCTTTGCAGAGTCCAGACGCACACACCAGATGATGGCAAACCAATTCTTTGTACACTGCCATCATCTCGGGGTACTTGCATATTCTTGTACTAGTCGTAGAGAGTCCTTAAAAGTTGTGCAGCAAGAGTCCTCGACGTACAGTCGAAGCTTCAAAATACGAACATCGCCTTGGTTAGTTGGCTAGTTACTTCTGATTCGTAGCACCTATAGAGAGCGAAGGTCAGTACGATCACATGTACTGGCGAGTAGCTAATTTAAAACACAGACTCTCAATTGTTCAAGCAGTTTTATAAAACATATTAGTTGGTGATCTTTCTAACCATCCTAATCAATTACATGTTAACATGTTAAGAGGTAAGCATTCGATAGGCAATATAACATAACTTCGAAAAATCTTATCCACGACAGAGCGTTCTGTTGCAGTGGGGGTCAATGGAAATTGGAGCCATCCTGGATGTATAGCTTAGTCGAGTCGGCGACCCTTTCAGCATGGGTAGCTAGACCGTTGAAAGTTCTAAATGATCCGTGCAATTATCCAGCACAGCTATCTTGCATTCCTCCTAGGTCGAAACGGTCCCGTAGCCTCGGGTTGCCGTCCGAGGAAGCGAAACCTTGTGTACAAGTTGTCCATGACCGTGCTAGACTAAAATTAATTATTCAAGCATGGTACTACAAAATCTTTGAGGGTTAGCCAGTTTTCAATGTGTGTCCCATAATTGTTGCATTCGTTATTCGATTCAATCTTTATTTTGTACAGATCAATAGCAAGTGTTCGTGAAGAATCATGCCACAATATGTTAATTCTATATTATGAATACTAGCATGCATTTTATGTTTGATTTGAAACCAGAGGGTCGAAGGGAAGGAGGTCAGCCACTCACTTTAGTCTTACTTGAGGCGAGGGACTGGTTGGCTGTGCTTAGACGTTGCCTATGCGATCACCTAAAATTACATAAGCAACTGATTAGAACACTGTGCCATTCAAGGAGTTCGATACGAATTCAAAGTTCGAAAATGCAAGCCATGAAAACCATCAAAAACATTTACGAAAATGCATTCACGAAAACCAAGGCCAAAGAGCAAGTGTGGCATATAAAAAGCAGAGCAATGGGAGATCTCTCCTGACTCAGCCGCAGAGTCTATCCTCGAGGCACAACCCGCTGAATATGGGACTTGATTCCGAAGAAGCCTTTCTATAATGAAAAAAGGATCTTAATTCAATTATTTCCGTTCTACCGCTTCAATCGATCCCAATTTATCAGTTTCGGCTGAATCAGTAGCGACAGTGTTCCTTTCTCGTGCACACCGTAGACGAAAATGGGGAACAATGTAGGGATGGGGGTACTACAGGTAGTGTATTGAGCATAAGTCATTTGGCAGATAATGGTTATGGCATCAACATGTGAAAGACAAATATTCTATCTATCAAATGTCTACTGGTACTCTCATATATGAAGGGATCATGGAAGATAATATCTCTGTTTTCCTTCTAGAACGTACTAACAATGCAGGTAAGTGCCTAGTAGCCAATCAAGATAAAAGTTGGCTATGGCACATGAGGCTAGGATATGCAAATATGGACACTATCTCAAGGCTATGCACATAAAAGCTGGTAAAAAGACTCCCAGAAATTATATTCAAGAGAGATATGGTTTGTGTAGACTATGACAAGAACAAAGCAACTAGGTCATCGTTTAAATCTGTCAACACTGTAAGTACTTCTAGACCTTTGCAATTGATATATATGGACTTATTTGGTCCTAGTAGAGTAGCTAGTATTGGCAGTAAACTCTACGCTTTTGTTATAGTCGATGAATTTTCTCGTTACACTTGGGTATTCTTCTTATCAAACAAAAGTGATACCATTTTTGAATTTCAAATATTTTACAAAAATGTATATAACGAAAAAGGCTTCATGATTACTCGAATCTGAAGTAATCAGGGTGGCGAGTTCATAAGTGTCGATTTCAAAAAGTTTTGTGATGATAGTGGATATTATCTTGAGTTTTCTTGTCCTAGAACTCCTCAACAAAATGGTATTATGGAGTGGAAGAATCGTACTCTATGCGAAATGGCTAGAGTCATGCTAAATCTGCAAAATCTTCCTAAATACTTTTGGACAGAAGTTGTTAGTACAGCCTGTCATGTTTTGATAGGGTGTTAATTCGACCTATCTCGAAGAAAACCCCTTATGAATTATGGTTTGGAAGGATTCCAAACATTTCCTACTTCAAAGTTTTTGGTTGTTGCTATTTTATCCTGAACACCAAGGATAACTTGGATAAGTTCGACTCGAAGGCAGCCGAAGGAATATTTCTCGGGTATGCTATCAAGAGTAAGGGATATAATTTTTTTAATAAAAGGCCTATGATTGTTGAAGAGTCGATTAACGTTACTTTTAATGAGCTCAATAGTCAGAGATATAGCGATAGTGATGATGAGGATGTTCAAAGCAAAACCAAAACATCAGAAGATATTGCTACCAACGAGAGGTATCTGAAAAGTCTACCGAAAAGGATGACATTCATGCCAGACCATCCAGAGACACTCGTAATAGGTAATGTATCTAAAAGAGTAAGTACACGTTCTTCTAATAGAGATATAACAGCAAATGTAGCCTTTATTTCTCAAGTAGAACCTAAGACAGTAGCAGATGCTTTTAATGATAAATTTTGGATTGATGCCATACAAGAGAAACTTAATCAATTTGAGAGAAACCCAAGTTTGGGAACTTGTTCCTAAACCTATTGGTCAATCGATAATTGGTACCAAATGGGTGTTCCAAAATAAACTTAGTGAGGATGGACAAGTTCTACGCAACAAAGCATGTCTAGTAGCACAAGGTTATAATCAAGAAGAAGAGATTGATTATGATGAGACATGCTCATGTTGCCAGACTAGAAGCCATTCACATATTTTGGGCATTTGCATGTTTTTATAATTTTAAACTTTTTCAAATGGACGTAAAACGTGCATTTTGAAATAGATTTTTCATGGAAGAAGTTTTTGTTAAACAGTCCCCTGGTTTTAAAATTTTTTAAAAACCTGATCACATTTTCAAACTTAGAAAAGCGCTTTATGGTCTCAAATAAGCACCGCGTTCTTGGTATAAACGCCTAAGTGCTTTCCTACTTGAAAATAGTTTTTCAAAAGAAAGAGTTGATCCAACCTTGTTCATCAAATCTTACTTAATTGTATTTTACTTGTGCAAATTTATGTTGATGACATTATTTCGATACCACTAACAAAAAACTTTGTCAAGATTTTGCTAAGTGTATACAGAGTGAGTTTGAAATGAGTATGATGGGAGAGCTCAACTACTTCCTAGGACTTCAAATCAAACAACACTCGCAGGGAACATTCATCAATCAAGCCAAATACACGAAGGATTTACTGAAGAAGTATGACTTCATCAACGTAAAGCCTATCGGCACGCCCATGGCTACATCAATACGACTTGGCATTGATGAAAGTGGCAAACCAGTCGACCAATTTAAGTATCTAGGTATGAATGGTAGTTTGCTTTACTTAACTACTAGTCATCCTGATATCATGTTTAGTGTTTGCATTTGTGCACGATACCAAGCTAATCCTAAGGAATCACATATATGTGCCGTTAAGCGTATCTTCTGATACCCTAAAGGAACTTCTACAGTCAGCTCATGGATCCTAAAACCACATCGTTTGACCTAATCGGTTACTTAGATATTGAATTTGCTGGATACAAATTAGACTGTAAAAGTACCAGCGATACGTATCATTTCCTAGGAAAAGCTTTAGTCGTCTGGTTTAGCAAGAAAATAGCGTTATCAACAACTGAGGCTGAGTATATCGCCACATGATGTTGTTATGCTAAGATTTTGTGGTTGAAGCAAACCCTAGAAGACTATAATCTGCACTACACAAAAATTTCTATTTATTGTGATAATACTAGCACTATCAACCTGACTAAGAACCCAGTATGTCACATACGCACAAAGCACATAGAAATACATCATCATTTCTTGCGTGATCACTAACAACACGGTAATATTTGCTTTAAATTTATTGACACAGATCATCAATTAGCAGATATTTTAGACAAAACCACTAGCTGAAGATCGATTCAATTATCTGCATCGAGAGTTGGGCGTACTTAAATTTTCAGAGTCATAATGCGTTATGATTAATAAAAATACTTAAAACTTGATATTCCAAGATTTATTAATTAAAATTATTTTGGATACATGCTGAAAGTGTAACGCCCCAGTCCCAAAATACTTAGGACTAAGTACGTAGACATGCCAGTTGCATACATACGAAGCATACACCAATATATGGATACCTCGTATGTATACATAAGCTGTAAAATGCAGTAAACCAAGAGTAATCTAATCTCATCCACAAAATAAAAGAAATAAAGATATCATATAATCAACTATGAAATATTTTTGTACAATATGTTAGGCGGAGACAAATCCACTACCAACAAGTAAGAGAAGAAATACATGAAAAAATAAAATGAATTTGGCGAGCGAAGCAAAGACGATCCAAGTGCAATCATCCTCGAAGAAATAGAGATGATCACGGCCCTGGATAGAACACCTGCGAAAGACAAGAGCACACACCTGGAGAGATAACCAGGTCCTCAGAGGAACGTAACAAGATACATAAAGAATATGCCATATAATCTGTGATATATAATAGAGAGTAAAAGGGGATGCATGCAATAGGGCACCTACCAGTTCTATAGTGAAAATACAGTTAAGAACAAACCTTCAACGCATGGGCATCTGGCTCAGGTGCAGGTAACTCAGGTATGGTCCCATCAGGATACCAGGGACCTCAAAGCATAACATTTCTCGAATGTCAGAGGCCAGCAGGATCAGGAATATGAAAGTGCATAAGTGGCTCATATGTTAAGAAACTGTTCTCCCCACCCAATGCCTAGTAGGGTCACATCCATGACTCATAAGACCTATAGTAGTTGCCAAGTATACTAGCATGCAATTCTATTGGCAGTTACTCCTATCCATCGCACGCCTCATACGTATCGATGGCCAGCCGACTTCACGAGCACATGTCCTACATGTGACTCACAACACGTGGTAAAGCAAGTGTTAAGGCCGTATGAGATATACCAATGCCTCGTCAACAATAGGCGGTCACTAGACTAAGTCAATGCAAGAGAAATAAACAAAAGTAAGAAAACGACCGATAGAGTCACTTGCACCCAAGTGTGACTTGGACGCATAGTTTTATAATAACAACAAATAAGAAATATTAAAAATAATAACAAAAAATAAGAATAGGTAAATCACAGAGTAAGGTGGCAAGGTATCTTTCCTGGTGGTGCGAAGGTGGCAAGCCCAAGAATCACAATATCAGCAAATGAAATGTCACAATCTCGAAACAACTCCGGATGCTGAAATAAACATCAAGAACATACTCAGAATAAGTGATATACCTAGAAAATGCCTGTTCAAATGTCTAATTCTGGAACATGGGCAAAATTATAATTTCGGATCAAAACAATATCCGTCGTTGGACCTGTTTTGCACCGAAATACGTACCAATGTTTGTGGTCTCTAAAGTCATCAAACTACATGTCAACAGATCCGGTTTGAGGAGACGAACCCAACGGTATGTATAATTTTGGATTTCGATGAGCCGTGCACAAAATTTCTCGTTGGATCGGGTCGTAGGCCTGCCAAAAAGGTGTTCCGGTCGACCTTCTCAGATACGGACCAAACTTGGCATAAAGGATCAGAAAAATAAAACGGTCCTGTTGGCGCAAATTTTGTCTCGATACGACGAACGAGCATAAAGTTATGGCCTAGTTTGTAAAGTGGCCGATACGCGACAACTTGACGGATACGCTTCGATTTCGTCGTGCAAGCACAACAAAATCGAGTTCTGTCAGTTCCTATACGTCGACAACATCTATACGCCCATTTTGATGCTTATGGGTTGCGACCCACGTCATCCGATTTGTCGGGGCACATACTGTATCGGGAAATTTTATTAAAAATTCACAGATTTAAAAATAGGTTTTTACTGAACTTTGGAATCAATTTTCTCGACAATCAGTCGACGAAATTCAAATCTTCAAGAAGGGTTATGGATCCTTATAGGTTGTCTAGGACCATCTTCAGGTAGATTTTTGGAATACCTAATGTCCTGTTCATAAACTACCTTCAAAAATAAGGTTTTAAAATAGGTAAACTGTTTCCATGTATCGTGTTATTTTGTGATTTTTCACAAAATTTCTTGGACAACATGATCCAGTAGAATTTAATCTACTTGGAGGGGTATGATCTTAGTTATGTTGTCTATCCATTGAAATAATTGGATCAAAAAATAGAGGAGCGAGGACAGACAATATTACGAGAAGATGGTGTTCACAGCCTTGTTGTTGCTGTTGTTCTTCTGATTTGGGGTGGCGTTCAGCCGGCCGGCGGCGGCCACTCCGGCTGTGTCAGTCAGTTGAATGGTGGCAGGATAAGGTCGCACGGGGGTCAGGGAGACTCCGGCGCCGCGAGGGTGGTGGATCTCGAGCGAAATTTGAGGAAAACGTTTCCTCTTCTCTCCCGAGTACCTCTTTATATACATTGTTTTAAATTTGGTTTTTAATCGAATTTAAATTCGATTTGGTTCAGGTTCAATGCTATCAAGTGGAGAATTCGATTTGGATTCGAATCCAAAAGATTTGGATCAAATTTGTTAAATTTTGATTTTGTTTGAAAAATGAAATCTTTTCTCTCTTCTTTGTTGGCTCGGCAGAAGGGATAGTACCTTGTGGTACTATTCACCATTTTTTTAATTATATATACACATATATATTATTATATATACACTTATACAAAATCCAAATAAAATATCTAGAATTTCGAAAAATCAGAATACTTTCCAGATAATTAAAATGGACATTTTTGTACAAATTTTAGTTCAAGTAGCAATTACTTGCTACTTGTACCATTTAGGAAAAAAGAAAGAAAAATACTTTATGTTGTATAAGTAAATAAAAATTTACTAAAAATCCTAAACATTACCAAAAATGTTCCAAGCATTTTAATAATATCTTGTACAAAAAAAAGAATTAACATATATATATAAAGTAGCAGTTACTTGCTATAGTTTTTTTTTTATATCAACAAATCATAAAATTAATTGCAAGCCTAAAAATACTAAACAAATATTTAAAAATAAAATTTAAAAAAAATCATGGGGTTTACATCCTACCCAACTTATAAAAATTTCTTTCTCAAAATTTAAAAATAATCTTAATATCAATAAATAACGTGATTTAAATAAAGGAAGAACTTGTACGTCCAATCGTAACTCAATTTCTAAAACGATGGAGGTGGTGGTTATAAGTGAAGTCCAGTCTGATGCCATATTCTATAAGATTGGACGTTCTTAGTAAGACTCTACCAACTTATCAAAATCTTAAATATTTTCATGGAGTTTGCGGTTAATATCTTCTATAACAATTATGACATCATTCCTATAGGGGTCATGCTTCAACAGGATAGTAGGAATCTTATTCGAATATATCTAGGTTGAAGAAAGAAAGGCATGATTAGGTACGCATTTGAAATCCTTCAAGTCATAATGACGAGAGTGTGTGGGTTGTTTGATGTAGGATGTGTATGCTTGCTTGGGTGGATCATGCGTATTCAGTTTAGTTAAGGAAATGGGTCGATATTGGCATGGTCAAAATCAAATGAAACAAAAATAGGCATCTATCATTTGCTCTAAAGGAGAATAATGTGTCATACATGTTACGTTATTGAAATGGAGCACAAGGAGGTGTGTTTGTGTGACATGTATGACATGTGTGTAGAGTGCTTGTGTTAGTTTATGAGTGTGCGGCTTGTTAGAAAGGAAAGGTTTGTGTTATGCTCCAAGTATCAAAGTCGCGGTCGAGGTTATCAAATGGTACTGGTAGGTATAGGCGCCATGAACCACTGTTTATCAGTTCAGTTAGAGCCAAACAATCCCAATCATTTGCTGATTCGAGAATCTATATCTCTAGAGGCTTGGAATCTATGCACCTTGAAAATCTTATTCTCAACTTAAATAAGACACAATTTATGGATAGAATGTATTTGAAGAATTCAAGGTTGCAAGCTTTTACCGCGGTTATTTAACGCACAAGCAAAGGGATATAAAATACAATGTGAAGTCATGCCACAATTCAAAACTGATGGAAAGGACGATTACGGATGGCATCCTATTCTAAGATATTGGGTTTACTAAGCTCAAGGTTCTTACAGAACTTAGTTAATTATGAAAAGCACCGTGGAGGGGCTTCTAAAGAAGGTTAAGTTTCAAGGGGTTGTATGAGAGTACGAGGTACTCCTGATTGTAGTCACAAACCCTATAGGATGTCTACGTATTATTTATTTAATATTGCCCATATATTGACTATGTTTGGTCAAGAGTAGGAGACATCTTGGTCAAGTATATTCGGAAGCAAGTTGGTACCGAAGGATGCATAACATAGGCTACGAAGAGATGCAGTTGCAAAATCTATGGAAAAAGAATTTGAGCCAAGAGGTGGAGCCTACATAATAGGGGTGAGGCCTATTTCATCAAGTTCGGTTTTTATAGTCCAAATATGGCGATTGGGCTATGATGGGTTTAACTGAGTCTCAATAGTTTCCCTAATTGGACATCTATTTTGGATTGTAGAACCTTAGATTTTAATCTATAGTGGCTGGAGAAAATCTCATGAAATCAATTTAAACTATCTCTATTAGGTTAGGGTAATATAGAATAGGTTCCAATTCAAGTGGTTGGGCAAATTTACCGTCAGGTTGGTAAATAGGTTTTGTAAGTCATGAAGATGTGTCTTCCGTGACTTTGGTGTTTAAGTAGCACAAGGGGCCTCTATTGAGTGGCACACTAGTGGTATGTGCGTAGGGTGCTTCGAGTAGATCATAACCATATATTGGCCAAAGATTTGAGTCAAGATGGGATCTCTAATTGCAGTCAAAAGTACATATGTATCACGGTAAGGGTTATAGTTAGCCATTTTGACCTGAAAGTCGTGTCATAAAAATAGAGTACAAGGGGACGTGTTTGAGTAGGGCATGATATGCCTATATGAAGGTGGAGTCGTCTACATGTGAAATTTGTTGGGATGAAACAGCTGGTCTTGCACTCCGAATATCAATACCACGGTCGGGGACACCAAACGATCTAAATAGAAAGTGGGAGCTCATGAGTTATGGTTTATTACCATAATAGAAACCAACTCATCATAATCAATCGGTAAAAAGTTACTTTCCAGAAATTACACCAAGCATGATTCTATGATCGATGAAGTTAGGAAAATTAAAGTTGTAATATCGTACATTGACTGTTGATAAAAAGAATAAGGCACGACGTAATAGATAACATAATATGGTATATCTGAGTCAAATTCGAGGATCGTACTTACAATGATACACGAGTCAATAAAATAGCATGATCCACTCTTCCATAATATACTATAGTTATTGATGGGGTAACCAACTCTAAGGCACGTCATATGAAAGATCTTTAATGGTTAAGTCATAAATTTTTATTTGTTAAGCTGTTAGACTATAGTCATGAGGTTTCTAAGGGTGTTGAACGTAGTGTCATGCATAGCTGTTGATAACTGGCAAATCAACATGATGGAGTGTTATGCTGTAGATGTTGGCTAAGCTGGTGAAGGTGTTGTTCTAATGCTAAGTCACGTCTTTAGTAATAAAATTCATACCTAGAATAACTTCACTGGATCCCAAATCTCGGAATAGGTATCTATCATAGTCATGGTAAATGCTTGTCTTTGTTTCTGTCTGTACCTCTCATGTCTAAACTGTAGACTTGGTCGAGTAAGGGTGGGTTAAGGCATAAGGGTTGCTAGTTAAAGCAAGGATCAAGAAAAATAATTAGGGACTCCAATAGTTTGTTCCCCGAGAATAGATAGTCTGATAGGTTGGTGTTTTAACCAAGACGATTCTAATCATTCTCTAGTTCAATTGACTAGAAGATCACGATAGTAGTTTCAAGGTCGAGGGAGGACAACTAACTTAAAGCAAGGTTGTAGTCATATGGCTTGGCCGATGGTTGCTCTACTTATGTATATATAGCCTTTCATAGCCATATTTGGTATGGTGAACCAAGAGAAATATTATGTATCAATCTTCCTTCAAATATGAGCATTTGTTTTCCGCATAAGTAACGACGACAACAATAAGGAGTCCAAGGAAAGGGAATAAAATGCGAATGCGGGTTTCCAAAGGCAATTTAGTAATTTAGAGAGAGTTGTCAAGGTAGTGCGGATGAGATCCTAAAGGCATTTATATCTCGATCCACGTGGGATAATCATATGAAGAGCGAACCAAGTGCACCAAGGTTGATCATACCATAATACACTGATTCTGATTAGACAATATGTTAGTGGGGATAGTATATACATATGTCCTGAACAAGCTCGATAAAGAATAAGCTTGCAAAACTAGGCTATAAATAGTAACATCATTCTTGATAGTGCAAAGTATAAGTACGGGAGATACTGATAAAAAATAATAATAGTTCAAGTTTCACAAAGATCTAAGTCTTGTCCGGTGTTCCTGTTTATACAGTCATCCTACTGGCTCTTGTATCAGCCTTGGTTGACCAATGGGGTATGGACTACTAAAACCTTATATTCTAGGTAAACATATCTTCCGACACTAGCATATATTCAGTGCCACCCAGTTATACTTCATTAATGGGTTATAATGACACGGGGTGATAGGCCGTGAGGCATACTACCCAACTTATAAGAGTCAACTAATACGGTAATTGAGCAATATAACACATATATCTAGTATGAGTCATCTTCCTAACCTCTCTATCAAGCACGAAGGGGAAAAGATATATTTATAGTGGAAAGGAATCGACAGAAAGAAATCAAGGTAGTCGAACGAGAGTTCGAATATGGAATCAGGGAGGAAGTCAAGCATGTGGATGAGTTACCTAGATTCTAATCCTATATGCAGGCTCGCTCGGTACAGTAACGTAATCGAAATGGCACACTTGTCCTGTATGGGCCACCACAAAAACATATAAAGCCCCAGTCCAAAATATTTAGGACTAAGTACATAGACATGCCAGCTGCATACATACGAAGTATACTCCAATATATGGATACCTCGTATGTATACATAAGCTGTAAAATGCAGTAAACCAAGAGTAATCTAATCTCATCCACAAAATAAAAAAATAAAGATATCATATAATCAACTATAAAATTTTTGTACAATATGTTAGGCGGAGACAAACTACCAACAAGTAAGAGAAGAAATACATGGAAAATAAAATGAGTTTGGCGAGCGAAGCGAATACGATCCAAGTGCAATCATCCTCGAAGAAATAGAGATGATCACGGCCATGGATAGAATACCTGCGAAAGACAAGAGCACACACCTGGAGAGATAACCAGTTCCTCTGAGGGACGTAACAAGATACATAAAGAACATGCCATATAATCTGTGATATAAAAGAGAGTAAAAGGGGATACATGCAATAGGGCGCCTATCAGTTCTACAGTGAAAATGCAGTTAAGAACAAACCTTCAACGCATGGGAATCTGGCTCAGTGCAGGTAACTAAGGTATGGTCCCATCAGGATACCAGGGACCTCAAAGCATAACATTCTTCGAATGTCAGGGCCAGCAGGATAGGAATAAGAAAGTGCATAAGTGGCCCATACGTTAAGAAACTGTTCTATCCACTAAATGCCTAGTAGGGTCATATCTATGACTCATAAGACCTCTAGTAACTGCCAAGTCTACTAGCATGTAATTCTATTGGCAGTTACTCTATCCAACGCACGCCTCATACGTATCGGTAGCCAACCGACTACGCGAGCACGTGTCCTACATGTGACTCACAAATAGTAAAGTAAGTATCAAGGCCGTATAAGATATACCAATACCTCATCAACAATGGTGGTCACTAGACTAAGTCAATGCAAGAGAAATAAACAAAAGTAAGAAAACAACCGATAGAGTCGCTTGCACTCAAGTGTGACTTGGACGTACAATTTTTAAAAACAATAAATAAGAAATATTGAAAATAATAACTAAAAATAAGAATAGTAAATCACAGAGTAAGGTGGCAAGGTATCTTGCCTGGTGGTGCGAAGGTGGCAAGTCCAAGAATCACAATATAAGCAAAAGAAATGTCACAATCTCCAAACAACTCCGGATCTGAAACAAACATCAAGAACGTACTCGAAATAAGTGATACCTAGAAATGCCTGTCCAAATTCCAATTCTGGAACAGGAGCAAAATCGTAATTTCAGGTCAAACGATCTCGTCGTTGGACCCGTTTTGCACGAAATACCTGCCAATGTCTATGGTCTAAAGTCATCAAACTACATGTCTAGATCCGTTTGAGAAGACGAACCCAACGGTATGTCCA
Organism: Iris pallida; assembly: GCA_029216955.1. Classification (NCBI taxonomy): domain Eukaryota; kingdom Viridiplantae; phylum Streptophyta; class Magnoliopsida; order Asparagales; family Iridaceae; genus Iris; species Iris pallida. The sequence continues at coordinate 14,263,919 of JANAVB010026199.1, forward strand.
ATTTTGGATTCGATGAGCAGTGCACAAAATCGTCCGTTGGACTGGTCATAGGCCGCCAAAAAGCGTTCCTGGTCGACCTTCTCAGATTCAGACCAAACTTGGCATACAGGACCGAGAAAAATGATACGGTCTGTTGGCGCAAGTTTTGTCTCGATACGACGAACGTGCACAAAGTTATGCCTAGTTTTAAAGTGGCTGATACGGGACATCTTGACGGATACGCTTCGATTTCGTCGCGCATGCACAACGAAATCGAGTTCCGTCATTTCCCACATGTGACAATATCCATACGCCCCTTTTGATGCTTATGGGTTGTGACCACGTCCCAATTTGTCGGGACGCATGCCGTATCGGCAAATTTTATTGAAAATTACAGTTTTGAAAATGGGTTTTTACTGAACCTTGGAATCGATTTTTCTCGACAATCATTCGACGAAATTCAAATCTTCAAGAAGGGTTGTGGATCCCTATAGGTTGTCTAGGACTGTCTTCAGGTAGATTTTTGAATACCTAATGTCCCATTCATAAAGTACCTTCAAAAATAGGGTTTTGAAGTAGGTAAATATTTCCATGTATCATGGTATGTCATGTTTTTAAAAAATTTCTTGGACAACATGATCCAGTAGAATTTAATATACTTGGAGGGGTGTGATCTTGGTTATGTTGTCTATCCAATGAAATAATTAGATCGAAAACTAGAGGAGCGAGGACAGAGAATATTACCGAGAAGATGGTGTTCGCAGCCTTACTGTTGCTGTTGTTCTTCTGATTTAGGGTGGCGTTCGGCCAGCCGTCGGCGGCCACTCCAGCTGTGTCATTCAGTTGCAAGTGGCGGGACAAGGTCGCGCGGGGGTCAGGGAGACTCCGGTGCCGCGAGGGTGGTAGATCTCGAGCAGAATTTAAGGAAATGTTTCCTCTTCTCTCCCGAGTGCCTCTCTATATACACGGTTTTAAATTCAGTTTTTAATCAAATTTAAATTCGATTTGGTTCAGGTTCAATGCTATCAAGTGGAGAATTCGATTTGGATTCGAATCCAAAAGATTTGGATCAAATTTGTTAAAACTTGATTTTGTTTTAAAAAACGAATATTTTCTCTCTTCAACGTTGGCTCGGGAAGAAGGGACAGTACCTCGTGGTACTGTTCACCATGTTTTTTTAATTATATATATATCATATATACATATATATTTATTCATATATACACTTATACAAAATCCAAAAAAATATCTAGAATTTTGAAAAATCAGAATACTTTCTAGATAATTAAATGGATATTTTTGTACAAATTTTAGTTAAAGTAGCAATTACTTGCTACTTGTACCATTTAGGAAAAGAAAGAAAAAAATACTTTGAGTTGTATAAGTAAATAAATAATTTACTAAAAATCCTAAATATCACCAAAATGTTCCAAGCATTTTAATAATATCTTATACAAAAAAAAAAGAATTATATATATATAAAGTAACAGTTACTTGCTATAGTTTTTTTTTATATCACAAAATCATAAAATTAATTGCAAGGCTAAAAATACTAAACAAATATTTAAAAATAAAATAAAATTTTAAAAAATAATGGGGTTTAGAAAGTGCCATTTTGTCATTGTCACTATCACATTTTTAGCCTAAGGGTATTTGGGCCATTTGTAATTAATTTGAATTTTTGATAATTAATATTGTGCAAATTATTGTGTTGAGCCTTGACCTAGATTTGCCCTAATCTAGATGTTAGTCATTAGCCTAGAGAATGCATTAGAAGTTTCTAACTAGAAGACTAAGTTAGATAATATCTAGATATTTTAGCTAAGTTAGATATTTTAGCTTGAAACCTTATATCTACTTGGGCCTTTAACTTGAGGGCTTAACTTACATTGTAGAGAGAATTCCATAGCCTATCAAGTGACTAACCCTAACCCTAGCTATTTGTGGTCGGCCTAGAGAGTCCCCACTTATAAGAGCATCACTTCTTTGCATCTTGTCGCTTTTCATTGTCCCTAAAAACCTAATTTGTGTTCTTCCCCAAATCTACCCCCTTTCTCCAAATTGAGCCAGTCCTTGCATCCAGTGTCCTACTATAGAAGAGGTCTATAGAGGCTATAGCAAGGATTGGAGGCTCTTGGACCATAGCAATTTGGTGAAGGATCTCATTTCTAGGCTTTTGCATTGAGATTCCAACTCAATAGGTAATGGCTCTAAACTCATTTGTTCTTCTAATTTCTCTTCCTAGATGCATGCATCTAGGTACCATACACAGTAGTAGACCAAGTTTGGTAGGATTTCGTGTCCATTTGATATGCGTATCGGAGGCGTATCGGAGTATTATAGGAAGTGTTTGGTGAAATGCCTCTGAGGAATTGATTTTATTCTTTTCAAAACTAATTTCATAAATTTCTTGTTGTTCATGTGTGGATCATGTTTTGTGAAGACTGAGTTGAATTTGACACTATTTTCGTGTCCAAGTCTGGACACGGGATGCTCACTGCACACTTGGACACATGTCCTGCTTTCGACACCTATTTCTCACTGTACAGGACACGAGGACACACGAAACTTGACACGAAGGTGGAGGACATGTCTGTCAACATGTTCACAAAGTTTTATGATGTGTCGTGTCGGGTCGAGTGAGGAATCGAGACTGTATTTTCTATTAACCGTGCACATGCATAGAGCGAGCCTGATACGGGTTCGATACGCGGACACGAGGCCACTTGGACACGAGGCAGGCACATGGACACATAGATCTACACTCCCTAGCTTCTGACACGAGCACGAGACCTAAGGTCATGTGTGTCATGTCCTACAGGACACGACATGTCAGCACGGGGCTGTGCTCATTACACAGCTCTGATACTTGGTTTGGACAGTTTATAGACACAATTTTGGACACTGTAGGACACCCTGGTCATGTGTGTATCACACACACTCGACCCCCTCACCCCGTGATATATATATATATATATATATATATATATATATATATATATATATATATATATATATATATATTTTTTTTTTTTTTTTTTGAAACAAGCGGCCGTGTCAAAGACACCCAGCCACCGCTTGGCCTGGGGGACGTGGGCGAACACCAAGCCGCCCCCGTGGGGGCTCGAACTCCGTCGATGCCCCAAGTGCCGGTGCGCCTAGCCACTGAGCTACAAGCGCCC